>CM033644.1:60400635-60559787 GCA_019512145.1 Engystomops pustulosus
GACAGAAGCCCCCCAGTAGTATAATGCCAGTCCGCCCCCTGTAGTATATAGCCTGTCAGCTCCCTGCAGTATAAAGCCAGCCCCCGTAGTATTTAGCCTGCCAGCTTCCTGTAGTATATAGTCAGCCAGCCTCTGCCCCAGTATATAGCCTGTCAGCCCCTTTAGTATATAAGCAGCCAGCCTCCTGTAGTATATAGCCTGCCAGCCCCTGCCCCAGCATATAGCCTGCCAGCCCCTGCCCCAGCATATAGCCTGCCAGCCCCTGCCCCAGTATATAGCCTGCCAGCCCCTGCCCCAGTATATAGCCTGCCAGCTCCTGCCCCAGTATATAGCCTGCCAGCCCCTGCCCCAGTATATAGCCTGCCAGTCTATGCCCAAGTATACAGCCTGCCAGCCTCTGCCCCAGTATACAGCTTGCCAGCCCCTGCTACAGTATATAGCCAGCGCCCCCTACCCTATTATTCAGGAGACCCCCCACCCCGTTTTACAGACAGTTGATTTAAAAAAAAAAACATCAAAACTCACCTTTCCGGCGCCCCCTGCAGGTCTTCTGTAAGAACCGTCAGTCAGTGGCAGCTGGCACATTCAATACTATTGCTGCAGCGGCGGCTGACGTCAGAGCCTGTGATGTCGCACGGATCTGCCGCTGACTGACGGATTGCACAGAAGACCTGCGGGGGCGCCGGACAGGTCAGTTTTGATTTTTTTTAACTCGAGCATAATCCGAATTTGAGTTTTTCAGCATATTTTTTGTGCTGAAAAACTCGGATTATACTCGAGTATATATGGTACTGCTGACACAGGCAGATCTTAATAGTGATATCAGCAGAAGGCAAAAGTAAAAGGAACTATTCACATGTCCTGGCTCCTGAACGGGTACCATACTTAATGACCCAATAATTAGAGTAGATATTGCTTAAGAATCAATGGGGCCCTTCCAGCTCCACTGGTGGTTACAGCTCTCTCTGTCATTTCTTCTTTCCAGAACAGAATTTAAAAAATTTGAACACAGATGTAAACAGAACCGGAGTTGCCTCCTCCAATCTAAATTCTGCAACATGTAAAAGTAAAGTGTATACCGCAAGTAATCTCTCTTCAGATGTGTCCTGTCTCTCCCATAAACAATTGCCACAGGCTGGTATTCCCACTGAAGTTAATGAAAGTTTCACAGCATATTGGATTACTGCCCTCTGTGTCAGATGCAAATTAAACTTTGGATAACATATCCATTGTTGGTTATCTTAAAAGGAAAGCTTGTTAATAAATGTCAATTGTTATCGATGATAAATTAGCTAGATTTAACCCAGGGATTTCCACAACTGCAAATATCATTTTTCAAAAACGTATATATACAAAAGGGACGTACCCTGTCTACCAGACACCAGAGGGATTATAAATGTGAGTGACAGGGAGATAACAAGAAAAAGAGAGAGTGAAGGATTATTGGAATGGAGAAAGATAAGACGAGTGAGGGTTATTAAAGAAAAATGAATAGAATAGTCTTGGAAAGATCATCATGTGATTTTACATGTGACAATACTGTTCACTACCCAATACACCCTGATTGTGAAGTATTTCCATGTAGTGAATACTTTCTTTGGCATGATGTTGCTGTAAGCTTAGTGACATCTAGTGAAGCAATCCTGCATCATTGTTAAGCAGTTATCTATAGAACCAATGGGGAACACTTATGATTTATTGTAATTTATATTAGAAAGCTTGGTTAGGCTCCTTACTCAAAAACATATGGTACACCCAGGTGAGGACCCAGGTGCAGCATATGTTTGGCTGTAGAGGTTTAAGGACTTCTCAACCCTCACTTCTCCATAGGAAGGTGCGTTGCCGGGTCATTCTTACATAAAAAGATAGACCAAGCTCTTTCTTTTTTTCTGCTGATCCCACGGTACGGTGACACATGTGTGTCTTTCCTAAAAGTGTTTTAAATACCTTTAGGATTTGAACTGCAAAGGCGGAAAAGTCTGTGGATCTATGGTCAACAGTATTTTCCTAAATTCCACCAAAAAACAATACAAACGCACCATTTTGTTGACTTTTCTGCCATAAATCCAAAAAGTAGGATGTATAAAGTTAAAATTGATGGCCTTAAAACCATAATTTGTTGTTAAATAATAAACACTTTCTAGAATCGCCGCTGTTGTCTTGTACAACTTTGCACTCTCTAACTTTTATGCACCATTAATAAATTTGCCATTAGTGTAAAATCCAACTTTCATCACAACATAAAAAAACATAAGATCAAAATTACCACTATGTAACTATAAAACTGTTGTACATCAAGACTGATGATTGATATTTCTTAATACACAGTTATTACTCACATCATATGGATTATTACAGCGTGTAATTCTACGGTAACTTTAAAAGGGAAAATTCAAATATTTAGTAACACATTCAGATTTGTGTTTGACAACTGGAAGCAATTCACATCCAAGAACTGTTTCTTTAACACCCCCACGCGGCAGAATGTGTTTGCACAAACAAAGGATTTCTATGGCTCAGTGGAAATAGACCCTAGGATAATGTACCGCTCATACTACCCAGTTTTGGGACATAATGGCCCATATTTAGAAAGAACAGTGCAAACAATGTGCCTGTCAAGTGTGCAGGGTGCACCAGAATCATGAATTGTGGTGCACGTTCTGCATGAATCTGGTGCCCCCTGCACTGCACATTTTTTCTGTCAGTGCAGCCGCAACACAAAACTGGTGCAGACGCTTCATAAATACATGTGCAAGTAGTTTTCAGATTCTTTCTAGTGCAATGTCAGACAGAAAAAGGCTGAAAACACTTAAATTAATGTAGGCCAATAAGTTTTACCAGGTTTGGTGTTATATTTTTATAAGAAAGAATATTTTTGGCTCCCTAGGAGTTGGCTCTTTGGAGGAGGCATCACTAAAAGTCATATATATAAAAAAAAAAAAGCTAAATTATGGAGGCAAACCAGAATGAGGGGACATAAGAGTCTTCTGTGTGCCACTACCTAAGATTATCATCTGCAAAGAAGGAAGACTGAATGCTTCCAGCCAGGAAGCAAAGCTGCACTTTTTCTTTACTGCCTCCCCATCACCTTTCACCTACTGGCCTCTTCAATCCCTGGAGATTTTTCCCTTCTTTTAACAAAAATGTCATTAAACTATGTGCTGAATATCTGTTCCTGCCCTGAAGGAATAAAGGAGGAGGGGGCTTTCCAGACCCCTCTGTAATCACAAAAGAGCATAGCAGAAGCTGAGCCACAAACAACACAGTCATAATTCAAGTAAATGTTCAAGGCTAAAAGGGATTAGATCCAAATTATTCTTGTGGTGAAGCCTAATGATTAACAATGACATCTCTTCCTATTGCACTTTTTACGTAGAAATAAAGGAGAAGTATAATATAAGTACTGCATTACTGATACAACCTGTGGAAGCAGGTCAGCAAATAACAGAAATATCCCAAGTAATTTCCATCAACCACTCATCTGGCTTTTGGGGTAAAAGCCCTACTTCTTGAAGGAGGCTAAATGCACCAATATCTTATAATGTGTAGCATAATTCCTAGTTGAGAAAATACATGCAAAATACATAAATTGCAGAACTATTTGGTCTACTGCTATTTAAAGATGAAAACAATTCTGCCACATTAAACTCATCTATATATATACTCTACTCTTTACACTGACAAATAAAAGTAATAAATCAAAAAGGTAGTAAGATAGAGAAAGATTGAAACAGTCACACAATAAAGACTAAATAATGTGAAACGTTACAAGAATGTGTTAGAAAACCCCTTTTCATTCTAATCCAACTAAAGTAGCACTTGACGTACAATGCATTTTTAATAGGCAATACCCAAACTTTCAGCATTAAAGTAGTCATTTTCTGGGGTCATCAACCCTCCTTCTTTTCTCTCTCTCCTCTGAGTAGTACTTCATGACCTCTGCGCCAAGCTCCCACCTGACACTAAGAAGGCTGCATAAATTCTCAAAACAACAAAAGCTATCTTAAACCTCATGAAAATAGCCACATAATTCATTTTCCTCTAAACCATTTAATGAAATCCGGACAACTCGATCTTCAAAGTGCTTGCCACAAAGAAACCCATTAAAACACTGACACATTCAAATTGAAATGAAAGAATGAAAAACACAACTTCCGGAATCTGTAATAAAGGTTTCTGGTACGTCAAGTGGAGACTTCACATCACACTTGTAGCAAGGAACTAGTGCTTAGGCTGTCATATATTATTGCCAACAACATACAGCTGCTTTATATTCTGTTCAATAAAATAGTTTGGATGTCTATGGGAATACAGAAACGGCAAGTATAGAGAAAAAATGGTGGAGCGCCACCGTGTAGAGGCAATAGGGTACAGGTCTTCGCCAGGGGTCCGACAAACCCCACCAAATGTAGTAAGAAAAGGCAAAATGTTGCTGCTTCATTCACTGATTTCTACTGAAACTGCAAGTATGTTGGGACTATAAAAACAAAGGAAAATAATTAAAGAAAAATCTAAAGCCCCTATTAAGAGAACTTTTAGTGGGAAACTGTTTTGAAATAATAAATGAGACAGGACACACATATTAACATCAATCCTATAGCATAGAAAAAATACAATGCAACTCGCATCACACTCAGCGCGTGTCCAGATCGAACGCTGACAACTGAACTGACATGCTAAGGCCGAGTTCAGTTCTGGTTGCTCGGCATTTGCGGCGGATGTTCCAGCCACCACTGTACAAAATTTGATATAACCTATAAGAAGAGCACTCCAGATGTCAAAAGTTCCCCCTACTAGTAGCAGCAGCTGGCCCAGTGCATGGGCACAGAGACACCAATGCATGACAGCGAGGGATCAGGTAAGTAACAGTCTGTAGTCAGGTCAGGCGGCAAAATAGCAGAATCCAACAACAGGCGGAGGGTTATGGCAGGCAGTACAGGTTCAGAAACAACCCAGGGTCGAACACAGAAAATAAAAGCACACTTTCACTAAGAAAACCCAGGAACCTTGATGCTCAGGCACCTTCAATGGGGGCAGGGAACGCCTTTTATTACCAGAGATGTGCATCAGAGACTTGACCAGGAGCAAATAGATAGAAGACACACAAGACCTTTAATCAAAGGGACGGAGTGGCATTGACTGACTGCTGAAGTATACCTCCATGCTTGCTATGGCAAGTGACAGCTATGGCCACGGAAAGTTGTCATTATGTTATAAATATGTGATGTCACTTTCTCTGTAACCCTGCCAGTAATCATGAGATGAATGATAAAAAGTCATCTCTACAGAACAGCGTCAACCTATTATAAGGATTTCATGGTCCAATTAAAAAAAAACACAAATACTTGAAAAATAGTTAACATGATAAACAAAATGATATATATAATTAACCATTTTGGGCTGCACATTTCCTCTATAATTCTAAGCACTGCTGTGTATCTTTCTGTGTTCCTGATATGAAATATGTGATATGTGAAATACCTTTAGTTTTATCATGTTAGCAGAACTGCATACTGAGAACATTAGAAAAGCAATTTGGGTTTTTATTATTAATTTCTTTAAGACATTAAAAGGCAAAGGCATTTACAGATATTTTCGATAAAATATGGTTCTCGTGCTTTGAACTAGGGTACTTATAGAGAACTGACAGATCTGTTGTTCATAAGCTATATATTTATATATAAGGTTAGTTTAAAGGAAATCTACCATCAAAATCAATCATGAAAAACCAAGGACACTTACTCATAGACCCAGGCAATGTGGCTGTTGTAATCTTATAATATTTGTTATCCATGGCCTCCTCCCTTCTAAAACAAAAAAATTAAATTTATGTTTTATGACCCAGAGCTCCTCCATAATGCAGATTTACACAGGGGCTCTGGTAACACGCTCATTAACATAATCATGCCCCTGGTTTACCAGGCTTCATTTTGATGGTAGATTTCCTTTTATTTGACCCATTAAAGGTTTTTTCTCATGTGGCTGGATGAAGCCAGTGACTTTATTTATTTGAGATGACTGATGCATATTTTGTAGGATATTATGTAAAAGGGCATACAAATTACACAAGTTTAGCAGTAAAGTATATCCACCTACCTAATCCACCAATATTGTAATCAAAATCTTTGACATCCAGAAGTATAGGTCCGCTCTCCTGTTGCCCCTCCTCCTTGTAGTACAGTTTGTAGCCCTGAATTGTTGCTGTGTCTTCTGGGTCCTGTTGCCATCTCACAGCTATAGTTGTGCAGTTGAGCGGATCCAAGCGTAATTCTGGGGATCTTGGTGCTATAAAAATACAGTTGCATTATTACAATGTACTTATGGTACATTTTGTGATTTATTTTGTATTCATTTATTTTAAGAATAAAAACTTTCTCCTGAAATGATTGTGTTTTGCTTCCTTTAAAGCCTAAATAAACTACAGAAATAAGTGTTTCCCAAAATTTGTATTAAGTTTGTACAACGGAGAAAAGGAAAACAATTATCTAAAGACTGTATTATTTCCCTTTACAATGCAGTTGTGTATGGTAATAAGTTTACATAGTGTATATAAGGAGTTAAATCCTTAGAAACTTTAACAACTGCTCCTCATCTCTCTGTCTTTTTGAGTACAGAGGGAGAGCTTGATTAGACACAGCTAAGGAAAAAAAGAGTTAAGAAATATAAGTCAAATGTTTCTAGTTCACTTGGTTTCTTGAAGTAAAACTGGTTTTAAACATTTAAAACTATTTAAAGACTATAACTCTACAAGCCCCATGCTGAGCAGGAGGAATATTCTTTAGCCATATGAACATTACATTCCTAACAGATTTAAACATGTAATTACAAGGAAAGAAACTGACTAGTATATCAAGTCCAGCCACTGGTAGGTTTGTCTGTAATCCCAGAGCTACAAAATCACTAAACTGGAGATACAGCCTTGTTTGCTCAGGCTGTCACATAGTGACATAGTGGCCACCCTCACCCCAGTATTCAATTGACCTAATCTCAAACAGTGGATGTGTGCACTCTTGTTCTGTAATATCGGCCGAGACTTTGCCTTCAATTGTAACTGGCTTTATATTAATATTCCTACTAAACTGCATTTTTACAGTTTTTTAAACATTTCAGAGACAACACACATAGAGATTTCAGAATATAACTCATAGGGAACCCATCAGCAGAAATTGACCTAAATAAATCACTAACGATGCTGTACGTTGTCAAGACGCTAAATAACTTGCAGATTGTTTGTTTCATGGCTTATGTGGTGGAAACATCCATAAAATCAACTTTGAAGTATGATGTAAAATGGTTGTATAATGTCACAGAGACAAGAGAGATCAGTACTGAAGTGAAGCTCTGCCTGTCTCCGACTGACTCTTTTTGTAATTGATGGTCCTGCATCCATGGACATCATATAGCCCATATTGGCTCTCCAAAAACCTAAGTGAATGATGTCAATAACAGCAGAGGGGGAGTTAAAAGGTGGGAGAGCCTGACTTCAGTACTAAACTCTCTGCCCCCATGGCTTTATACAAACAGTTTAAATCTCCCTTCAAAGCGAATATTCTGGATGATGCCACTATACTGAGCCATGACAGAAACATAATGTAGAAGATGTTAATCTGCTTGACAACAAATTGAAAGTGATTTATTAGGTCAATTTCTGCTGGCAGGTACCCTGAAATACACAGAAAGGCAGAAGCCAGTATGAACTTACCTCTAATGCTGCTTGCTTTAGGTGTTTTATGTGAAGTCCAGACTGAGGATTCTCCCCATCCCACTTTGGTAGCTGCTGCAATGCGAACTAGGTAAACACTGTCAGGTTTCAAGCCTTCCAAAAAATATTCATGTGCTGTCCCTGGAAGTTCTAGAACCTGGACAGAACTTTCAGTGCTCATTCGGAAGGATAAGCGATACAGTATCATCGTTCCCCGACGGAATTTAAGTGGAATGGGAAGCCACGAGATTACAACATCTGTTGGACTGCGACTTGTCAAACTGATTTCTGGGGCACGCAGTGGAACTGAAAAAAAAAGTAAATTTGTTTCATATTGGTTTGGAACCTATATGAAGATTACGGATATAGATCTAGAAACAACCTATCTGAAACAAAAACCTAGTCTTGTAAAGAAGTGGTCTTCTAGTTTTTTTTCCATTTTTATCTATCCAGCTATATAAACGCAAAGTAAAGGCCCAAAAAATAAATTAGGTGGTCTTTATTTCATGGTAATATGCGACATTCCGGTTACAGACAACCATCCTCAAGCTTGTTTTCTATCTATCTATAGTTTAATGACATAAGTTTGACTCAAGAGTTGAAAAGTTACTATACACTGTGGACTATGGTCGATAACCACACCAATGCCAGTTTTCAGTAGAAAATATAAAAACTTCAGGCTCCTAGGGGTTTTTTTCCTAATTTTCCTCCCCAGGCATTATAATCTGCTGGAAGCATTTTGTAGAGACATATGGTATAAATAAAATAATACCTTTATTATTTCTGTCCATCATGCCATTTCTGATACATTTCCATTTTACTCTCTATGCTAATGAGGCAATTGGTGCACCAAAGTTGTGTTCTAAGTAACCAGAGTACCCTATTAGTATCCTGTTCCTGCCAGGACCGCTACCGTCTCTTTCTGAGATTTGTCTTGTGAAATTCATGAAGCGACAATGGAATATAATACAGGTTAAACTGGGTATATCGTAGAAAAGGTTTAATGGACAGAAATGATATTACTGAAATCACAATGAATTTCTCTACAACATTCTGCCAGCAGGTTATAATGCTTGGTAAAACTGGTAGAGCTCTGTTTAATGGACTATTGATCTAAGCAAGCAAAAAAATTGAATATTAATCAATGTAAAAGTCTTACCATCTTCAAGTGTATTCTGTGTTACGTGATCTGACATCTGACTTGCACCCATTGGCATATAGGCAACAATGTAAAATGTGTAGTTGCTGGCTGGTTCCAAATCATCAATTATGTAGTGATTTGTGTCATTTCCAATAACGACCTGATACTCCTCATTATTTATTCCTGGAAAAATGAAAATAATTACATGTAAGACAGCATATTTCTTTAAGATGGCCATGAACTAGGGCAATGATGGTGAACCTTATAGTGTCCAAACTGTAGCCAAAAACTCCCTTATTTATCACAATTGCCACTGACATGGCAATTTAATCAGCATCTTATTGCTCCCTGCTCTGAAACAGATTTCAATCATATTGGCGCCTTGAGGACACCAATATCGTAGAAAGGAGGGAAAATGAGGGTTATCATTGTAGCTACCCTTCAGGGCCCCTTTGAACAGAAATAATCACAGGGCAGGAGCTCCAATGATAATTCAGCCCTGTCCACACCTAATTGCTTTTCCTGCAGCCCTGTACTGCAAAATAATCACTCAAGTCATTGAACATGGCAGGCAAACTTTGTGCCTGGGTGTCCAGAAAGATGGCTCTGAGTGCCACTTCACCACTACCTTGCATAACCTATTTATAACCAGTTTTGATAATACATAACTTCCCTAAATCTAATCAATGAATGATAAAATGCTGAATACTCATTTCAGACATACATTAAAAGTACACAAAATTTATACAAATCTATATATGAATGTTGCATGATTGGAAATTAAGTAGATGAGTAGCTGTCTAACATCTCTGGATAGGGTCAGACACTTTTATTATGTTGCCTTCTTTGGACAGTTTTGGGGTTTAAAGGGTCTCTTGAAGTAAGATGAACAGAGATTGTCCAAATTTGGAAAATTACAAGCAGTAAACAATGGGATAACAATGCACAACTACTATAAGAGAAATCATCACTACTGAATGGACAAATACAGCTAGTGACAGGTTCCCATAGAGCCCTATTAAGTAAAAACCCCCATTCTTTCTGCTAAAAATAGTTTTCTTCACATTCCCATTCAATCAACTTTATTTTATCTAGCCTGACATCAGAGAGGGCATGGCTGACTTTGCCCGCCCCTCCCAACTATTCTCCTCCCCATGCCATATGCCTCATCACCATTCAGCACTAAACAGGGTGACATCATCAAAGATCCTTTACCTTGTAGCATTTGCAAAGTCTACCCCATGTATATATCTGGTCACATGAAATCAAAGCTTGCCTCGCCACCTCGCCATCCTCCATGTAGGAAAGCTGTGATTTCATGCAAATTTACTGGGTAAAGGAAAGAACCTTAGATTACTTTTCTCTTTTATCTAACTATTAGATTACATCACCCTGGTCACATGACATTAAATGATCAATGATGTAACAGAGCTCTTTAGAGCAGGGCAACGCAAGTACATTTTAATATGCAGGACCCCATAAATAGGATTGTATTCACCCCAGTTTACATACTGATTTTTTTCACACTGCAGAAATGGAAATGAACCATTTAGGGATAATGGAAATGCTTGTTAATAATAGTTTTTTATAGAATATTAATTTTGGGTAGTATTTTAACTGACATGTAACCTTTAACCATGTACATGCTCAGTCTGCCACAGTGTAAGATGTGAAGTCGGAGTCATGATAAAATGGGCCGAATCAGACTCCACAAACATTTAATCAATTATAAAAATTGTGAAATTTCCTTTAAATATCTGTTCTATTCCAGATCTAAGGATTGAGACCAGGGGTGAGCAACATTTATTGGTTTAAGTATCATACTGTCATACTGCTCAACTTTAAGGGGCCGCATCAGTCACCAGTACACAATATACATCAACAACCAAGGTACATCACAAAGTACCAACTCAGGAATTATAACTGCCACAGTACAGCAAAAAATATCCCCCCCCCATTCCCAGAAACCAAACACTGCATTCAGAGCAAACAATAGTGCAGACGCCAAGGCATATAATATTAGTTCTGGAGACCACATAGCAGGCTTAAAATCCTGTAGACCCCTAGAGCATAAAACTATTAATACTGGAGACCCCCAGTCCATAAACAACCCAGAGCAGACAAAAAATGACTAAATCCTCTCCTTTCCCGGCTCATTTTCTCCTCTATGCACCACACTGCAGCTTATTCTCTCAGTCTTGTGCCTCTCTCTTCCCATGCCAGTTTTTGCAGCAAAGCAGGATGCAAAGCACAATTGCGCCAGGAGCAGGAGAGGAATCAGGAGCAGTAAAGTACAGCTGACAAGTACTTACCACTCCTGGTTTCTTTCCTGCGGGCACTCTGCTATGGGTTGTGACATCAAAGCATACAAGTAAGAACGTATCATTTGCCCTCACCACTACCCGGCCTCCTGCATCGATGAATGCTTTGATCAGTTATGTTACATCCATTATGGAAGTGCTCATGGGACTCTGACTGTCAGCAGGGTTTGGACTGCAACTCAAGGCTTGACAGGTTGCATGTTGCCTGTCGGTGTGGCTTGTGCATCCCCGATTCCACTTTAAGTTGAAATGAATGTGTGCTGCACTTTATGTACATGCTCAGGGGGAAGCTCCTCTGCTATAGATTAGCGGAAGGAATGCCCAGATAAAAGATGGAATTATTTTATACCCTACTTGAGGGGGCTAGTAGTTTAATGGGGTAAAATCTGATGACAGAGTACCATTAAGACACCTTGTATCCTCAGAGCTAAAAACTACTCTTAACTACTCTTAAACTACTATCCTCTAATCTTTATTTGTAAAATTATAATTAGACTACCGTTTACATTGATCTACAATGCAATTTTTGTTAAAAAAAATTGACCAGAAGAACAGATTGTAACAGCCAAAATAATGCTTAAAACTACTCAGTATTTAAAAAAAGACACCCAAAAGCCCTAATAACATTAAGCTACTTTTCTTACAACTGATCACAATCACATCCAAAATGTTTATTGTATAACAGAATCTGGTGTCTTGTTATATCCAATGACTAAACACATTTCCTTCAAGAGCATCAAATGTAACAATCGTCTTGTGTTTCACAACTAGTCACAACAAGTTTTAGCAAACTGTTTCATTATAGAGAGGAAAAAAACATGGCTAATCGATGGACCATTTACCCACTTATACCGCCTTCATCCTAAATCCTTGTGATTAAACGTTGGGAAAAACAAACCAAGCTTTCCGAGTCGCTCCATTCAAGAACAAGCTGTTTTATAAGAAACTACACAAAAAACTGCATTGTAAAAGGGCGATTACCGTATATAGTTGAAATCTATTATAGACATTGGATAGGATGAAGGCAGGGGCACTGAAAGAGAATGCAGTCTATAAATGTGTTGTGTCTTAATGAGCTTAGAAAAAATTTCAGCAATTCATATTGAAATATGCAAAGGGTTGCATTGCTGTGATTCTCTTTGTTGGGCCTTAATTCCTATACATAGGAACTGGTAAGCGGAATAAGGTTGTTCAAGGCTGTTGTGGTTCAAGTCCATTTCACACCAAAATGCGTGTCAACTTAATCAAAACTCCCCCACCGCCCATTACCATCAAATTTATAAAACAAAACAAGACAAAATTCCACTATTAAGCTTTCCCACATTTTTGAATTGACTAAAAAGCATTTTAATTAGACAAGATTACCGGCATCTCACAACAGAGCCGCTGATGGTTTGTTAATTAGGAATGTCGTGGCACGATTTTTGACCCGCTAAACAAGATCCTTAAGCTCAAATTAAAAGACCTTGTTCTTGGAGTGAATGAGCCACTGGGCCTCATGTGGAGGCCTGATGAAATGGCCATAATAGGGGGTGAGACCAGCCTACAAACAGAATCACTACGCCCTTTGTAGTGCTTCCAAATTGCTAACAAGGAATTAATACACTCATGTACTCTCATCAGACCTTTCGTTTGCCCGGCGCACTATAACCCACTCATTTAAATGCAGGATGGGTCCCTATTTAAAGAACACCTGTTGGCTTTCTTTAAACAGCATCTCTTTCTATTACACACTAACTACTTCTACATTACGTTGCATTCATCCCTATAGAAAATATCAGGATGCACAAGCTCACTCGGAAGAGGTACAAAAGATGTTTGTTTTTGCCTTTTACATATTTAAAGAAACAAGTATACAGCATATAAAAACAATGTAACAGAAACAAGGGACCCTGTAACTTGGTATATGCTGAATGCGGGAGTGTGGCAAAATCAATCAATCAGTCTCTGGCTAACATACAAATCTAACTTGTACAACTAAACAAGCATTTAGATATTAGAAATAGAATGCAAAACCATTTCTTAGTAAAAATGAATCTTGTGAAGTGTGAACATTAATATTTAATTTCATAGCAGTTCTCCCTGTCAAAGCCAAGGTAGTTCTGGAAAAGGAAATCTTATAAAAGGGACAAAAGCCTTGTGCAGCTGTCAGAAATCTATAGGCTTTTCATATACACATGCTGCAATTCACTTATTCTTACCTTCCGCCTTCATGTAATGCACAGAATAAGCAATGACTTTTTCTGAGTTATACAGAGGCCTTTCCCACGATAGTATAATGGCTGAACTGGACATTGTCTCCGCTCGGAGGTTACGAGGAGCACTAGGCCTGTCTTCAGACATGACAACAGTCAGCCTTGCTCGGGATGTGGCAGAGCCCTGGCTATTTTCGGCCATGCACTGATATATGGCATCATCTTCAGGAATAATCTGATTGATTACAAGTTTGCTAGAACAAACACAGAAAGAAAGGCGTAAATGGAACCACTAGATAAACTATATACTTAAAATAGAAATCACTTTTTAGATTAACACTCATATATGATAAGATATGCCTTTTAATGGGAAAAGTGGCATTACTCTAGTTACAGCTGCGGAAGAAGTTAGCACCTTTCATCAATGCAAATGCAAATTCTTATCAGTCTCCATTACTTTCATTTCATCATTATCAGCAATAAACTGTTTTACTTTTCAAAACTGGAGAACAGTATTGGAGGGCCAAGACATTTTAATGTGTTCTACTATAGGTATTGTACTTAAATGGTCACTACCTTTAGAACAAACCTTACACAAATAACAAGTAAAAATTAATATTGTAAAATGTAGTAATATGAATATAAATGTTGTTATATACAGGCAGGTTTGTTCTTAAAGGTGTATTCCCATTATAGCAAATTAATGTTATTGTTTGTATGATAAAAAGTTAGACAATTTTCCAATATACTTTCTGTATCAATTCCTCACGGTTTTCTAGATCTCTGCTTACTGTTATTCTATAGAAACTTCTATGTTTACTTCCAATGGACATAAATCAGACCCTGGTCACACAGGTGCACGGCTCGTTATAATACAGAGAGTAATCAGAGCTGTGGCAATAACGAGCCGTGCACCTGTGTGACCATGGTCAGATTTCCCCTAGGGAAATTGCTTCTCCATGTGACCTTTCAAATATATGACAACACCCATCACTGGGCTTAGCAACGCCCCCTGCTCCTCTAAAGCCAATCCCGAGTGTTGGGAGTTATTCATATATTTGGACTGCTCCTTTCCAGCCCCTCCCAATTGGCAACTGCCTAGTCACACAGCAGATGCTAATGAAAGGTACAATATAACATCTTTTTTTCTGTAAAACCTATTTTTTATACGAAAAACACTTTGGCAGTGTATGTACTCGGCTCTGTGGGAACTGGGGGAGTGCTAAAAATGGGTCTCCTGGTGGCAGGTTCCCTTTATAAATATAGCACGGTTCCAGCGCTACCCTGTGCCCAAATTAATAATTTCCCCTCTATGTTACTTCTCATGAACATACACTGGACAACTTATTTCAGCAAAGCTTGTTGAAAGCGAAGGTGTCTCCATTATTTACCTGCTGTACATTTTTATCCTCCCATTAGAATGCATCTTCCGGCCATTCTTCAGCCAGGTGATTTTGGGGGTTGGAATTCCTTCCGTCTGACATACAAAACGAGCAGTACCCGCACGTGGTCTTGTCAAACTTTCCGGTCGCTCAATAAATGATGGTGGCGCTGTAAAGACGTAGTAGACTTTTGTTACAAATTCTGTTCAATAGCTTCTTGTCTGTATTACATTAACCTCTCATGAAAAATTAAATACAATATTAAGCCTTTTAGCTGGAAAATAATACAGCAAAGTGAGATGATGATGCTTCTGCATTCTGTGGCTGGTTTTACCTTAACGTTTGTCGCTATGTTGTCCACAGCTTTTCAGTAATCTGTATTATTACATCAAAGGCTTAAGGGACTGTGCAGACATTTGTCAGCTTGTCCTGGCATCTATTGAATGAATTGCCGCTAAATCAATCCCAAGTTCGGTTTTATATCCAATAAATCCAAAACCAAAACTATTGGGTACGATAAATTATATGGATTCTTAAAGAAGAGTAAAATAGAATAGCAACTATATATACATAGATATGGCACAACGTACAAAGTGTATTTATTTTGTTTCACAATGGTTTTATTACCATTTTATAAGGTTTACAGGGAAATTAAGTAAATATAGCAATTAGAAGCATTTTAAAACAATACACCATTCAATCTCTTTCTCTTACTCTCAAATATTTTTTTTTGAGAATGATGCATCCATACTGGACTTAACTTATTGGAATGCACAATAAGGGCTCCTTTCCAGCTCCTCCCAAAAGGCAACTGCCTAGTCACACAGCACATGCTGGCAGTGTATGTACTATGCTCTGTGGGGACTGTGGGAGTGCTAAAAATGGGTCTCCTGGTGACAGGTTCCCTTGAAGACCCTAGATTGGTATGTTAGCCATGGTCGTCACGTAACGTCAAACATGGCCACTTTGTTGCTAACAAGACATTGCAGTTTATCATTCACCATGATCCACATTACAAAATAACTACACTAAAAATAAGCTAAACTTAAAATTGTGGGGCAATAAGTGGGTGATAGCTACCATATCATATCATAAATTATAGGACTGATTTCACCATTTTATTTCTTATTTATATTGACTTTTACCATGCAGATACCATACAGTGAAGTGTTCTGAATTTAAATATACTATGACATTTAGTATCACTGAATGTTAGTTTTCCCATTATGAACATATCAAGCAGACCACAGGCATCATCTTAATTTGTAGTCTAAACGTTTTCTTTAAATGTGAAATGTAGTAACAAAAGAAAATGTATGTCCTTCTTAAGTCATAATAGAAGTACACAAGAAAACAAAGGTGAGGAATGAATTGTAAGCCTTACCCAAGACTATAACATTAGCCATTGCTACAGTGAAATTCCGAGTTCCTGGAGTAGTCGCTCTGCATATATAGATCCCTGCATGCTGCACCTTCACATCAGATATAACAAGATTTCCATTTCCCACTACTCGGGTGTTGAAGACATCAATGGGTTTTTGGTCTAGAAAAATAATTTTTTTCACATTTTTTGCAGTCAAGTAACTTTATAACTGTTGTTAACTAACAGTCCATATTATTATATATGGTGGTTTCACACAGTGTTTTTATATGGGGCAAATTTAACAAAAAAGTAACTCAAGAAATAACTTGGGGTACTGGAGTATAGTGAGGCATCCCATTCCATACCAAAGCAGGGAGGCATGGATTATGCGGTAATCAGACATAATTTTTTTCAAGACCATAGCAGTACTGTATAAACTATTCCAAATTTCATGTAATTTCGAAGTGTTTTATTGGTGCATTGGTGAAAACAGCGGAAAGTTTGCACCCCGTTTCAGGCAGGTGTACATGTGGGGCTCAGCTTGCTCATGGTACAGTAAGACATGGTGGGCTCACCGCACAATGTAAAATAGACCTCAATGGAGGACATGAGGATGCACATAAGGCCAAATTTTTTATGTAGTGGTGTATAGTGTTTTATTGGTGAAAATAGGTGAAAGTTTGTACCCTGTTTCGGGCAGGTGGACATGTGGAGCTGGTCTCGGTCATAGTGCAGAAAGAAACGGTGTGTTTACCGCACAATATAAAATAGACCTCTATGGGGGCCATGAGGCATAGCATTAATAAAGCATGAAAATACTAGAGAAAAGATTCACACATGTTACTGGTTTCTATGAAAAACTTACCAAGTCTGCTCCAGGATACTATTGGTTTAGGGTTCCCCTTAGCTATACACTCCAGGGTAACGGTTTGGTGCACAGAGGTAGTTATATTTTGAGGAGGTGCTATGATGACAGGCTTCTGGAAGGTTTCCATCTGTGTTGCTACACAAAAATATACAAATAACCTTTAAATTTGCTGACATACATTTCAGATAGATGACTCTCAAGTATCACACTCCACTAGAGTTGCACAAGGCAACTTTTTCCAGCCCCAACATATGAATGCCTTAGCTATAGCTCATTAGTAAGAGATCAGTGGAAGTTTAGCACCAATCACTTTTACCGATCAGCTGAGAGCAGTGGTGCTGGCAGTGCTAAGCTGATCTACTGTGCAGAATTACTGCAGCCTCACCTCCTACTAAAGTGAATAGAAGCAGAGTCTGCAGAAAGCCAGTACCACTATATTATAGACACAATGGGAGGGCGAGATCCATGTGCATAATGAATATCCCTCTCCCCAATAGTTTTAGGACTTTTCCCCCGACCCACACACCACTTTGGGTGTAGAGCGGGCAGGGAGTGGGACAGGTGAATGCACAGCCTGCCGAATTTACTATTGCTTCCGCTTATTAACGGGCAGAGTTCAGAAAAAACTCCACCAGTTCAGACCTGGTCAACAAATCAGAACTAGCAGAGTTTGTGCACAGATCCACTAAGAGGTCAGAGCCTAATTGTGGATATGGGCGCTGAAAAGTCAGCGGGGGAATTTTAAGACTGCCACTGAAACATTAGTCTTAATTAATTCCCCTCAATGTGTAATTAGTTGATCAGCACAGGTTAATCTTGATAGATCTCAATTAATTAACCTATCCTATGGGCAAATCATTAATATTTTGGGCCTGAAATAAACCCTTTAAAGACCCAAAGAAATGTTAGCTGTATTAAACTATATCCATAATGCCAAGAGATCACATAAGACAGTGATGGCAAACCTGCAAACTGCAACCCAAAACCTGCATATTTTTTGCAAAGTGCCAACAAAGCAATTCATGCAGTAACTTATTACAATCTTCCTGCTCTGTGCTGTACCACACCTTTAAATGGGCATGAGGACACCAATACCTGTCAGAAGAAATTTGGATTGCCACTGTAGCTTCCCTTGACCCTGTCCACACCTCCTATCTCTTCCTGCAGTCTCAGGTATACCAGGATGCTTCACATTAAAATAATGCTAAGCATGGAAAGTCCTGAAACTGCAGGAGGATCCCTGTCTACCAAACTCTGCCATGGGGCAACAGCCTGAGTGCCCACTGAAAGGGCTCAGAGTACCACCTCTGGCACCCGTGCCATAGGTTCGCCATCACTGACATAAGAGATACCATTAAGATTTCACTTCATATTAGCTATTACAGTTGTTCAAATAAGGAACTCATCAGTGACAATGGACAAATGATAAACCCCCTTGCTGAAAACATTTATTAAGAAAAAGATAATTCACAAACAAAAGATCTTTCATGAAAACAATCATCTTCTTTCCAAATGATGGCAGTATGTTATCGGTTAGCAAAAATATTCTTTATGTACTTTTACTTGTACAACAGTTATTTTGATTGTTCATCAGTTTTAGGCTAATATATAATCACATTATACCTGATAAAACAGTCAATGTAGCTTCGCTGCTCTTCCGTCTATTCAACTGGTTGCTGGCTATACATCTGTAATTTCCAGCATCTTTCTTAGTGATACCATAGATCTGAAGAACACCTTTCGGTAGCATAGTTATCCTTTTTGAACAGCAAAAAAATAAATGGCAGAAAGTATATTAATTCAATAATGTGGCATGCAAGTCTGCAAGACAGAAATGTGTCAACTTCATAACCATGACTCACTGAAGATATCATTTATTACAATAAAGTATCTTGCTGAAACCTTTTTAAACCAATTTTAGATAACAGCACCTATATCCATCAGTTAAATAGATAATGATCAGTTCCTGAAGGAAGAGTCACCATTGTGAGAAAATGCATTATGGCTTGTGTGTAGCCACATGAGCAAGTCAATGGGGCCATTTGGGGTCGTAGGACCATAAAAGGGCATATTGATTTTGACAATGCCAAACCTCAAAACATCAATACTCTGTACTGTAGAAGTGTGTAAATCCAACCTCACTGCTTTATGAGATCAAGTTTCAGTTTTATATTATGAAGTTAACCAGCAACATACTGCAACTCGTTGTCTGTAGATACATTCTTCAAAGGGTTGGTTACTCACCTGTCCATGGCAAGAGGTAGAGCTGTGCGATTTACTTCCCAAGTAATAACAGCCGGAGGGTTCGCTATTATCTTACAAGAGAAACGTGCCATCCCTCCCTCTTGGACCTTTATTGAAATTGGTTGTTCTTCAAAGGCAGACATAGCTAAAACATAGAAAAAAATTTTTTTTTTCTAAAAGTAATATTCCATAAAAAATACACTTAAAATATCCACAGCTATTAGGAATACTTGCATGTGATTCATGTGTATCAGTACCACAAGATCATTCCAAGCAGCAAGCGCATTAAGAGATATTTTATCTGTACCGAGTTTGGGTGGCTCTGAATTTATTATCTGACCTTTAAGTGCAAGGTCTCACTCAGTTCACTGTGATGGAAATGTGAATAGTAAGAAATACTAATTAGAATATTGCGTACAATGTACAATGGCGAATAGCCGGGTGAAAGGTGAAAAGTGCATATATGTGAGATAGCAAGATAATTTACAAGCCCCATGAACAATCACATTATAACAAAGACGACCTTAGTGTCACGGGTATTAGCACACTGTCTTCAAGTATATTCAGCAGGTCACAATACCCAGAGTTGTTAGATGTCATGTATCACTTGGTTCCATATAGGCATTTATACAGTTCTTGGATAATGGATATTCCTCACAATGGGAGACCGAGGAGATTGTGTATTCAGGAAGATACATGAATGAGGTTTGTTTCCTGATAAATTCAATGAAGTTTCAGTTTATCTTATTCACAACTGATCTAAAAGTGTTTTTATAATGTTGATATTTAGTATTAGCTCTTTGCTAAGATTTTTGTTTCATATCTATATATATAGCATGCCCCAAATTCTGCGACTTTTGTATAAATCATCAAAAAGCTCATAACAGCCAATTACAGTTAAATAAACTCAGGTGTCTCCATACACATTATATTGCTGGCAGATTACGCAGTTGTAAATTGTAAATATTCAGGAACAAGTATGGGGTGAATAAGAAACTGGCTGGATAGATTCTTTTTATAAATGTTAGGTGACTGAATATATAGAATACAATTCCATGCAATACGGAATCACAGCTACATCACACTGCTAAGGTAATAGTATAATATAGTACAACTAGAATAGTATATAACAATACAAGTTAAATAGTATAACATAACCATATATTAAACTATTACTATTTTATTTTAGAGAGTTTTTTTTCCACCAAGCAGCTTTTCACCCAGGACTGTTGGCTCATGAGCCAAAATGTAATTTCCAGAACAATTGTGTCTTTTGTAGTAGCACAATCTGTTACTGCACCTTCTTGGTCAGCACTAATGTCAATTTAAAGCCCAAACTGTAAAAGTAATGTAGTCATGGGAGGAACAAGCCATAAAAAGACCCCACATCAAAGTCCACAAGCAGCTTCTGTTGTTCGAGAAAACAGCTCCCTCCACAACACCATAAATGTAATTGCCTTTTTATGAGAGGTTCACTCCTTTCTATTAGTATGTAGATAGTTCTCAGGTTTACAACCTGGCAAAAGCCACACCAGCTATTGTGTTATACATACAACCTCAAGCCTTCTGATGCTCCTAGCACCTGCATTTCCTCCACTCAGGACAGTAGTGTAGACCAAAAACAACCAAAGTGAACTATTTACACAGAAATGCTTAGCTGAGGCCATTAGAAAGTTGCAGGAGAAATCCCTGCAGATATGACATCACTACTACAGCCTAAGGGCAATCAGTGGAAACGTGCCCATATGTTGGCCCGATTCCATAGACTGCAGACCTTTCACAGGATGGGAGTCTTTGAATTATACCAAAATATGATGCAAAGACTTCTGCTAACCAGACTGCATCTCTGCTACTTTACTCACTGTTAAAGAGTCTGCACTGCTGTTCACACGGCTGATGGGAAGTCCTTGAAAAATATTTTGGTACAATGCAAGGATTCCCATCCTGTGCAAAGTGTGCAGTCCATGGGTTTGGGCCAACATGCAGGCCCAACATGAATTCCAACATAGGTTAGATGCATTAAACTGTAAAAATGTGCCATGCAAATGAAGTACATTTTAATGGATCAGTGCACATGGCAAAAATTTTAAACGGCACAAGAAACCGATCCGTTAAAAAGTAAAGCATGTTCCCGTTATTCACAGATTACTCATTCGCTATCGTTTTAGGATCTGTGAAAAACAGATCCCAGACTTATTCAAATCATCCACCTAAAGGAAGCTAAAAGTCAGTAGAAGTGACCTGATGTTCTCATGGATGTATCGGATCACAGTAGCAAGCTTGCTGCTTATCCTTTCAATCCTGGAAAGTAGATGCATGGTACATTTCATTTCCTGGAAACTTCTCGCTAATTTGTTCCGTGGTTTACAAATCAAAATAACCTAAAACACAATTGTTACTTCCCCGTGCTGTCAGACCTTATTACTATCAAGTGCATTCAGGCCATGTGTAACTCTAGAATGGCCTTAGGGAATGAATCAGTCGAAGATGAAAGTTTATCAGATTTCACATTCATTTGCAGCCTCCACTGATAAAGGATAGTCACCTATAACTCCCTGCAGGAAATTGGTTAATCCCTTGCTACGTGTGTATGTATGTGGCAATTCTACACTGGTCATGGTGTGTGGTGAGAATACTTAAGTATCTTTCTGCTTTCTGCAGAAGATTTAACTGATGTGCACAGATGAACGCACAATGCAGGCAGTGTCCGAGTTATGTACAAGATAGGGTCCGGAGGTTTGTTCTTAAGTTGAATTTGTATTTATAATTGTAGATCCAGACAAAAAAAATTTGGCCACAGTGACAATTGGAGTTTAAACATTTTTTGCTGTAATGGGACCAAGGATTATTAATAAAGCTTCATTACAGGCACCTTACAGCTGATTACTGTCATCTGGGACTATAGTAAAGCATTCAGAGAGCTTCACCAGTGGTCAGAGGGGTCTGTCTGTAACTATGGGTTGTCTGTAAGTCGGGGGTCCTTAAGTAGGAGACCGCCTGTATAAGTATTTTTTTAAGAAAATCAGGGTAGATGTACTTTTTGGCAGATCATCATAACTTTGATGCTTTACAACATGTACTAGGCATAGACCATAGATCAGGTGGTGATAAATCAGGAGGAAGATAATTAATTCAGAATACATTAAACAAGTAAAATTGAATGTAGGAATAGTAACCTAATACCATTATTTTGAGCTGGTTGAATACAAATAAATAAGACAAAATATCACAGCCAACAAATCCTCTAATGAGTAGAACCAATTTTAATCACAATTCTAAAGTATAGTTTCGTTTTCCCTATGTGGAAGTCACATTTGCTATGTCAATCACCAAATTCTTTCAAAGTTCAGGATGTGAGAAGCTGCCCAGCAGCCATTACATGTGAAAAACATTTCAAATGACCAGCTAAACACCCTAGTCCACATGGCAGTAATTAAAAGGTCAAGGGTCAAGCTGCAAAATACAAAGGGAAAAGTCCCAAATTATCACCCTAAACAATAAATTCAACAAATGCATTTATGAAACTGGAAATAAAACATTGCAACTCATCTAAAAAAAACACCTAGAACAAGATAAAGTTAAAAGTGTATACATTTACTCTGATAAATTCTCAATGTTGAAGTGCTGGAACACAGTTGGATATGTCCTAGGTGTAAGCGGATGTCCCATGTGACTCACAAGTGGCTGCTCCAGTCCTATCATTACCAGTGTACAAAACTGAAGGTGTGAGTTATTATGTACATCACTGTAATGAGGACAGACTGTTTTCTCAGTTGGTATCTTGGATTTCTTTCTGGAATTTTCAATTGGAATTTCCAACTTTGCCAATTATGGTTTTATAACAACTGGTAGCAATGTATATTCATATATTCCTAACGTATATAAAAGGCTGCAGTGCCAGGCCATATCTAGACCAGGCAATGTTACTGCGTCCGTGACAAGCATGTCCAGGTGCGGCCTTATTATCGGGAAGTTATCAGAAGTGACAGGTAACACGTGTGTAATGGGCACCCTAAGGTTTCTTTTACATGCATTGATATCATGTCCTAAACAAGCCTGGACTGACAATGTAACAGTTATTAGAACTCATTTAAAGGGACCTTCACATGACCTGATGAAAATGGTATAAGGGACGAGGGATGGTTAATATGGTCACTCAATACAGTTTTCTTACTGGTAGCACCTTCCCTGTTTTACATGTTCCTGTGCTGCTTGTCAATTGCATATGTTTGGTTGTTGAATAGTCGGTCTTCTATATATTCACCCACTGGTTAGGGAACTTTGGTGCTCCTGATCATCAACTCCTCTAAAAGGTGCATAGATTGTAAGCTCCTGTGAGCAGGGCTCTCATTCTAATTGCTTTATATGACCATGTTATTTCTCTGTAATGCCTTATTTTGTTTGTATATGTGCCCCATGATCTGTACAGCACTGCAGAATATGATGTTGCTATATACATATAGATTCATTATTATTGTTATCTGTTCAGGTCTCCCCATTTACTATGGGAGTCCTATTAACAGCCAGGCAAGACAAAACATGACAAATTGTATATGCTCCTGCAGGGCAGAAATGACTATTCAGGCACTTGGGTAGGGAATGAAGGTCTATGGTCAGAGGCAACCTATGCAAAAAAAATGTAATTAAAATGTAAGTAAGGCATGGCTATAGGGCAGTGATGGCGAACCTTTTGGAGACAGAGTGCCCAAACAACAACCAATATCCACTTATTTACTGTGAAGTGCCAACATGGCATTTTATACAGTAACTTATTGCTACCTGTTCTTCACATCTTTTAATTGTATCGGCCTCCTGAGGCCACCAACACAGTTGAATAAGGAGGGCAAATTCAGACTATCATTGTAGCTTCTCTCCAAGGTCTCTCTGTACAGGAAGAATGGTTTGTCCAACAGAATGAGCTTCAAAGATCTTCTGTCAAAACGTTTTCATTTTTCCCGCAGTTCCAAACTGTCAATAAAGTGTTGCTTTAAAATAGCGCTGAGAGCAGTTGCCTGTGAATGCAGGAAGTTTGGTGGATTTAGTCCTGTTTGGTGAACTCTGTCCTGGGGCAATTGCCTGAGTGCCCACAGAAAGGGCTCTGAGTGCCACCTCTGGCACCCGTGCCATAGGTTCGCCACCACTGCTATAGGGGGTTGATAAGGGGACGCGGTCTATCTGATGTTTCAGGTCACTAATTCAGGACAAGATAATTGTCAAAATCATAAAAACTGGCACAAATTCTCAACCCACCAAAAATGTTCCAACGTTTAATAGCCATAACTACAAGTTTACGGTAATAATTAATTCATAATATAGTGCAATTTCCTAAACCAATTAAACACATTATGAGAATAACATTTTTGCTATTCATCCAGTAAATGGGCTAATGGTTGTAAATAACAGGCCATGAGCGCCATGTGTCCGATCGCTTATCCCAAGTGCTGTTGACAGAATGTATTTGATTTTGCGATTTGATCTCCTCACTTTCGGAGCAGCCCAGATGGGATTCCCCTTCTCAGATTATCTATCATCCAGTCGGCAGTATGTGGCCAGAGAAATGCACAATAAATGCTAATACACTTATCAAGTAGCTTCCCTCGGCCCTTTCCAATCTCCAGCAAAGGAGAAAATACTACAAGGCACAAGTAACAAGCCACATTAAACAGCTTCAAAGCTCTTCATCTTGTGTGGCCACAATACTTTGAGGGGCCAAAGGGCACATAGATTCCCCTTCGCCAGGGGTGCTTTTTCTGAGTGCTTTGCCAAGTGATTGGTTTCTTGTGTTGATAACTAATCCTACACATACCTTTTCCCAGGGCTTCCTTCCATTCCATAAAGTATTAGCATTAGTAAGTAGCTAAATAGTCACATGAAAACCACCTAGAAACCCACCAAGTATTCAAAAGCAATTAGATGTTAGGAAAAGAAAGGATGGGAAGTAAATTTTCCTCTTTGCAGCTAATAATCCCCTCATCTGTCCTGTGGAAATGTAACTCTTATTATTCACTGTATCATGTCAAATAGTATTTTAAACCTGGGTCTTTAGTTACTGTTGTATTGTTGGATTTGCTCTACAATACCCAGTCCCAGGTACAGAACAGTCATTGATTATTATGAAGCATTTCTATCACCAATTGGAAACACTAAAATGTATACATTGTTCTATGTATAGAGCTTCATAATTAATACAAATAAATTATTATTTATATAGCGCCATCATATTCCGCAGTACTGTACACGTCAACATACAAACAAAATCTGACATGGTCAGGTGAAACAATTGGATTGATGGCCCTGCTCTCAATAGCAAAAAAATATTGAAAAATTCTACAACTTTATAACACAACTTTACTGTGATTCAATATCTCATTCTGATTATAAGATCTCTACTTGCAGCAGTAAACAGAAAAATTTTCTTTCAAATCCAGAAAACATCTGAAAACCTGTGTAGACTTTAAAGGCTGATGCATAACATGATGTCAATGTACACCGTGTGGGAAGAAGTACAAATCTATAGTCTGTCACCCAAACTGTTTATATTACAGTGCCTCTGCATGTCAACACTAACACTGACATTCATTGACTGATATCAGAGATCTTGGGAAATGATTAGTCTGAGCCAAAGCCAGGAATGCATTCAAAAATTGTGTGAAATCATTATTAACCAGAGACACTTATCCACAGATCCAGGAACTTTGACTGTGGTAATCTTCATATATGTGTGATCTATGGCGTCCTTCCTTCTAAAATCAACTTTTTAAAGCATGCTGATAAGCCAGAGGGGCTCTGGAGTTGTTACCAGAGCCCTTCCGTGCTGCACTTTCAAAGAGTTACAGTGTGCAAGTAGCACTTTCCACTCCTACTGTGTGCTGAAATTTCCCCTGCTACCATAAGATTACATCAGGCTGAGGGAGAGGGAGGGTGCAACAGTGTAACAGCCTATGAAGCTGCATCCATGAGGAGCTTTGGTAACATCCCCAGAAGCCCTTGAGACTCATTAGCATAATTTTTAAAGTTGATTTTAGAAGAAAGATGCTATGGAAAGAAAACATAAGAAGATTACTGCACTCAGAATGCCTGGATCTGTGAATAAGTGTCCCTGGGTTATTATGATTGATTTTTTATTGTAGATTTCCTTTAAGGAAAGACTATAAAATGGGAAAAAAGGCATCAAAGATATGCCAAATTTATATAAATTCTTTATCTATATAGTGCACACAGATTATACAGCGCTGCACAGAGTTTGCCAAATCAGTCCCTATCCCCAATGGGGCTCACAATCAAACCAACCTAGAGTGTTGGGAGTGTGGGAGGAAACCCACGCAAACACGGAGAGAACATACAAACTCCTTGGAGATATGAGCCCAGGTCCCCACTACTGCAAGGCTGTAATGCTAACCACTAAGCCACCGTTCTTCCCGATCTATTTTTTGGCAAATTGTACACCAACAAAGTGTGCCGTTCTGGGCCACAAACAACTGATTCGTCGACTGCTTTTGTGGCTATGGAGGGATCAGTATGTAAACCGTTGCTGAGCTGGATGTCCACAAAAACAGTCTGTGTGTCATCCGCATGTGATCTGTTTTTGTGGATCCGCAAAAAATGAAGGCTGGCAAATAATGTCGCAGGCTAGTTTCAACCTCTTGATGGGGCACATGATTGTGTTACCTATAAACTGATCTACAAATTCGGACCGCCCAAGGATGACAACTTTGTATCATTCACCTTCCCCCCTTGTTTATTTGTTCCCACAGACTTCTATAAGAAGGCTTGAACTGCAAATACCTACATAAATAAGACCTGCTCTGAGTTTTCTACAGCCTCCACAAAGATCCGTAAAAAACATGTTCATGTGTATGTGTCCACTGAAATTAATGTGACAGCCTGCCATCAGTTAAAAATAAACAATAGCACATGGATGAAAACAACATGCACCTAGCATGTGCATGTAGCCTAAGGCTCCGTAGTACACTACCCAGTTCTCTGTAGTATGGTTCTTATACAATTTTAGTGGACAGCACAATCCAATTTCTTAAGGAGCATTGGACTTCTATTGCACAGACAAGTCCATAAAAGTGGAATTAAAGTACGACACGCTCTACTTTTTAACTGTCCACAGTGTCCACAAAATGTGTAGTGACCAAATGGACTAAACCACAATAACAAATTTGAGAAAAGTGAAAAAATAGGGGCACCATGGTGGCTTAGTGCTTAGCATTACAGCCTTGCAGCACTGGGGTCCTGGGTTCAAGTCCCAGGGTCAACATCTGCAAAGAGTTTGTATGTTCTCTATGCATTTGCATGGGTTTCCTCCAGGTCCTCTGGTTTCCCCCCACACTCCAAAACATATTGGTAAGTTGATTAGACAGTGAGCCCAATTGGGG
Source organism: Engystomops pustulosus (assembly GCA_019512145.1). NCBI lineage: Eukaryota > Metazoa > Chordata > Amphibia > Anura > Leptodactylidae > Engystomops > Engystomops pustulosus. Next base: position 60,428,236 of record CM033644.1, read on the forward strand.
ACAGGGACCGATATGGCAAGCTCTGTGCAGCCCTGCGTAATCTGTAGTCGCTATATAAGTAAAGGAATTATTATTATTTTCATGAAATCTGTTAGCAATATATATGACACATCCATAGGTACAATAATCTAAAGAAAGTAGTCTTTTTACATTTCAGGTAACTCAGGTCACAGTTTTTAGCCATTCCTCTCACTGACACATACGAGTCTACATACGAGAAACTCCATTAAACAGTTTTCTATACTTCAAAGGGCTCAGTCTGTGTTATTCTTCCAGCTGGCTAAAGCACAACCTCTTCTTCTGAGCTAGGACTTCCTGACACATGTCCAGGCAAAACTTTCCTCAGCAAAGTTCATGAAGGTGACATTTTTGCAGACCTCTGCACATCATGTGGACATCAAGCAAGTAGTGTTGCTTGTGACTAGATTACCAGGTTTTTTTCGGCATGGGTTGCTATAGATGTTTAAAATCACAGAATACAGACCTTTACATAAATGTGGTACATGTATAGATACAGGTAATATTATTCCAATAAGATTTTTTACTTTGTCGTCTAAGCTGTGGTTGTACAATTAAAAAGGGGTTCCTCAGTGATGATATTTATTTCCCATACATAGGGCTTCATGGCGCTTAGGCGCTTTATAGTCCGCAAACAAGAACGTTTTCCCTTGTTTGGGGGACATTACAAATAGACTGTGGGACAGCAAAGATGAGCATCAACAGGACCTGCTCTATAATTTGCGACACAGGTAGTCAGCTGGTGCGGCGAATGCACGGACGTGAGGTCATAGAAAGTAATGGAGCAGTTTTTTTCAGCAGCTAGCACTTGGACCTATTATAGGTTTGTGTTCAGGAGGCTTAAAATATGGAGAATAAATGTCTGATCGTGAGGAGTTCAACCGCTCGCTATTACCAGCAATGATGAGAGTGGGGTCAGCTAGTTTCCAATTCATGTAGACACCAGCACTCCATTCACTTCTATGGAACTGCAGGAGATAGTCATCTTAAAAGTCTCATAGTGTATTGAATGGCCCTCTAACTGAGTAAGAAAACCCCTCAATTGGCCATAAGTTCACTGATGTCCTTAAAAACACTACATCCCATAATGGAAAGCAGACATATCCCATTATGGTCAGTTGAATTCATTGGATGATGTTGGTGTACATTATGCGACAGATTAAGGACTTTCATTCTTTTCACATGACGGTACATAACAATGGAAATAACCAATGTAGATGTGAACATAGCAAGAAAGACATATTAACCTTTATAACTCAATTACAACCTGGTCTACTAGATCTCCACTGAAAGAAAAGAGCAAGTTTTAAAGGATTTACGAAGGATTAACTTGAGCAGAAGAGAATGAGTAACTCCATTTAGACACTTTTTTAATCATACCAAATACTCAACCTGTAATCTTGTTATGGGTCCTGAGGGTGCATATTGAAATACACTGTGTGCAGACCCCCTAAATAGAGGCCATGTTCATTTCTTAAATACTTTTACATACTTATCATATAAGAACACCATGTAGGACCACAAAATCAGCAGCAAGCTTAACTCAGTCGCACATAAGACTCAAAGTGTGACAGTCTGGCCCGAAGCCAACTGGAAATCAACCATAATGTGTGGAATAAGCCATATCAAAACACTTTGTGGTTTATAGGAGTAGAGCTAAAGAAACATGTAGGTCATATTTCATCTGTTGAAGTCGGCAGGAGGTTTACAACTGAAAGCTTATTATTTCTAGTGCCACTAAAGCCTCTCTCAACACTTTATAATGACTACTAACTGCGGAGGTCAAATAAAAAACAACATACTAAAACATAAAAAACATAAGAAATAAAAGAAAAACATAGTGAAACACATCACTTCTTAAGGAGACTCCTGTCTATCAAAGCTCCATTCACACCAGTGATAATAATCAGCAAAGTATTGTGGTATTCTGATGGCAAGAACAGTTTTTTAAACTATTACTGCCATCAATGATATTCACACCATGAATCAAAGGGGTCTTGTAGGGAAACCGCTCTGGAATACATGTTATAGTTCTGCCCACCAAAAATCACATTACTTTGTATAATACATATGGGTATAAGAAATACAAATGTTTTCAGTACACATTAGATACCAAATAAAAAAGTACAAATGCAGCAACCTGGGGAAATCAACAAAGATAGGCCTTTAATTATTAAAGATAATATTACATGACCTTTGCAAAGGTACAGGTCCATGGGGGAGAAGAATGACCATTACAGCAAAACACGGTTTGAGGCAAAGGAACCCTACTAAAGTTACAGTATGTTAGGATTTATCAAATTTCCAGTCCTGGGGGAGGCAATATGCCTTTGTAGTGCCCAAATACTTGCCTGCTGTGGAATTAAATTACATTTTAACACAGCATGACTGAGATGTTAATGGATAGGTCTGAAGGCAGCCGCAGAGGGGGCTGTAATTTCAAAAATTAAAGGGTTATTGCTTATTTAGAAATACCGCTGAGTACCTTAAGCTACTTAAACTGAGAGTAAAACAACCTTAACCCATTAGTCACTAACCGTCTGAAAAAATATAGCAATAATTGAAAAAACACAACCTCCTTTATTTTTATATTTTGCCATTTCTTGTTTTTCCAGGCTGTACTATATAAAACAACAGGAAATAAACAAATTAGGAAATTCCCTGGAATGTTTCTGAAGCTAATTTAAATTAGATGTTAAAAATCTAATGGTCATTCCCCCCTGATACTGGAGTTGTTACAGAGAAATGAAAATGAAACCCAAGGGAAAGTGGAAGAATAGAGATAAACCCCCAGCAAGAAGTAGTGCAATTACTACTGGGCCTGGAAATGGCTGTTAAGTCATTATGACAAAGCTCATCTACCTGCCCACAGGGTTATTGAAAGACTGACCTTGATATTTAAATGAACTAGAGGACATACAATGGACTAAATGTGTTTTTTGTTTGCAAGGGCAATTTACAATTCAGATCTGTGTTTGATTTGTAAACATTTATATTCAATTAAATCCATTCCACCGCCACCAGATGTGCACCGAGGAAAGCCATGGAATTGGTTTAAAGACGTATTCTCAATGCAGATATGTATGTCATACCCAGAGGAATATGTCATACATACCTGATAGGTGTGGGGCTGATCATTGGGACCATTGTGTTGTGTAATGACTACATTTAAACCAAGTCATTTGTTGATCAAAACTAATTTAAATTATGACATCATACTTATTGTTGACATTTACAAAGCCACTTTAAAGGGAACCTGTCACCAGAGACCTCATTTTTACTACAGGCAGGTTGAAGAAGCCCGTCACTGCTGCATTGCAATTATGCCTTTCTGCCTTCTCTAAGCATTTGCATTACAATATAATTGTGTTTTATAACTTGCCTTACACCCTGAGTAGTCCCAGGGGTTGGGCTTTGGTTTGGATGTATTTCAAAAAGCAACAAATGACTTGTCTGTGCTGCTCAGTCCTCCGCTCTTGGCCCCCACCTTTGGAGTGAGCTGAGGAGTGAGCAGCACAGACGAGTCACCTGTTGTTTTTTGAAATGCATTCAAACCAAAGCCTAACCCCTGGGACTACTGGTGAAGCCCCTTCTGCTGGAATATTATCAAACACGGAGGTATCAATGCAGGGATTAGTTATATCACAGACATTGGCAGCAATAACCACAGACATATCAGCAGTATCAGACACATTAGGACCAGCAGAGTCAGTAACAGGCACAGCAGAGTCCTGATTGTCCTGCTCAGGTGTCACCTGGGAGCTCTGCTGTGCTGCTGCAGTGTTACCTTCAGGAACGTCTCTACAGTCTTTCTGCGAGTTGATGTCATCTAAGTCTTGTGGTGCTTGCACTGCACCATCACCATCAGTCAGGTGTCTCTGTTCTTGCTGCAGATTGCAGGCAGCTGGGACTTGTAGTGCCTCTGCTGTAAGTGGCTGATCACTGGCTTTGTGGTAGGGGAATGCTGCCGGCTGCAGTATTGGCTTTACTTGGGTCTGCTGGACGACATCAGGGCAGACAGCGCTGGTAGCAGCTTGAGGCCTCCCTGCTGGTCTCACCTCGGCCTCCACAGATCTTACAGTCTTGTTCCCTCCACTCCCAGACCTGGTTCTCTCAGGCCGGATGAATACAGACTGTTGCAGGTTCTCCAAGATGTCCTCCTGTGCCTGGATGGAGGTGTAGAGGGCACAGCTGAGGCCTGTAATGAAGGCTGCCTCTGCTCCTGCACAGCTTTCCCTGCTGCCTGACCCAGCGCTCTGGTCTCACTCACTGTTTTTTGCTGCACATTAACACTGGGAGATGGTTTCACCAGATTGGAACTCACTGCTGCTTCTTGCTTTTCCAAAACATTCACCTTCTTTCTCTCACAAACTCCGGCTGTACTGGAGCCACTGACATTCTGCACCTTACTCACAGACTTCACTTTAAATTATGCCTTTCTGCCTTCTCTAAGCATTTGCATTACAATATAATTGTGTTTTATAACTTGCCTTACACCCTGAGTAGTCCCAGGGGTTTGGCTTTGGTTTGGATGTATTTCAAAAAGCAACAAATGACTTGTCTGTGCTGCTCAGTCCTCCGCTCTTGGCCCCCACCTTTGGAGTGAGCTGAGGAGTGAGCAGCACAGACGAGTCACCTGTTGTTTTTTGAAATGCATTCAAACCAAAGCCTAACCCCTGGGACTACACAGAGGATTCTGTCAGGGTACAAGGTAAGTTATCACACAATTATATTGTAATGCAAATCCTTAGAGAAAGCAGAAAGATATATTTGCAACCTGTGTTTAGTGAAAACTAGGTCCCTGTTGACAGGTTCCCTTTAAAGTTTGATACCATAAGGGAGTTTGGTCCTGAAAACTTTTCTTTCAAGATTTACTGGAACAAACACCTAGAACAACTAAACTGAACTCAGCCCATCCATTCAGTTCAGTGATACTCATGGGCAACAGGCTTTAGACTATGTTAACGCCTGTGACAAGGAATCTTTTGAAACAGATTTAAGAAATATTGAAGAAACTTTGCTGCAAGCTGCCTTTGTTTGGGCAAGATTTGAGGCATATTATAATAGAAAACAGTGGGATCAATAACAATGGGGTCTATCAGGATCTGTTTGTGTTCCTTATATTATAGAAACATCTACATTTAGCTTTCCATGCACTCAGTTCCTATAATAAAAAAGGAAAAACTAAAACCCTAAGATAAGAACTCAGCTCATCATAGCAAGCAAGAAAAGGATAAAAAGGTTAAAGCATATAATGCAAACTTGAAACCCTTCAAATGCACTTCCCATAAAAAATATGACTGATTCCATAAACCATTTTGACTACAAATAATTTTATATGGTTGTGCTATTTTGACATTATTGAGCATAAAACTATAGGTAAAACTAATCTGAGACCTATAATTTGATCTGATTAAGATTATAGCCAAAATATATTCCAAGATCAATCGAAACAAGATATATGTACTATGTAATAATTACAAATTTGTCTACTTACCATAAAGTGGCAACATCTTTAAATAATATTTCACATGTTGCTACTTTATTTATATTGCGCCATCATATTCCTTAGCGCTTTACAAATCATTAGTTTCTCATTTGGCTAGACCACCTGAATTTGAAAAGTCATTGTACTGACAGTGTGTAATAATTTATTCCCTTCTTGAGTAAACATTTTTTAGTTTTTAGTCTAAATTAAAACCCAGCAGCAGAGACATCCCCTGACCCAAAAGTAATCCACTCAATCATATAATACGTCTCCTCCATTTTGAGGAAATGAATGGCTCTCCATAGAGCTGTTTTGTCTCTTGACAAGCTCTTCTCAGAAGAATGTGGGGCAGGATGGTTACACAAATCAATCTCCAGCTGCTAGCCTGCGACCTATATGGTTAGCAGAAATGCCTGTCAGGGTTCACTGACCAGTGGTCAAGCTCTTGCAAAGCTGCAGACCTTCTGAATAGACCAGTCACCCCAGGGTCAGTGAAGATGCCCCTACAAAGATCTTCACATTCATTCATCTCATATGTCCTCCAGCTAGGACTATTTGGGGGTTTCCTTATTTCTGAGTCCATTGTTCTAGTGTTCAACCAGACAAAACAGATTTTAATTACTTTTATAGAATGAAAGGACCATGATCTTACCAATAGAATGGATTGCTGTGAATTAATCATAGAGTTATATAATAGTGAAACAGTCTGGTCCATTATGGAGAGGAAGTGCTGGATAGGTTAGGACAAGCACTCAACAATTAACCAAACACAATGAATGAGAAGATTGAAATAACAAAATCTTTTCAAAAAATGTAATTCTGAAAGACATCAAATTTCATTAAGGGCATTTTCACACTGTCGTGGTTGGTCAGTGAATTATGGACTGCGCAGTGTCCTGTTTCATGGGACAAGCACAGTGTCCGGGGCTGAACTCCTTGCAGCATAGTGATATATGATACAAAGAGTCCCTCCTACCACCATAATTGTGAATACAGTTTGGTGCTCCTATCTAGCACTGATTCCTTGCATCATATATTGCTATGATGCATATAGTCCTTGTAACCACTGTAACCATGAATAAAGTTTGGTACTGCTAATAAGCAAGGACTCTTTGCATATCACTATGATGCATGAAGTCCCATCCTTGAAACTATGGTTGGTCTATGAAACAGAAACTAACCCGGTCCATGAACACAAAAATACACTTTCACTGATGCATTTTTATGTGTAAATCCTGGAATAAACCTTACATAAAGAGGATCTGTCAGCACTCCTGACAAGTCTGTTTTTAGTAAATACTTGTATTCTTCATGCAATAACTAAAAGGAGTATAATGTAGAATTTTGGGGGTTTACCAATTGGGCACATATATGTGATACTGTCCAGTCTATGCTTACAGTGCTACAATAAGCCTGGACACCCACCAACCCAAATGGAAACCCACTTAGCAAAAAAAATGTAATATCTAAAATGGTCCTGGTCCTGTTAAAGTAAATTTAACAACTTGCACAAAGATTTAGAGAAATACTGTAGTCACATCCAGGTGTAGTTTGTGCCTGATGTCCCTTTACAGCTCTTATTTATGGATGGTGGATGTTTTGCTTCCCTGTGATCTGCCCCTGCTCCTATATGTGCCGACTGGAACATGGAAATTGTAAACAAATACATTATCTTCTACTCTAGGAGAACCAACCTGAAAATCAATTTTGTTGTAAAATCCAGATTCCACAGTCCAAGCATATTCACCTCATATTACAAAGGAATCTGAAACCAATTTTCTGCATGAACCAAATACAGAAATTCTGCATCAACCGGGATTAGCAAGTTTATTATTGTGTACTATATGTTCTTCTCAAGACACTGGGACCAATTTTACAAGCGGTAAATCAAATCTAATCCTTTGATGATCAATTTCCTTTTTGTCATAAGACAAAATATGTTAACAATCAACTCTGATTAATGGGTTAAATCTGGTTGCCTCTTTTTTTTTCTGCCCTGTTTCTCAAGAGGTCGATAAGATGCCCTGCAATTCTCCCAGCCTGAGCATGGGCATTGAGTGGTAATGGTGTGAAATGAAATTGTTTATTGAAGAGTGGATCTTGTAGGACGGTATTATTATTAGCCCCACTGATCTTGGAAACCTACACAGCGATGAAAAAAAAGAGTGGGGAAAGTAGGACGTATCCTGTCAGAGAAATCCAATCATTTGTACAGCCTTGCATGGCATTTATTTGCATTTCCATGACATACAAAGATTGGGAAAAGTAAATATCACTGGCTATTGAGCAGCTTTAGGCAGATTACCATGAAATGAATGAAGATAAAAGAGAGCATATGTCCCCGGCACAAAGGAGATGCCCATTTCCCGTTCTCTAGTGAATCACTACCAGTCAGCTGTGCATCATGCAATGTGTTTCAGGTCTGCAAAATCTGAAAGCTCAACAAAAAATGTTGAAGAAACACAAATGTTCTAGATTTAAAGAAACATTACAGCAATAAAAACAGGAAACAACAATCGATGATTTAACCAACTTAATGAGCCTCATAACATATTACAATAAATCATATAATACATCTAAAGAGGAAACAGATTTGTTCCATTTCACCCTTTACATACCGGATCATATATCATGTATAAATTATCTCACATTATCTTCACAATGGCCGCTGTGTAAATCACCATACGGTACAAACATGAGAAAATTGATTCATTTTACTTATTCTGGACCCGTAAAAGCTTATGAACTGTGAATGATGCATTTTCAGCAGGTGCTAAGTTCTTCAAAAGTGTTATTCCTCAGGCTAAATGTCGTGTCCAAACTCTCCCAAAAATGTTTTCATCATTAATTTGCCGGATGTCAAAGACAAGTTTAATGATTTCAGTGATAAATATCTGTCAGTAGACAACAAACTGTGTGTACTGGAGATATGGAAGCATATATAATCTGCTCATCCCTAGGCAGATGGTATTGTAAGACCAATGTTAAACATGAATTATACATTAAATGAATAGTTCTACAAACTATGCTAGCTACATAATTGCGACTAAAAAGGGCAAATAAAATTATGAACAATGTATATAATGAAACATATGACTATCCACTGCAGACCAAAAGTATTACAGAATCATTAGAATGTCACTAGAATACTAGAGTTTGCATTTAAGCAAAAGTATTAGCATTACAAATCAACTTTCTAGATCTTCTATAAAGTATTCATCCACAATTTTACTGGTTCATCAACTGAAGGCATCCTGCAACCTTCTTTTGTAACTTTGCCCAGATCTGTTCCTTGGCACAATTCGGCCTCTGAGCCCCTTGGGCAGTTCCTTAGACCTCATGATTCTCATGTGCTCTGACATGCACTGTGAGGTCTTATATAAACAGGTGTGTGTCTTTCCTAATCAAGTCCAATCAGTTTAATTAAACACAGCTGGACTCCAACAATGGAATAGAACCACCTCAAGAAGGATCAGAAGAAAATGGACAGCATGCGAGTTAAATATGAGTGGCACAGCAAAGGATAAGATTTTTCTTCTTTAATAAATTAACCCAAAACATCAAAATATCTACATTTCTGGGGGTTGGGAGGATTTCTGTCAAGATGGGGTGAAGGAGCGGCTTTTCTTGCAAGGAGCCAGGTATATTTTCAAAATTCGGGTTCAGTGTAAAGTAAGGTACAGGAAGCTGTCAGGCTTGATCATGGGTTTCCTTTAGGACTGCTACTTGATTTTGCACCTCTTATTACTTTGGTTATTTTAAGCTACAATTTTGGTGCATTTGCATAATTTTTGTGGAATTCCATGTTTACAGTGAAACCCCATATGGGCAAAATGGCAGGGATAGTCATAAACGCCATATATATGGTGCCATGTTTGATTTACTTGTGAAATTTGTTAGACACTTTAGCTTTGTCCTCCATTTGCTTTTTTCACTGGCGATGTAGCTCTGCACTAAAATACCTATATAATTAGTTGTGCAGGTTTCTAAATCCAAAGTTGAAAAGGTCATTAGAATTTTCATTGTTAAAATATTTTTTTCTTTTTTGCTTTATCTCTTTTGAGGAATCATAATTAAAGTGAAGGAGATTTAAATACAACACAATGATATAAAATGTTTCAGAAGTCGTTATGCTATTCATTTTGCATTCTTTATAAAAATGGACACACTACATGGAAAGTATTCACTGCTTTTATTGAAACCTTCAACCAATAGGTCAATTGTAAGAAGAAAAATCATGTCCTGTAAATACTAATTGGGGGCTTCTGGATCACATGCACTGTAAATAGTGGACTGCTTTGACAGGAATCCATTTTCCTTTCCTTGTATCCAGGTAAGCGGTATTGATGTTAACATGTCAAGTACTCCCCCACCCCTGTATAAGTCTATTTCTGAATATCATTTAAACAACCACCAAAGGTCAAGCAAAATGGCAAGTCGGATTGCAGAAAGTGATCAAATCTACAAATTACTTCATTACCCGGACTCATTCATTAAAATCAAATAAGAAGAATGTAGAGAAACAGACATAGTAAATATGACAGACAAGAACACAGTCTAATATATGTGTATATATATTGATATATATGTGCATATATGCATTCTGTGTATTAATAAATTCCATTATACAAGATATTTCTAGGCTCTAGGCTAATTCAAAACTGGGAACTAATTATTTCTTTTAATGACCATTTTCTTTTTGAATGATGCTTTTTTAGGAGATTTCCATTTCCAAATTGTCATAGATTCTTAGAAGAGGTAAATAAGGGTACCATAGTATAGTAAACGTTTCTATAGGTGCTTAAACTTACCCATACTATTGAGGACAATGGCTTTGAAAGGGAGCCTGTCTGTAGAAATTGACTACCAGTATGTTACCAATCAGTTTAACACCTCCCAGGTCATATATCTTCCATGGCCCAACATGGTGGTATCATCCAGAAAATCAACTTTGAAAGGAGTCAGAAAGATGGAGAGTTCAGCACTAAAGTCAAGCTCTTCCTAATTCAGAATTCCCCCTCTTCTGTGATTGACATAATTCACCAGACTTCCGGAGAACTTCTAACTTATGTGGACAACCATTACTGTGAATGGGACATCCCAAGTATGGCTGAGCTTGACCTCCGTGCTGAGCTCTCCTTCTCCCTGACATAATACATCTGATTTACATCTCACTTCAAAGTTGGTTTTCTGGTTGATGCCACCACACTGGGCCATGAAAGATGGTCTGTGTTAGGTGTTAATCTACTTAACAACATACTGGTGGTTTATTGAATCAATCTGCGCTGTCAGGTTCCCTTTAAGTATATACATTATATTTATACACAATATAAATAAGTACATACAGTATATTTATATTCCATATTACAGTTATTGTAAATGATTACAGGAATTGCCAAACTTTGTCCTGCTACAAGTATATACTGAGAGTCACACATAAAATAAATATACAAAGATGGTTACATTTTGCGACCTACAACAGTTAGCTATTTAGGGGGACATTGCTTCATTGTTGGGTTTCTGGTACTACGTTTTGAGACTCTTTGTCATAGTTGTGACTTATTTTGCCTTGGCTGAGACAAAAAGACCTGATGAATCATATACAGTAGTCACATAATGAGGATATGGGATGCATTTCTTTAATAAAACCCTTACTCTTTATAGCCAGTGTGGCCATTTTCTGTTGTTGTAGTACCTTTAAAAATACATTTCACCGTGAAGCATCTTCCTTTAGTTGTTCTAAGGATCCTATGACTTGTCTATTGTCACATGCAAATCCTTGAATAAAGCAATAGCCTCTCACTTTCAGAGATTTCAAACCACTTGAGAGAGAATATCAGAGGTTTCAAGGCAAGGTTGGCAACAATGATATAGCTATTCATGTCATCCAAACCTTTCAATCATGGCATCAGCTAAAGGGGCAACATAAAGGAAAGGAACAATGAGACAGTCAAGTTATCTACACAAAAAGTAGCCTGTATTTAGAAATAGAAATACATACTGATTTGTTTTTGGCAACAGACTTATCTAGCCCAATCTTTATGACTAGGAATATACATACAATTCCTATTCAGCATATTAATATTTAGCTCACACAAGATGCTTAGTAACTTGCCAAGTTTGGCTGGTAAAATCACAGATGTCCATTTATGAATGAGAAATTAATCAACCTAGGTATTATGATAAAGGAGGGAGAACTGAGACATTTATTAAAAAAATGTACACTGAATGGGAACCATCTCCCTCTAAGTCATAAATTATTCTACATGGCACACAATAGGCACAGCTGCAGAATGGGAAAACATAACAATAGACTTTGGACCAAGCAACTGTTTTGAGATAGAGACCATTCTTCAACAGTCAGGGGTGCACACAAAAGACAGACAGAGCTCCGCAGGGTTGGACACATGGAGGTTTCTATTGCTTACATATCTGTGCTGTCCAACATCTTCTATAGGAATGCCTTAGGCTTCGCCTACCTGTCTGCTGACCACAGCAGCTGACCAGAATAAACTATGTCTTAATTAATGCACTGAACACATACTATAAAATAGCAGAGAGCGAAGGACCACTTACAGTCGTACAATATCATTGAAGCTCTATTGAGCACATGGGGGAATTCCGACATGCCTTTCAAAGCCCTGTCATCTGAAGACAAACAACCCATACTCACAAAATGTAGCTGCTGGTCATCATAAGTTACTTATATAATTTATATGCAAGCTACACTTGATCTATACATTTTCCTATAAGGTTTATAGTGTCCAGGGAGCCTATCTTGTTTTGAATAGGGTTTACCTGGTAAAAAAAATTCCTGTTCTTTGCCATTTGCGACCTGTGCCATCATTCTTAATAACATAGAATCCCATCAGATAAGTGCATTGTATTATCTTTAGGACAAGGGGTCCAGTTCAACCAAAGACAAAATTTGCATAAAATACTCATGCTCTCATATGAACTTAGGTTTCCTCAAACTAATAGACAGAGCTGTTGGGTTCCAATGCTAAATCTGTACCTGTGCCCCCCCCCCCCCCAATAAATGTACTGTTTATAGAGCTGGTCTCTTCATAAGAGGAAGAGACAACTAATAAGCCCCCTTAAGGGGGTCCTAGCACCCTCTTCCCCCCTCAAGTTACGCTGCATCCGATTAACTGGCTTTCTATGATGTTCACACTAATATTTGCATGTGTGGGACATGGAATAAAATCACTCCAAAACATCAGATTTTTATAACCCAGTTCCATGACTTCACAGGTTTTTCTTGTAGGGTTAATAGATAGAAGCAATTTTGCTGCTTGACTACATAGATAGGTCTAGAAAGAGTCTGCTGGAGGACCTGCTGGGAACATGAGATAAGGTTCTAAGGGACACCAAAAAAAGAGTCTGCTTACTTTCCAATCTGTGCATTCCTACAGAACAATCCCTGGCAATCACTCTTTGCAGTGGACAGACATGAAAGAATTGGTCAAAGAATCAGGGTCATCTGCCCTTTATCAGCAGGGTAAGCCGCACCCTGGCCAGTTTCTAACCTTTTAACCCAGTGAAGCCTTCATTTGCACAGACATAATGACATTCCTGTATGAAGTGCAACCTCCAGTTTCCACTTCTTAAACTTTAGAAACCTGGTCCTGATCTACTTGTGTGTTCAGCCCCTAAACCACTGCGTAGGCTAAAGCTCTTCACATCTCCAAATGCAAAACTCTGCATTGTGATCCTAAAGCTAATGGCAGGCTTACTAGTCAATGCTTTGGCCAGCCACAGAAAAAGCACATCCTTGCCCCCTGCTGTTGCCACTGACTAAGATAGTACTTGCTCTTTGACTAGAAAGAATGCCCATTTAATGCCTATTCTCCACCTGTTTAATATGTATAGCTCCCCTAAAATATAGTCAAAACTCATCTGGGTTTCCAGGAGCTCACATAAAAACCCAAACAAACTGAGGCTAAATCTTTGTATTCAGGCCTAAATATCTGAACATTGTCTGTCCTAATAATTCTGTTATATGCCGTTTGTGGCAAAAAAATCTTTAGGAATTAGAAGCTTTCGGTTTAATTTCCCTGGTGACGGAGAAATCGTAGCTTTTGCATATATTAGCTGACAAAAATTAAGCCGGTAAGTAGATGAATCTCACAAAAAGGACACATGCTGATAAAGCAATCACTGCCATTCACAGATTTTTTTATACTGCTTTTGTACCAGGATAAATTTGACCCCCAACACCAATTTCCATAGGCGTGTGTATTTATCTAGAAGATGTTCATTTAAGGCGTTCAGCTCTATTGCAGTTGTCTCTAGGCGACTCTGAAGAAAAGTTTACATGGGGCAAACAAAATGAAAAATGCCTTAAGCCTGAGTACACACTGCCCCTTTTCTCCTATTTACTATTCTATCCCATGTGAAAAAGGCTTTAGGATATTCTCAGAGCTACCCACTGATGTCTCTATTAGGGGATGTGATTAACAGTGTATTTGATATTCAAAACAGAGTGTTAATTCCATACAGCCCCCATTATCATCCTCAATGCTAATTTATGTATCTCCTTACACACAGTGCCATGTTGTGCCCAGCATTATACATATACTGTGGGAGAGTCTAGACTCATTAAGCCGTCAAATGCCTCGCAGCAAATGAAGACACTATCTAACTTCAATAGGTTTTCACGTGGCTAACGTCGGGCACTGAAATATGGCTTCACATCCTCAAAGACGAGGGTATAAATCATGGCTGACAGCTGTGATTTTTTTAATTCAAAATAAAGATTAATCTACGAATAAACTGTCCAACTGTTTTGATTGTAATTTTAATTGAATGAATGCAGTTTATTTCCAAATCTAGAGTATAACATGAGGCATAAGTCAGCTGAATCTGCCAATTCCTGCAGAAACAGCTAAGGCACAGTTCACATTTTTCTCTTGGCTTAACGTGACACTCTCTGTTTAAGAGGAGCTTAATGGAAACTAAAAACCTTAACTAAAAACGATCCACCTTCTATTACCCAAAGACTTTAATTTGCACTAAAAGAGATGTGGGTATCTGTATTTTGAATATACTTTGGTTGATTCCAATGAAAAGGCTATATATGTGAATTCTAATTACTTCCACTTGAGATGTTGCTGCTCCCTAAAGCAGATTGATAGCTGCAAAGAGAACCAGTACCTTTCAAGAGCTAACTTACTTGAAGTAACCAATATGAAATTCCTAGGGAAGGCAACTTGAGTAAATACTATTAATAAAGATGAGATGGTGAAAGCAGTATATGAAGTAGTAGAAGTGTTTCCCATTACAAGCAGTCCCCGACTTACAGACGACTCCTAGTTACAAACAGACCTCTGGATGTTGGTAAGTTACTGTATTTTATCCCTAGGCTACAATGATCAGCTATAACAGTTATCAAAGGTGTCTGCAATTAAGCTTCATTGTTAATCCTGGTTCTTATGACAACTATTTTTACACTTCAATTGTCACAGAGATCAAAAAATTTTTGGCTGGGTTACAATTATAAAATATACAGTTCTGACTTACGTACAAATTCAACTTAAAAACAAATGTACAGAACCTGTCTTGTACGTAACCCGTGGGCTGCCTGTACTATTATTGACTAAGGAGCATTGTTATTAAGAAATAACCACTTTTGATGTACAGGTTCATATGATGATACATTCATTATATAATATTTCCATCAAGACAATGGCCATATGGGCATTACAAAGGAGGGCCCACACAAACCACCCACCCTCATTTAGCCAGACCACAGACACTATGCCATTGCAAATGGAATGAATGACTGGCTTCAGATTTTTCCGCCAACACTTGTAGGCATTAAACACTTTCAGGGTTCAACCCACTTTGTAGTTTTACTCACATTCCCTAAATGTCTTAAAGTGTTGTCCACTTTAAGCACATTACAGCAAATAATTGATATTGTTTGTATAAAGAAAGGTTGTACTAATTTCCATTATACTTTCTCTATCAATTCTTTACGGTTTTCTAGATCAGCATCACATGGCTCTGATTATGCTCTGTGATATAATGAACCGTGCACCTGTGTGACATCACATGACCATGGACCGGTATTTATCTACAGAAAATAAAGAATGAAGATTCCTGTTGACAGCAAGGAGAGATTGAGAAAACCGTAAAGATCTGAAACAAAGTATATTGGAAAATTGTGTAACTTTTCATTACACAAACTATATCAATTATTTGCTGGAATGTGCGTAAAGTGAACAAACCCTTTAAATATTATATGGTGTCTCAGACACAGTTTAATATATTTAAAGAAATTAAATAGATGTGGATTATAGAACATTTAGGGATGCTTTCACAAAATGGACCACTGCACATGGGAGTTTCATTTCTTTACTTATCTGTGTCGATCCCCAATGGACACATCTGTTTTATTTTTGTGCCTCCATAGACTTGCATGTGTGAAGTAAGGATACTAGTGAGAAAATAGTTCCAATGACTATAATTGGTGCTGTCCAATTGCTGGTCCATTTGTTCATGGACAGAACCCAGATAAAAACCTCATTGATATCAAAGAGTTCTAAATAAGCTATAGATCCACATATTGGTGGAATGACATATAATAAAATTAGCAAAAGTAAAAAAAAAATGGTACTGAGAACATCTATTGAATAAGGCACAATGACAAAAAGAAGCAAAGTCCACATGTAATAGGTACACAGGTATAAACAATACAGTGAAGAAAATTGCTCGCCTTCGATTTTAAACCCCCCTACTGTTTATAGCTGACAATAATAGTGGATGTGGAAAGAGAGATGTTATCTTCTACAAATATGAAATGGTAGGCAAAAAGCTTGCCTTGGAAACACAGCCTAATGGAAAAATCAATTGGTTCACAGCCTAGCTTTTACCACCGCAGATAAATGTTTAATCCTTAAGGGTGCTCTATACACTGGTGTCAAATAGGAGAGCCCATTATACTTCAAAAAACTGAATCAAAGGGTTAGACGTTGCATATCGCACATGCTATGGTTTGCAAGGCCAAGCAATTAGAGGAGGCAGCAGTTCCAACACAGAGAGGAGGAACCTTATCAATGTAAGAATCAATGTGGCATTTTTACTATTTACAAAAAATCTCTTTGCTCTTAGGAAAAGGGTTTACTCTCTATCGAATTGAGGAACGCAACACATCACCACCATGTGATCTTACTACAAAGAGAGTGTGATTGTTGTAATGGTGGCTGCAGTCACGTTTGCACCCTGTAGACTTGTCTCTAATGTATCGGACATGTTCTGTTCTCCTTCTGCTAATAAATTGATGGACTCTGGTGTGAAATAAATAAATGAATCTAATAGTCCTGAGAGTACTCACACAAGTCATTAAAAAGTAATATCTGTTCAATGCTGAGAGAGAGAATGTGTTTTACACACCTGACCTACATCACTTAGATTAAAAATGCATCTGATGCCTCTTTTCAAGTCCCTACACATCTCTGTACATTGCTGCCATCCTGGATTTCCACATCAGAGATATTTTACATATGGCCGTCATCTTGATCAAAAGCTTTTTTGATTGATAGTTACTATAGTAACACACAGAAGAGATTTGAGGTACCTCATAAATATTCTTATATCATGCACATTCTTAATTAAAGACTGAAGGGTGTCACAATGGACAATGTCAAATATCTGTGTGAAAGCACTTCTGTCGTTCTCCAATGTCTTCAACAAACCATGACTGACAACTCAGTTGAAACTAAATCCCAGACTTACTTGCTAATGAAAGATGAGCCTTTTGACTTAAAATGGCACCATATTTGTTCAGAGCCAGGCATTGGTAAAATCCTTCATCAGACTGCTCTCCTTTCCTGCCCTCCACCTCCTGGATGTACAAGGAACCATTGTGTAACATTGAAATCCGTTCATTCTCAGAAACCTTTGCTCCGTTTTTCAGCCATGTGATTGTGACTGGAGGTTCCCCTTGAGCCAAGCAATCTAATAGTGCGGAGTCTTTCCGATAAACTATTACATCCACAGGTTCTTTCACGAACGCCAGGTCACTGAAACACCAAGATCCTGTGTGAAAGAAAAATAATTAAAATATAATAATTAGGAAGTAAAGACAATAATAAAGCAAATGTGTTCACAGCACAATTCTCTGCAGGGAATGTTGTCAATTCAGGAAATGTTCTACCAAAGTGGAATTCCACCATAAGAAAAAGTTAAAACGATTCAAAAAGTTGTGCCTGGCATGATAGTAAAGAGTTATTAATGTAATAAAGCCATTGGGAATAAAAAGCCAAAATCTTTTATACTCCATAGATGGGACTTACTTAACTGTCACATATGGACACTTGTATTAGCCATATAAACATTTAGCAGAAAACTACAGAAATCGTCTGCACATGTGCAGTGGATTAAGCAGCAGATCTCACCATTTGCATTGGAATATGTGAAACACAGTGAGTACTGTCCACATAAACTAGCATTAATCCGTAATGTAACATGAGGTCTGATAAGGCTCTAACATTATGCAAGGTCACGTTTTAACTAAAACAATTTCAATCCCAAGATCCTAGATGTTTACCTATTCGGACTGTAAACTGCACAATGGTTACAATCTATGTCCCAAATAAAGTGTTAAAGTCACAAAGACAGTAACCCTCTTGACTTTTTGCAAACAAACACGCTCATATTTATTTGCCAAACACTCGTAAACTCGGACACTTTCAAGAACACGAGAAGTCACAATGTGAGGTTTCACCGTCATTAACAGGAAAACAAGAGATGAAGCTGTTTGCTAATTTTACAAGCTTGTCACAGAGGTCCTAAACAAGGAAAGTCATAAAAGTTTGATTTTACAAGAAATCATTAACATCCTTGCCTCTTCATAAACAAGCAGGTTCTCTACCCTGGGGACATTTTGCACTTCCACAACCATCGTGGTTGAGGTTAAATCCATACCTGCACTTATAAAGCCCCTAATACCTTTTATTGGAGAGTTATTCATTGCATGGAGGTGAATGGTAAACCCATGATTTTCCCCAGTATGTCCTAGGTCAGAAAGTGTTTAGGGTCTGTTTATGTTGTATTATAAGATTGCTCCTCTTATTACATTTTTACAGATGCATTTAAATGAAGGACAAAGCAACTTCCTAATATTTGTGACTCTTGCTGCTAGATCTCAGTGGGAGAGGGATTAGGGAACCTTTCTTTCCACGTTTGTGTATTGCCAACTGTTACAGAAATGCGGAACTAATTGGCTGCTTACTGTCTCATGCAGCGGGGATTACTTAATTACCCAATACACATTTTCTTAGGAGAACAGATCTCTCAAGGAAGTAACATGCCTTCTTTACCTAACACAACAAGCCTGGCTTCTCCATCCATCACAACCAGAGATAAAAAAGAAGCCAGATCTTTCAAAGACCCCCAGCCTTAGGACACAATCTCTCTGCAAGGCACTTTATCAGTCCCTTTAATCTGTGCTGTTTTTAAGGGCATTAAGGTGATGTATATAAATAGTTTTGGAATCCTTATCAACAATAGATTTTTCTGAATAAATAAATGGCCTCTAATCTGATATATTTTACACATCTTGAGATGTTCACTGTGGGTCCCAAAAGTGTGAAATCCATCAAAGAAGGCTTTATCAGATCTTAGCTCTCAATAATATCATGCTGATCTGCCTGACAATACACATCCTTTAATGGTCCTGGGGAGCAACATTTTCTTTACAAGCTAAAGTGTTAATTGCTATAATGAAAAGGTAATGGGGTAAAAGCTAAACATGATGTGTAAATCCAGGCATCACCTTATATCCAATATACAAAATAAACACTAACCCAACATCACTTAACATTGTTGTAATGGACTTGATCATAAAGCAATAGTAAATAATTGATATAGTAAAACTATTAATGATTCCAAATACAGAAAAAGTTTACAGTAGACCAGAACTCTCCTTCTGTTCATATAAAGTTACATAGAGATACAATGTTACAGTATGAATATACCTTCTAGCAATTCCACTATAACCAGGCTCAATTCAACTATGCTGCCACACTACTCTGTCAATTCTGTTTACAATTCGATGATAAATGGAGATTGTTCACTAATAAATGTATGGAATGTAAAAAGGTGTATTGTGTATTCATAGTATGAAAGTCTCACAATACTAATGGCAATTGGCTTATCCAGTACTGGAAGTGGAAATCTGCCTGTATCTTAAGACAATGCAATCATGTGCCATGAAACTTTTACCTTGAAATGAAACTGAGGGTTCATTCTACAAATTGTTAGATTAGAGAACATTTATCATTGTCCGATTCCAAGAAAGAAAAAAACGGATTGCTTCTATATCAGAATTGTACCAGAATGTGTGTACAGAATTCTGTTTAATATTCTCCGCAAATTGCATTATCTCATGTGAAACCAGAAATCTCGCAATTGTAATCAACCTTTTTAGAAAGCTACTAAAATGTATCCACAATTCAGGACTCTCCTTAAAGATAACTTTACCTATTGTATTGCAGTCATTTACCCAACTGTCTACAACCTAGGAATTGTCAACATCTGTATCAGTATGTAGATAAATGCAACTTTATGACCTCAGAAAATATTTGTAAGCATCAATGGTAACATCTGCACCAGTATGACCACCTTAAATCGCTTTGGAGCATGTATAGTAACATCTGTGTGACTATGACTCAAAATCTATCTAGCTATATCCACCTTAAATTGCTTCTGGGTATCATTGGCAACATCTGAATCAGTATTAAGACCTCAATGGCAACATCAGCATCAGTATGATCACCTTAAATCGCTTGTGGGCATATATAGCAACATCTGTGTCACTATGACCACCTTAAGCAATTGCAAAATCTATCTCACTATATCCACCTTAAATTGCTTGTGGGCATCAAATGCAACATCTGTACCAGCATATATTACACATCGGAGTCTTGTCACCTTAAATCACATTTTTGGGACAGATACTATTAACACTTGCATTGCATTCACACCAACAACCGGTATGCTGAAAACTTTGTTCACAAATGACATCATAGTGATGTAATGGCAGAAGTAATTAGAGGAAATTAATCCCAGCAGCCCAGGATACTACGCTGCTCTGTGATGCAATGCGATCAGATAAGGTGGGGATCCCCAGTGTGGAGCTATGCGCACTCCTGGCCGGGGCAGCCATACATTACAAGGGTCGCCCTCACTACAGGAAAGCAAAGTTTCTAGCCAGGAATTCCTTACTGTACTCACCTGGGAAGCTGAAGAGCGCTGCCCACAGCAGCAGCAGCCTCCGGGCCATGCTGAGTCTATGCACTGCCATCACCGGGCTCGGGCACACATGCCGAGTGCTGTGACTAGCTGCTCCTGATCCGTGCTCGCACTAGGCGCTCCTCTCCTCCTCGCAGCCCTCCGGGACTTTTTTTTCCTCGAGCTCCTGCGCAGGCACACGAGGTGGAAGGAGGCGGAGGGACAGTGCACAGAGGTGGGGGGCGCTGGACACAGGGAAACCTTGAGTGGCCGGCACTACATAATAGTGCATCCTCTAGTGCACAGGGGGAGGGGAGCGCAGCGCAGGCATGTGGAAAGTGTGTGTGTCACACTACTGGGCTCTGAGGGCACAGGGTCAGGGGGCTGGGGTCGCACTGTGTGCCTGGAGCTCCTGCGCCCCCCACCCTCATTCTCACATCATTAAGGACTGTCCTGTGGTGCCCTGAAATGCCCTTCTGCTTTTTGTGTAGGAAACAATTGTCTGAGGATGTCGCCTGCACAGAGGGTCAGGATATTGTGCTGCCGAGCCTTTAAAAACGACAATAATTTAAATATATAAAAAATAATTTATGGCTATTAAGAAAAATCCCAACGTTCCTGTAAAATCTGAAAATCCGTTTTCCAGGATGGGATAAGGAGAACAAATGTTCATGTAGAGATTCAGTGATGAATGAATCCCCCGACTAGTGGGGAATGGTCACGGTTATGTGACATTGCCTCTATTATTCTTCATGACAATCATAGGGAAGCAAACATTTATCATATAGCAGGCATTTTAACAAAATATTGAGAAATAGCAATATATGCAACATATCTGCACATACATTACTTTGTCAGCAGCTTTCAGACCATTGCATGGTCACATATATCTGCTGTGCTTGGCTAGGGATGGTAGAACGGGATTAAATACCCTCATTACCCCATTACCCTCATTCTAGTGTTTTTGATCCCGATTTCCTTGTTATAGAACAAATCCCATAGAAAAATATAGGATCCGTTCTGGCACCAGTTTCTCTTAAGAATTTCTCCCCCACCCCAGAGGGAAACTGACATATGTGAATGCACCCTTAATGGGGCTATTCACACATCCAGTTTTTGTCAACAGACCATGTGTCCATCCTCAGAACCTCACTGCAGGTCTTACTCTGGTCTGTTTTAATGAGAGATGTCTCACTGCAATAACATCACTTTTTCGGTGTCTAGAATGTTGCATAATTATTCTATTTGCCTATTTGTACCAAGTTTGTGAGTTGTATTAAGTGAGCCATTCAATTGCACCTTTCACATGTTATTCCATGTCTGATCATATGAATTCAGAGGTTTATGCAACGATATAGAAAGGTTTGTTTTAATCATAAAATACACACAATTTTCAATAGAACAATGTTTTGTGTCTTGTTATTTGCTGCACTTTGACTCATCTTGACTTGAGATCTGGTTGGGATTCAGAAAATATTTATAAGAAATCTCATCCATGCACTGTGGCATGAATCTCTACTATGGCGCTAATAAAAATCCACTCAATATAGATTGTCACTACACGCTACATCTCAAGGGTTAGTCCATACTGCAGAATTTTTGTATGTTTTTCTACATCTGTCCCCTGCATCTGAATAGTTACTTTCTCCTCTTGCTTTAAATAGGACCTGAGGGCAATTTGGGACACTAAACCACCCACAGGTCCTTAGCTACAGAGCTTGCACAGTTAAGCTGGGGTGTGCAGTTCCTCATCAGACCAATGTCTAGGTATAAAGTTTTTTTTTCATAGGGGGCACATAGGGACTTGGCAAAGGGTGGTGTGGGAAACTATAAGGACCTGTGGGTGGTTTAGAGTCCCAAATTGCCCCAACAGATCTGTTATCAAGTAATCACTTGGATAGTCATGATTTTAAACAACCATATTTATTGGTCGTCGTTTTCATCCTGATCTAGGATCTTCATTAGCCCTAAGAACAAGGAATTTTTCCAAAAAAGTGCTCTAGAATACATCCCCTCCTTTCCATTCATTATCACGGAAGCCGAACACCCATGCGTGAGAGTTCCTGAGGGCCAGTTGATGCCTGGGAGGGGGAGGAAGCGCCGAGCGCCCTGTGTGATGTACACAGGAGCGGCTGAGCATAATTTGCATCATTTTAAAGGTAATTTTTTTTGTGAAATTCCTTGATTTTAGGGTAAAAACGCCGACCAATAAGAATAGCTGGTTAAAATCGTGGCTATCCAAGTGGTGGATATCCTTTAGGTAAAGTGAATGCCACATGTTCCGGAGAGAAAACTTTTCTTATTCCTTATTTTCATATATTAAGTGGCATTGGTAGTGCTGGCATATCCACAATGCCTTACCCACCTAATCTTTGTGTTCTTGAAATTTTCATTGTTTATGTTGCGGGAAGTCCTTGTAGTCTCATCATTGCCTGTGTACTTGCATTCCCTAAGGAAATTATTAAGGCATAAAAATATTGTGATAAGACTTTGAAATCAGCACAGTAAAACACTCATGGGAAACTCTGTGGGTAATAAATAAATATTACACGTCTTTTTGTTGTATTGTCTTGCAGCTACATTTTCTATTGAAGAAGTATCCTATAGCCACAATTTCTGAGATGTATGCAGATTTTCTTCCTACCTTTCTATGAAAACAGGAGTGGATTGTGTGCATCTCAGGTTTCCTAAATGTGGTAACATCTGTGTGTAATAATGCCGGCTTCCAACTGTCAGGATCATTTGCTGGATTCTCCCTACCAGGCTCTAGGTCATAACAGCTCCCCATATGACTTGGCTGACAATGGATTGCCTGCAGTTAGAAATGTCTGGATATACAGACTGATTAGCAGAGCCATATGTAAATGTACAGCCATATGTGACAGCACTGACACAGCAGCACTGGGGCAAAAACTGTGGAGAAGACTCACATATCTTCAATAAGAGAACACAGAACAGAAAATTTTGAGAAATGTGTGCATATATATCATATTTGTGTGATATTTTAACTCTACTATAGCCTTCTATGTATACACTATTGTCCACATTTACTAAAGCCCCTGTGCCAGGTTGTCTTTTATGTGCAAACCTCTTGCACAGGTATTTAAAAAGTGCCCACGACAAATATGTGTCACGTGTGACTCATTTGTGTCGCGGCTGCACTATTCTCGATGTGACACAAATTTCTCGGACCGTGCTCCACATTTATCATGCAAAGTCTGCCAGAATTGTGTCACATGCCCTATGTTTAAGGTGCACCAAAAAAATTGTTGGTGCACTCTGTCGGAGCAATGCAGAGGCGAACCCTGCACACTTCACAGGCAAACTGCGGCCCAATGGGGTACATTTACTAAGATTGTGGGAAAGTGCTCTGCCTATGTATAATGCT
Source organism: Engystomops pustulosus (assembly GCA_019512145.1). NCBI lineage: Eukaryota > Metazoa > Chordata > Amphibia > Anura > Leptodactylidae > Engystomops > Engystomops pustulosus. The sequence goes on from CM033644.1 coordinate 60,452,367, forward strand.
GGGTGCGCCAAAATCATTAAGAACTTGTGGCAGATATCATGAATATAATGGATATCATAATACTAAGGGTGGTGCCACAAGTTCCCGTTTTGATTCTGTTTTTAAACGGCATCAAAGCCCACGCAATCAGCTATCAGCGCCCAGTGTCTTGTATTGTGTAAATGCGAGACACCGGGCACTGATTGCAAATCACATGTGTTTGCATACAAACGCATATGCGATCATCCACGGGCCGCCCCAGTGCGCTTTGATTTCGTTACAAAGCGCAATCAAAATGGGAACATGTGGCACCACCCTTAGAATTAAGTTGGAAGAACAGCTCACTTCACCAGTGCATAATGGTGCCCCTGCAGGTGCCAGATCTATCACTGAACAGGCACAGGCTACAGGTAGTTCAAAGGCTTGGGTAAGGGACACCTCATGGGGGCCCCCTGATCCACTTTGTAACCTGCTGTGCTTCAGGAATTACTCTATTTCATTGCTTGTATGCCAGATTTCAGGCATACCAGCCCTGACAAATGTGGGCCAAAGTATCCTGGAATCTGCTATTGCCTACAGTCCCTGACTACTAAACTTACTCCAGAAGGAGGAGGATCCATCTAATATAATCTAAAATTCATTGTAAAAAAATTAAAGGGAAGAAATACACCTGCTTGAAAGGTCTCTGATCGCCCTCATCCTGCTTATTAGCTGAGCTGCCACTATGTATTACAGTGTGTAGAGATGGGATGTCCCACTATTTGGGACATGAAAAAACGCCCAATGTCTACTAGTGCTCAGGGCCGGTTTAAGACAAAGTGGGACCCCGGGCAAAACTAAAAGTGGGGCCCCAAAATTAAAAATAAAACTATTTTATGAACAGTCACATTCAGTAAGAGGCTCCTATAGCCTTGCACAAGAATAACACTTTGTAGATTACACACAGTAATATGGTAAGGAAATCTGTAATATGGGGCTGTAGGAGAATTATATAAGAGATTGACAGATGCATAAATAGTAGATATAAAATAAATATAAAATAGATAAATTATATAAATTAGATAGATATGAGAAAAAGAAGATTGATTTATAGATTGATAGATAATAGATAGACAAAAAGCTAGATAGATATATTGTTAAATAGACAGATATATTGATATGATATAGACAAATTATAGGTGATAGATAACTAGATAGATAGATGATATATAGACACAAGATAGATGATAAGCATCTTCACTTGGGCACTAAACCAAGGGGTATTGTCATGGGTGGCCCCGCGACCTGCGACATACCCGTGCCCCTCCTCCGCAAGCGTGGCGCCAGCGCAACTCACCTCTCCCCTTTCCGGATCCATGTCCGAGGTCCCTGCATGCGCGTCCCTGTATCCTAGGGTGCCTGCACACCGGCTTCAGGAAATTTAAAGGGCCAGAGCACCACTGATTGGTGTGCTAGCTGAACACCTCCACCTTTTTAAATCCGGCACCTCCCTTCCTGCTTTGCCGGATATTTGTGCCTTGCGCCTTAGAGAAAGCTGTATTGATGCCCTGTGCTGTTTTTGAGAATTCCCGTTGTGACCCAGGTTCCGTGTCTGACTTCGCTCCTTTGCCACCTGCCCTGACCTGCTACATCTCCGACTCTGATCCTGTGCTGGCCGTCCTGACCTCCTGCCTGTTCCCGACTACGAGATTGCCAGCCGTTCCTGTACCACGACCTTGGTTATGGCGGGCTCTGGTGAAAACCGGGTGCCACTTATACTCTGGTCCCAGGTAGTGGCTTGTGTCATTATCCGCAGTGGTTCAGAGGATCCACTACCTCTGAGCCTGACAAGTATTAAAAGAGCAATACATTCTCTGCCCACAAAGACCACATACAGGGGCCACCTTCGGACTTGAGACCCTGGGCAAATACCCAGTTTGCTGTCCCCTGATTCCGGCCCTATTAGTGCTGGCCCAGCAGTAGAAAGTGCAAGTAGGATATGAGATTGAAAGGAATTCTTTAATGACTGACTATGTTAACAAAAGCCATATAAGAAGCAAGGATGCTGTTAAGGGGAATTTTAATGTGGCAACAGAGATTGCAATGAAATTCTGGACCTTTAAGGAGGGAGAGTTACCTTGTTACATCCCTGATATACGCTCTCACCGGCCACTTTATTAGGTACACCATGCTAGTTACGGGTTGGACCCCCTTTTGCCTTCAGAACTGCCTCAATTCTTCGTGGCATAGATTCAACAAGGTGCTGGAAGCATTCCTCAGAGATTTTGGTCCATATTGACATGATGGCATCACACAGTTGCCGCAGAACAGGGTGGCACACCCAAACCCCAAACCTGAACAGGAAGTTTGGATCTGCTCATCTTTATTAAGGACTTATTTCATACTTAAGGTTTTGACTATATTTTGAATTAGCAAACCAGGTTACACAATGTTTTCTGTAAAACAAAATTCTATGCCACATATTTCTTGTCAAGAAATTATTGTAATCATCGTTATTTTTATTTACATTCCTTTTTTTGAGCTGTCCTTTTTATGCCGCTGCTTGTAGAACCCGAAGGAGATAGCGGAGTGGCGTTTTGCAACGCACTCGAGGGTTACAAAATATTGGAACCCAATTGTTTATTGTTAAAAGTTGCGACGTGTTTCAGCTCCGGAGCTTTCATCAGGCATAACATACTACAGCAAGTAACAATGACCCGAAAGTACGTAAAAAGAATCATGTGAGTTACCGAGGGTCGAAGTTCAAAGGGATTCCGTTCATACGGTGGAAATCCCTCATATGATGTCAAAAACAATACATTGTTAAAAACACAGAGCATAAGTTAAAATAATATATATATATACATATATACATATATATATAATATACATAGATGGTTAAGAATATAAAAGAAACAAATGCTCAATAAGTACCGACATGAACATGAAATCAACAACAACAATGATGACAAAATTAACAAAAACATATAAACTTGATATATCAATATTTCTCATTTGGGTAGTTGATTGTAAACGAGACGGAGTCGCGGAATGGCAACATCCCAGGATCATGAAACCTGCAGTTTAGTAGGCAGTATTCAGTATGCACACTACGGATTGCATCGAGGGACATACCAGGAGAGTTTGACAAAATAATGTTTAGATCTGGCATCATTGCCAATTAAGGTCACCTAAAGGCGTGTGGAGACTTAAAGCCAAAGATGCTCCACTAGGGAATTCTGGGAAGAATGCAAAAAGGTTTTCCAAGGTGTTAATTGGAAACTAATACCTCCTTTTGCTACCTTGAAAGGCAGCCCCTTTAATACCAACTATGACCTAAAAGAAGTCTAAAAACATGGTGTGGGATTTAGCCAAACCAGTATATTTATTCCATAAGGAACAGACTCCCAACTGACTCCAACAGACTCCCAACTATCCAGATCAGTGCAAATGAACTCAGTATTAGAAATCTATGAAAGTATATTGTACCTATTTTAGAGGGCTTGTAATTATTCAAAATCACTACAACAAACATAGGAAGATCTAGATCTCATACATAGGGGCTCATAGGGGCGCACTTTGGTCCGGTTTCCCAAATATTTCTGATTTGAGCCAAATTGCCCTGGGATCGGCGATGGCTTTCACGTGACAGAAATCGGGGAAGCGGCCGTCAAACAACCTGACAGATGGGGAAAAACCACGGAATTTAAAAATCGATTTGTATTGCAAGATCAAGCACTTATATGCACCGGAAAGAAGCAGGTGAACTCCGGCGAACTCCGGCTGCAGCGACACCTGCTGGATATCGGGCGCAAAATCTTAGTGAATACCGGCAGACCTGAATCAGCGTTGGGCGACGCACTGCGGGATCGCGACCGGGTAAGTAAATGTGCCCTATAATCTTTCATTTAGGTAGTAATGCAATTATTTGACTAGGTTCATTGCTGAAGATAGGCGCTGTGCAATATTAGTATATCCAGCAGCCGACCGTGCTACGCCAAGCACTGATATATTTGAGGAAGTAATGTCTGATAACTTTGTAGGCTTACAAGATACTTTCAAATATGCCAGATATTGTTAAGCTACAAAAATCTTAAAAATAATAATAATCTTGTAAAAAATGGTCTGTTGTGTTAGCAGAAGTGGTACTTAAGGTTTGGTTTTCATGGCAAGCCAGGTCATTAATACATTGCTCCCATTATCATAAGTGGGAATGCAGATTAAGGCCCCATGCACATGACCGTCGGGGGGCATATGTATGGCCGGCAGCTTGCTGCTGTACATACGTCTCCCGTAGAAAGCAATGGCCGCACGGAGCCACATGGCACCATACCACTCCGTACACAGGGAAAAAATAGGACATGTCCTATCTTTCCCCCTGTTACAGCAATGTGTATCTCTATTGAGAGGGGGGGGGTCACTGGATGTATGTGCCCGCTCGGCTATGGCTGGGCAGTCACAAGTTCGTGTGCATGTAGCCTAAATGTGCAATAGTCAAACCTGCCAAATAGACAGGAGAGGCCAATCTTGTAATGTAATCCCGTCTGCCCTATAAGATAGTTAAATGGGTTGGCCACCTCAACTCATGTTTTTGTGTAATGTGTGTAAGTGCAGGCAGGGCAGGATACTGTACTATACATTTATTACATGTTCTGGACCACTTTCTTGATATGTAAAGTGAAATCTCTTTTAGATCACCATCCATCCATTCCTGTCCAATTTATGGATGGCTGAAGAGGTAAAAGACATTTCTGGTCCAGCAGTGTGCCTCCTGTCTCGGCTGGTCTCAGTATGTATACAGAGGGGCTGTGGTAACTCTCTCTACAGGTCCTGTCGGTCAGCATAAAGTTAAAACAATGGGTGGTCACGATTGGGTTAAAAAAACTTTGAAGCCAGACAACCCCTTTAAAAAACATTTCACCTACAGTTTAACAAATATTAGTTACATTTAATGGGACATTGACACTCATAAAAGTGTAAGCAGATTCAATTTTAGCCTGCAGAAGAGCAATTTACAGCAAACCCATCACCGGCTACCAAACACCCAGCAAATATATCACAGTCTTACCATTTATTACCTGCAGCTGAGCCATTTTTATGCTGTCTATTCTGAGAAATGGTGTCACAATTTTTCTGAAGCCATTTCATACATTTTAGGGATTTTTTTAGCACTTTGACTTCCTTTCTCTATTATCTCATTTTCAAAATGACAAAATGATGTATTAGTGTAAAATATACTAAGCTCTAATGGCGAGAGAAGCCTTGGTGTATCAGCAGTCCCCCACTGATGAGCTGTTTGAAGTGGCTAATGATCTCAGTTATCATAGGAAACTTTTGTATGTTAAATTGTAGCCGCTTCCTAAGCTTCCTAAGAAAAATAATGAGACATATTCCCCATTCCTCTCATTCCTTCTGTTTGCTTATTCTGCAACAATTTGGGGTTTTTTAATAATTTGGCACACGTGAGTTTATAATTTTGATGTGTTGGCAATCTAGCTACTATGCACTATAATAACCTTTCTTTCCTTAGTTTACATCTGGTATTTACTAGTACAGTGGTGGAAAACTGTTTGGAGACTGTGTACGTAAAGTGCTACCTAAAACCCATTTATTCATCGCTAAGGGCCAACATTTAAAAGGTAGGAAACTCAACTTTTTTTTGTTTGTCTTTTAAAACACAGTGAGTAGACTTCTTCAATTCGAACGATATGGGCATAATTTACTGTAAATGTTGCTAACTTGTCCCTTAGCTACAGGTTCATGTTGTCATTAGATGAGGCCACCACCGCACAGCAGACACGTTTTCCAGCCTCTGAAATCTCCGGGAATATGTAATATTGTGCTCTGAAGCACATTTTGCTTGCCATATCAGGATGGTGCCAGGGCATGCACATTGGTTTCTCAGCCCTGATTGCCCTGATCGCGGGGCACAGAAATTAAAGCAAAATGTTCACCAGATCAATAAATCTGAAACAAGTATACATATATCAGGGCCAATTCTAGTCTGATAGATACAGCCTCCCCCCATTATGCCCCACAGTATACACAGTCTCCCTCAGTATACACAGCCTCCCCCAGTGCCCCACAGTATACACAGCCTCCCCCAGTTCCCTGCTGTATACACAGCCTCTCCCAGTGTGCCACAGTATATACAGCCTCCCTCAGTGCCCCACACTATACACAGCCTCCCCAGTGCCCCATAGCATACACAGCCTCCCCCAGTGTCCCATAGTATACACAGCCTCCCCCAGTGTCCCACAGTATACACACCCTCCCACAGTGCACACAACCTCCCCCAGTGCCCCACAGTATACACTCCCTCCCCCAGTTTGATGCAGTATACACAGCCTCCCCCACTGCCCCACAGTATACACAGCCCCTCCCAGTGCCCCACAGTATAGACAGCCTCCCCCAATGCCCCACAGTATAGACAGCCTCCCCCAGTGCCCGACAGTATACACAACCTCCCCCTAGAATAAACAGCCTCCCCCAGTATACACAGCCACTCCCCAGTGCCCCACACTATACACAGCCTGCTCCAGTGCCCCATAGTACACACAGCTTCCCCCAATGACCCACAGTAAACACACAAATGACACCCCAAAAAATAACAAACCTAGTACCTTTGGGCTTCAGTTCCGGCTCCAGCTCCTGTCCCCACAACCTCCCCAGTGCCCCACAGTATACATAGCCTCCCCCAGTGCCCCACAGTATACACAGCCTCCCCAAGTCTAAACAGCCTCCCCCAATGCCCCACAATATACACAGCCTCCCCCAGTGCCCCACACTAAACACAGCCATTACACCCAAAAAAATAACAAACCCAGTACTTACAGGCTTTGGTTCCAGCTCCAGCCTCAGCGCTCCCCCGCAGGTCCTCGTCTTCTCAAGCCAGTACAATTGATTGATATCTGTGAATGTATTCCATCAAAAGAAAAAACATTCATAGTTACCCCTGGTTAAATTAAAACATATTGCAAGATTAGATTGCTGGAAACCCCATTTAAAAAGAAAATATGTCAACGCTATGTGACCTTGTGTTTGAATCAACTTTTCATGTTAAACATAATATTACTGATTTTCGGTGATTATAATTTTTTTGAAAATCATATGAGACTTTGTGCTCCGTTCACAATTTTTATTAACCACAAGAAGGCTCAGGGCAGATTCACACAACAGCGAAAATTGGAAAACACACGACATGTCCAGTACTTTAACAGGCTGTGCATCCATTTTGTTAAAAGGAGTATCCCCAAGTCTGAGATAGTTTAGCGACCTCTTTTTTTAAATCGCCATAGCAAAGGCTATTGTAACCTGTCACCAGCTAAAAATGACATTCCTGGTGACAGGTTACCTTCAACAACCTTGTGACACCCACCTACTACACCAATGTTTAGAATTTTAAGTAAAGCACCATGAACATTGAAATGTATGTGCTCTGCTTACATTGCTTCTACCTTGACAATATAAAAAAGACATTATTGCATCACTGCAAGTAAATTGTGGATAGAACAAAAATACCTACAATCAAATTAATTGGTAATAATGTTTGAAGCCATCAAATCTTGAAGAAAGAAGTCTCTTTTCCTGCTACATTAACTTGAGTGTTATCTGCCTCTCCTTGCTTCCCAGTAGTCAATTGAGTAATGAGAATGACTTTAACCAGTATTATTTGTTGAATCAAGCTTGAAAGCATTGATCAGTGCAAACCCAAGAGATTCTATGGCTAAAACATGTACTATACATTGCCTCTTTCATTGATATTACTTTATTTCTTGAGATCGGATATTTAAAAGCAGACATTTTGTTCATAATTTGAAACAGGACCACTTTCCCAGTAATACTGTATAAATCTTGAACTGTAGCAATACCATATGTGCTTGTCATAAAGGAAAAATTCAGGACATTTACTGGAATGACTGCTGAATTCCATAGTCTTATTGTTATGATGCTGTTAGGGGATGGACAAAAATGGAAAGGTAGGACAGATGTGGGCTGTGGGCCCTAAAGCTAGACCTCCTCAGCTTTCCCTACCTAGTTGCCCATCCCAAGTGGTAGGTGAAAACTGGTCAATGTTCTCTTTGTGGGCCAAAGTGAAAACACAGAGTCAAAAACAGGACAAAAAAAAACAGAATAGAACAGGTCAAAACCAAGAGGACAATACCGTACATAATCAAGAGGCAAATGGATGGTCAGAAGACAATGGGGCTTATTTACTAAGGGTCCCCCGGCCACATTTTTGTTGGGCTTTCCGACTTTAATTGGATTGCGCCGGGGATTGTGTCACACACGATCGGATTTTGGGGCATTTGAGTCGGGGACTGCACCTCGGGGATCTCGCAGGGACAGGTAAGTAAATCTGCCCTAATGAGTCAAAGAAACCAGAATACAAAAGTCAAAAAAATACTCACAACATACTTATAGCAAGCACTGGGAAGTGGGCAGTCAGCGGGGGCAGAGTCCTGGTCCAGAAAGTGAATGGAGGAGTGACTTAAATAAGCGAGTAATGGAAAAAGGCACGGCTTGTTAATTGGATTCTGAAGTTCCAAGCACGGACAATCTCAGTTCCGAGTCGAAGATATATAGAAATAGCAAAAAATCCAGCTCACGGAACTCCAAACTTCTTAAATAAAAGCATTAAAGACTTTATTTCTTTAGCGTTTTAAAAAGCATTGATGCAAAAAAGACAGAGAGAAACGCACAGCAACAGCTCACAGCTGACCGTGAGCTGTGGCTATGCGTTTCCCTCTGTCTTTTTAGTGTGAGCTGGATTTTTTTGCTATTTCTATATGACTTAAATAAGCACCATAGTTAGCAACAGCCCTTCTCACATTCACTCTACGTTTAGTGTGAACTTGAAGGAAATGGCCACAGAACAACTTTGGCCAGTTAGCTCCAGTGTTGGAAAAAGTCATTTCGGTCAATTCCATATTTCCAACATTGTGGGAACTGTTTAGAGAGGGCTGTTTTCTTTTCCAGTATGACTGTGCCCAAGTTGTTATGGAAATAATCGACTGACCTGGAGGATCCCCAGACATTCACACACCTTTGGTATTATCTAGAATGGAGATTGGGAGCCCGGTAATCTAGACCAACATCAGTGTCTGACAAATGCTCTTCTCGATAAATAGGGACATTTACCAGTGTCACACTCTAAACCTTGTAGAAGCTGCACAAAAGAGTAAAACTTACTTTAGATGCACATGGACTGCATATTTAAGCTATCCCTGTAGTTGTAAAGTGTAGGTATTCCAATACTTTTGTTCATACAGTGTAAAACAATATGGTAACTACTTGTAATATAGTCAGTCTTGAAGACACCCATTATGACATTGCATATTCTTCTTGGAAATGGGTAGCAAATGCTTTTGTAACTCTTGACATTTCCATTTTTGGTCACTTGTTGAACCAGTTTTCCAATGCATTGCTTTCCTTTAATGACATTGGTGGGAGACTATTCTGCGCAATCCATGCTATTCTAAGGGAGAGAGGGATAGATATGTTGTCAAGGAGACTGAGAGATAGAAGGCTAGTTTGATTAAAACCTCTTCCAGGATTCCATTCTTATTCAAGGCCAGATAAATAGGTGCATGAGTCATCAATGCATGGACAGCTATTAACCCTTTAAGTGTGAACCAAGTTAGCAAAATAAAACTATCCTTTATATTATCTTTGCATTATACATAAATTCTAAACTAAAAAAAAACATCACCTATTGAAATATTTAAAATTGCTTTAAAAATGTTTCAATATTTTCTTTTCTTTTATTTTAAATTGCAACTTGTATTGCAACCAGTTTAGAACAACCAAAATAAAAAAAGATAACTGTGGGAACAGAATTTGTTGTGTCTTTGTGAAATAATGTTTTGTTTTTACGCTAGAACTTTCTTAATTTCCTTTCCATTGGCTTCTGGTATATGTCAAAACAAAATACAATATGCAAAGATAAAAAACAAAAACATTGATCCAATGTTGTATGGTGTCTGACTTTATAAAGTGAGCCTCTTATGCTACATGGAAATCTAGTCTACTGATAATGAAGATACATTTATTGAAAAATGTTGCCAATTTTTAAACTTTAGTTGTGTGAATAAAAGTTTGCACAGCTAGAGTTAGTTTTGCCATCCTCTGAGAAGAAGTATGTGGCTTGGTAAGAAGGTAGCCATTGCCAAATTTATCATTCTGCGTAACAGTCTTCAAAATTCATCAGACAATTATTTATACCACAGATCAAAGACATAAATGAATTCAGCTTCAAGATCAGACCCATGAATTTATCCGTTCCTAAGATCCTTAAATTTAGCAGACCCTAGATTTGACTCCTAAGTGTAATTTATACCTTATACGAGACCCCCAAGTCACTGAAAGGCCACAGTACGCGAACAATGCCTGATGGGATGTGCTATGTTACATCCTTACTTCGTACACAGATATTTAGTGCACTTTACACAGTACACATTATTGTTAAAGTATTTTACTTTAAAGGGGTATTCCCATTTCAGTAAAAGAATATTATTGTTTGTATTATGAAAAATTATACAATTTTCCAATCTATTTCTGTCTCAGTTCCTCGTGATTTTTTGATCTTTGCATTGGCTTTTGTGGACAGAAATCTGGAAATATTTACATATTTGCTCAAATGGGAATAGCCCTTTAAGGGTGGGTCCACTTGTAGTCCACTTGTTGCTTTGACCCAGGCTATGAAGGTCTGGACTATCGTGGGCCAGTACTTGATGTTTCTTCCGCCCCAACACATGTAACAGCCTGATGTAGCATAGTGCTATAACTTCTCCAGGAATTGGAACATGCCATAGCCAGTGCACAAATTGGAGCAGAAATGCCGCCCAGCACGGCACACTACACTTCGCTCTGTGCCCACTTGGTGTGGAGGTAACGTAATGTGGGAAATAGTTGCAATTCCCGTCCATATGCCAGTCGAACAAACCATGATGAATTTCTTCCTTTGTGTTCCAAAGTGTTTGATTTTCTGAAGGTATAAATGTTTGCAATAATTAATGATGTAATACTCACTGGCGCTGTTTTTAAAAGGATTTCGATCCGATGCTGCAAGCTATAAAGTACCCACTATCTTGGTATTAATAAAAAATATTTACCTGTATTCACTTGTCATATAACCATGCTCCAAAAAATGTATCTAAAATAAGGTTCCTTTTTGCCTTTGATATAGGGTTCCGTTTTTTATGTGCTATTTAGGGGTACATAGAGTTTTCCCTGTGATTTGTGATCATTAATTTGAATTCCTTACTTCTCTCAACTAGCCCCGTCTGGCAGCTAGTTTAATATAATAACCCTCATCCACAAATTTCTGCACAAAGATGAACCTCCCTACCTCTCATATCTAATTCAAACCTCTCACTCATGTCTCCAGGACTTCTCCTGAGCTGGACCAATTCTCTGGAATGCCTTTCCATGGACTAATTCCTAACCTAGAAACCTCATCTCTTTAGGCAAGCCTATCATACTGACCAACTGTATGAGATTTCAACTCTCTCTTTACCAATCCGTCCTGTGTCCTCTTCCCATCTGTTATCAGACAAACACCAGCTTCCAAGCTCCAGGCTTCTCTCCAGTCCTATTGACCTTGTACTTTGTACAAAAGATGGTGCCTATTGGCTGGTTCAAGCAGCAGCATTTTTATTTATTAAATTATTTTATACTGTTCCCTGTACCATTATACAATCTCCTATACCTCTTGTGTCACCCTCTTCATCTTCATAGACTGTAAAATTTTGCGAGCAGAGCCCTCACTCCTATTGTTCCATATCACTGTCCCCTGTGATTTGTAAAGCACTACTGAATATGATGACGCTATATAAATAAAAATTATTATTAACCCCTTTGCGCATCAGGACGTAAAATAACGTCCTGGTGCTGTGGGGGTGTATGGAGTGTGCTCACTGGCTGAACTCTCTCCATACACAGCGGATGTCAGCAGTATAATCCTGGTGTTGGCATCAACTGCGGCAGTTAACCTGCAGCACCTAACTTACTATTCCATGGGCGCCACCATCTTGGAGATCCATCATTTGCCATGGCAGCCTACAGTCTCATTGAGATCATTTCACATGTAGCCCTGCATGTGAAATGATCTCTAATAGCCAGCAGATAGAGAGATCAGCAGTAATATTGCTATATACTGCAAAACAGTAGTATTGCAGCATATAGTATTAGCATTCAGACCCTGCAGGGTTAAAGTACCCTGGAGGGTCTGAAATAAAGGTAAAAAAAAGTAAAAGTTAAAATCACACCCCTCCCCTTTCCATGGATCACATGCAAAAATAAATATAAAGTAAAAATCATAAAGATGTTAGATTTAGCCGCGTCTCAAAATGCCAATTCTATCAAAAAGATTATTTAAGGCCGTGAACACTGCAATGGAAAATAGTGGCCAAATGTCCGAATCTTCACTTTTTCCCTATTTTTCCACCCATGAATATGTAAATACAAATGATCAGTCATATAGGTCCCAAATTTATATAAATTAATACGCCAGCACGTACCATAAAAAATTATACCTTACGTCCGTACACCAAAGTGTGAAAAAGTTATTGGCCTTAGAATTTGGCAAAATGGAAAACATTTTTATGTACAAAAGATTTTAATTTATATATATCAATTTGATATCCCTGTGATCGTAGCGACACAAAGAATAAAGAGGAGGTGTCATTTGGAGCGCAGTATAAAACCTGTTAAAACAGAGTGTACAAAAAAGTCCCACAAATTTTTTTTTTGTCAATTTCACTGCAATTTTTTTCCCAGCTTTCCAGTACATTGCATGGAAAATTAAATGGCACCAAAAGTACAATTTGTCCCACAGATAACAAGCCCTCACACATCTCTGTAAACGTAAAAATAAAAAAGTAATTGCTTTAGGAATGTGGGGAGTAAAAAACAGAAACGCAAATACGAAAAAGGGTTAAAGTCCTGTACTGGTTATATAAAGATTATTATTATCATTCAGCATAACAAGGATACACATTCAGCGTTGCAGATTTCATTTGGGTGACTTCACCTTTGCTATGAGTTGCAGTGTTCCACATTGTCCTACTCTGCTACCCTAAAGCAAAGGTGACATCACCAAAGTGGAACCTGCAACGTTGCATGTTTATCCTTGTTATCTGGAACTAGCTTCCAGCCGGGGCTAATCCGGAAGTTGAAAATTCATGTCAATAATCAGATCAGACACTGGGAAAACTCTGCTTAGCATTTAACAAACTGAACCTTCCGGATAAAGGGAACACAGGCAGGATGAACTGTCTGAGAGTCTCCTTGGGAAGAGTCTGTGGACCCTCTGGACCAAACGGGAGGTGATGGAGCTAGCCACAACCCAGGACCTGAGTCTAAGTGGCACCTAGTCTTACTGTCACAGCAGGACACAGTCCGAGCCTGGGATGACAGCAGGAATACGGCTTGGAAGGATGAGCTGGAACTCACGGCAGGCAAGAAGGAAGGAGCTGGCACACGACCCAGGCGGACAGAAATGGACAGATCCTTGAAAAAACACAGGAGGTGCCTGGAAACGCTGAAGACACACTGGAGCATATGGGAACGCTGGAAACTATTTCACGCCAGTACAGGAACAGTTTAGGGAAGCTTGGTACGGAAACCACGGAAGTTCCTTTAGGCACAGAAGACAGGGCTTCTACTTACAGGAACAATGCTGAACTGAAGATCCGGCGAGGCAGGAAGAGAGCTGCCGGATTATAAGGGTGAGGCCGGATTAAAGAGCTCCAATCAGGAGGACGCTGGCCCTTTAAGGCTAAGAGAGCCGTCGCGCGCACACCCTAGTGAGCGGGTACGACCGTGACAATAAGTTTGTTCTTAAGTTGAATTTGTATGTAAGTCAGAACTGTATATTTTATCATTGTAATCCCAGACAATCTTTGACAATTGGATTTTAAAAATGTTGGGTTGTCATCAGAATCAGGATTAACGATAAAGCTTAATTGCAGACACCTTTAATAACTGTTATAGCTGTTTATTGAAGCCTGGGACTAAAGTACAGTAAATTACCAACATCCGAGGGCCGTTTGTAACTAAGGGTCGTCTATATGTCGGGGGTTCTTAAGTAGGGGACTGCCTGTATATAATTTCTTCTAGCGGGGGAACATTTGGGAAGATACCAGAAGTCTGATATCAAAGGCAAATAAGGTACCTTATATTTTAGATATGTTTTTTGGAGTGCAGTTGTATAACAAGTGAACACATGTTTAAATAATATACCACCAAATCAGCAGCTTTATGTGTTATCAATGTGTTTATCATGATGGCAAACAACTGACTTGGTCGTCAAGTAAATACAGAGTTTACACATTTAGGGTTTAGAGTTTACATTTCCGTTTATTAGTTTGCTGTGTCCCTTCTTAGTGACCTGTTTTGAGACTCAATAAACAAGCCATTTTTGTTTTCTTTTTTACATACCAAGAGCCCTAAAGTTTTTAAATTTTCCATAAAGGTTTTTTTGTCAAGAAAAGTTGTTTTATGACACCATATTTATTATTAAGTGTGATTAACTCTTTCAGGGAAAAGAAAAAGCAAAAAAATTACAATTCTGTCAATGTCTTTTTACTTTATACATTTTCCACCAACCATTATATATTATATATTTTACAGGTTGATACAAATACAGCAACATCAAATGCATAAAGTTTTTTTTATGCAAGGCAAATTCACCCCCAAAACTAAATATCTTTTCATAAACTGCCATTATAAAGCATTGCCCTTATCCCTACATTGTCCCTCTACATGCCTGTAAACTTAAACAATCAGGTACTAAAGCTGTATGCAAATGACCTGTGAAATGTCCAATGAATCATTACCATATTCAGCTGTCCACTTTATTCGTGAGTGGGAGGCACAGCCACACCCCAAGTGCTTGACTGACAGCCTGTATAATGATGTGACACTCCTAGTGCTGGCTCCTCTTTGTGCTTCCTTCTTCTGCCCCTCCCCCCTGCAGCCTGTGTGTGTATGAGATACTCCTAAACACATGACTAACAGCCTATATAATGATGTGACACTCCTGGTGCTGGCTACTCTATGTGCTTCCAGGTGTTGGTGCCCCCCTTCAGCCTATATGTATGAGAGATTCAACTGCGACTGGATGCAGCCATGTGTACAACAGAGCATATCCGGTACTTGTGTAGCTGATCTCTGTGTCTCACACATGTGTATGGGAGAACACAGTGGGGGTCATTTACTAAAGGCCCGATTCGAGTTTTTGTGATGGGTTAACCAAATATTTCCATTTTGTGCCGGTTTTCCCTGTATTGCCCCAGGATTTCAGCACACGCGATCGGATTGTGGCGCATCGGCGCCGGCATGCATGCGACGGAAGTAAGTAAAACTGCCCCAGTGTGTCAGGTACTTGTATAGCTGATGTTTGTGTCTCTCACATGTGTATAGGAGAAGAGAGCATCTAGAACTGGGGGCAGGAGGGGGGGCAAAACTGGGGGCAGGAGGGGGATGAAAAATGGGTGAAGGAGGGGGAACTAGAACTGGGGGCAGGGGGGGGGGGGGGGGGGGGGGGAGAACTGGGGGCAGGAGGGGGGGACTAGAACGGGGGGTAGGAGGGTGGACTATATTCTTGTACATAGGGGGCAATTTTTATTTTAAAAACCAACAAAAATACAATTAAACAAAATACAAAATCATAAATACATTCTTCTGTATGTACAATTAGTATTCAAAATATAAACTCAAAGTAAATTTAACTTATAGCTGCTGCTGGAAAGGAAAAAGTAAAATGTAAATTCAATATATATAGAAATTAAACACCAGATATATTCCTCCATAATTTTCTATTTTTCTGGTCTTTTTCTAGTGATTTTATCCATCTTAGCTCAGACAATATTTGGGATACTACAGCCGTGTAGTTGTAATCCTCACTGTGTAGGGACACCCGGGTTCTGGCATGCCAGTCAGGTAGGTCTTCCTTGGCCCCTCTGTGCTTAAACCTAACCACGTTCCTCTTCTTAAAACCCTGACCGATGTAATGTGAGCCGGATGAAAAAGATGGTGCACCCCGGCTTCAGGCCTTACCAGAGGAGGCCTGATCTGGACCGGTACCATGCTGTGACAGGGGGCACTGTGGGGGCTGCTGAGCACCTGAAACAGGGGGGTCTGCACCACCATTAGGAACTAATGGAAGAAAGTCCTGAGCACTGGACTGCTCTACCTCCTCCCCACCATCAGCCTCCATGTCCCCAGCCTCCATACACTGCTCTGACTGCTCTATAACAACATCCCAGACAGATGGTGAAGCCCCTTCTGCTGGAATATTATCAAACACAGAGGTATCAAGACATGGATTAGTTATATCACAGACATTGGCAGCAATAACCACAGACATATCAGCAGTATCAGACACATTAGGACCAGCAGAGTCAGTAACATTAGGATCAGCAGAGTCAGTAACAGGCACAGCAGAGTCCTGATTGTCCTGCTTAGGTGTCACTTGGGTGCTCTGCTGTGCTGCTGCAGTGTTACCTTCAGGAACGTCTCTACAGTCTTTCTGCGAGTTGATGTCATCTGAGTCTTGTGGTGCTTGCACTGCACCATCACCATCAGTCAGGTGTCTCTGTTCTTGCTGCAGATTGCAGGCTATTACAATATATTTTACTTGGGGGCAGTAGTATTATAGTAGTTACATTCTTGTTTATTGGAGAAGGTATTGTAGTATGTTTTAGTATCTATTAACAGTTTGTATGGAGTTTAGTTACTCCACCCACATCACAAGGCCACGCCTACGTGTTTTGACCCGCCCACAGAATGGGGCCACGTTTACAGTTTTTTCCAGGGCCACTTTAAATTCCCAGTCCGCCCCTGCACATGTTTGCAGCCAGATCTTGTTGCAGTGAGCTCTGCAGAGTTTTGTGGCACATTACCTCTAAAAAAAGCAACAGAAAAGCGAGTGTGTGAGCTTGGCGGCGAGTGTGCATTGATCCCAAGTGTGTGCAGTGTCTTAAGTGTGACTTAGGTTTAAGGGAAGGAGTACTTTTTGGATCCAGCAACAAATAGATAAGTGCATCTACATTTTTTAAGAAACTAAAAACAGAGAGTGTGGGTCCCCTTAGAAATAACATGGGGGTCATGGTGGATTGAGATGAGGAAAGGGCCAATCTACTGAATGTCGCCTTCTCAACTGTCTTTACCTAGGAAAATCCCCTGGTGGAAGACACAATGAGAAATAATGTAAATTCTTTTTGGAATGTCAACAGTTTAACCAAGGAAAAGGTACGGCGCCGCCTCGCAACCACTAAGATAGATAAATCACCTGGGCCAGATGGCATACACCCCCTGAATCTGCATGAATTATGTACGGTGATAGACAAACCGTTATTTTTAATATTTGAAGATTCACTGAGGACTGGTTATGTTCCACAGGAATGGCGCATAGCAAATGTGGTACCAATATACAAAAAAGGATCAAATAGCGATCCTGGAAACTACAGACCCGTGAGACTAACTTCTGTGGTGGGGAAAATATTTGAGGGGTTTGTTAGAGATGCTGTCCTCTGCCATGGGTGAATAAAGATCACCTTTATACTTACCGGAGTGCTGCCTCGTTGCATTTTTTTTTATATCTGACCTTACAAACCGGTGGATCGGGTTTGTTGGAGGCGTGCACCCACCATTGGACTTGATCCATTACACTCGCTGTGCTGCTCCACAATCGGACTGTTTGTGTGTAGGAGAACATGTCAGATACTTGTGTAGCTGATGTCTATGTCTCACACATGTGTACAGCAATACATGTCAGGCACTTGTGTTGCTGATGTCTGTGTCTCACGCATGTGTATAGCAGAACATGTCAGGTACATGTGTAGCTGATGTCTGTCTCACACATGTGTATAGCAGAACATGTCGGGTACTTGTGTAGCTGATGTCTGTGTCTCTCACACATGTTATAGCAGAACATGTCAGATACTTGTGTAGCTGATGTCTGTGTCTCTCACATGTGTATAGCAGAACATGTCAGGCACTTGTGTAGCTGATGTCCATGTCTCACACTTGTGTATAGCAGTACATGTCAGGCACTTGTGTAGCTGATGTCCATGTCTCACACTTGTGTATAGCAGAACATGTCAGGTACATGTGTAACTGATGTCTGTCTCACACATGTGTATAGCAGAACATGTCAGGTACTTGTGTAGCTGAAGTCTGTGTCTCTCACATGTGTATAGCAGAACATGTCAGGCACTTGTGTAGCTGATGTCCATGTCTCACACTTGTGTATAGCAGAACATGTCAGGTACTTGTGTAGCTGATGTCTGTGTCTCTCACATGTGTATAGAAGGACAGAGCATGTCAGCAGATAGAGCACAGACACCAGCAATGCTTTACTATACATTACACACATACATGAGCAGGGGAGGAGAGGGGTAACAGGGGTGACATCACTACCTCTGACAATGTGACCTGATGACAGGTGTCCTTTAAAACAGTTTTTCTTACTAAGTATCACTGCTTTACAAGACCTAGGTAAGTCCAATTTATTGAGTTGCATGCTTGTGAATAAAATGTAATGAAATCCGATGGCCTCTTTAATTTAATTGGTCACTGTGATATCTTATATACCATCTACTGATATGTATTTTAGGTTTTACTAATATTGTGGAAGAAACACTACTGTTGTCTGTGGAGGTTGGATTCAGTGACACACACAGCGGGCAGCCCTGGTGGATACATACCCCAGGCTGACATAGTAATGGATCAGTTCCCTGTGAGCTGATGCAGGTAAATAGGGAAAAGACGTCTATAAAACCTCTTAGATACCATGGACTTCATTGTCTGCAGCATCAGTAATCAGAGTTAGAGTTGACAACCACTGACAATGGCGCTCACTCATAACACTGCCAGAATATCTTCTCAGACCCAAAGTAAATTTATATAGTTTCACGACAGAGAAAATCAGCCATTTCAGAAGATTTTTGAATGACGGCACATGGCTGCATTTTTTTTGTATGTATCAGCGCTCAAACAGTCTCAGGGAAAAGCGTAATACTCCTCTGCCGGGGCGTAGAATTGTACCGCAGAGCAGCCAACCGCTGAATATATCAGGATACCATAAACATTTGGTTACCATTTGAAATATTTCTCCCAATGACTATAGTTTTTTTTTGGATCTGTGGAAAGATTGCTGAATCTTGCTTGTTAAAAATGGACATTGGTGTCCATTTTTGCCAACACTCATGTACAGATGACCTTCCAGGAGCAGTCTCTTAGAGCATGGACATTCAATTGTGGAGAAGGAGGAGTCATCCATAGAATCGGCACAGCCTTTCATGGCTCCTTTTATGGCTCTCATTGGCCTCTGCTGCACTACAGAAAAATATTTCAGCTATCTGCACAGCAAATGTTCTGATCTATCAGATAACCTGAAAGCCACAAAGCTTGGCTAAGATTAGGGAAAACGTGATGTCTTGGGGACATGACGATGTAGATTATGCCCCTAATCTTATACAGGTGTCATTTTTATTCTTTATTGTATTTATTTCAATTCTAAATGCACTTATCATTTATATGTTTGAAAGTGGAAGGGATGAGCTGCTTTACAACACACAGGAGAAACCGTTTGTTTTTATAAATACTTTTTAAGTTTCAAACAGAAAAAAAATATTTAAAAATGGACTCAAATCCTTCAAGGATAAAATTCCTACTTAAAAAAAAACTTAATACAGCTACATGAATGAGAAAATAAATCATTAGGGCAGAAAGTGGAGGTGCCAATAAAAGGTTAAGTACAACAATGCATATCCTTTGGAGAGGCAGCTGAACCTGTTGAGAGAATGTGCACAAGGGAACTTTTATGAAACTTATTTTTTGTATGAATTCAGAAGTGACCTAGATATGTGCACATATTTGTGCAGTTCACAGCTTGACTGCTGAAGCGCCACTGGCTAAACTATGTGCTGGATCTCCATGTGACATACTTCAAATAACTTGTTGATTTCACAAAACTGCTGATTTGTTTTCAGGATAGTTTCTTAAAACCGTGTGGAATTTAACATGTCCTTTATGTAACATTTTATCCTCTAAAGAATTATGTCAGTAATGTTGCCATATTTGCTTCACAAACCAATCATCATCATTTTGACAGTATATCTTTCTATATATGTCAGAAGGCGGTGTTATGCTTTAGTAATTGTCAAGTACCCATGACTCACTTGCTAGCTGCACATGAACATGTACCACCTGTGGAAGCAGGGCCATATGTTGGTCCGAGCCCCTACACATTGCACAGGATGAGAGTACTTGCATCGTACACAAATTTGATGCAAGAACTCCCTTTCGGCTGTCCGAACTGCAGTGTGGCAAAGTTTATACAGTACTGCAGTTCACCCGTAAGAAAGGGGGTCCTTGCATCAAATTTCTGTATACTACAAGAACTCCTGTTCTGTGCAATGCATGCAGTCTGTGGAATCGAACCAGTTTCCACAAGCTGCACACATTCATCTGCAGCCGGTCTCACTATGACTTCATTCACACACTGCACTTGAATTTCATTTGGAAACACATATGCATTTACACTTGCTATAGGGAATGAGCACCACCTGTTTTGCAACATGCAAACACGTGGTGCTGGTTCCCAATAACAAGTGTATCACTTCTGCAAACTGGAACACAGGACTCTGAATACTAAGATATTGATCAATCCCTTTACATATAAATTCCCACTTTTAAGTATCCATAAATCTGAACCTTCAGCGTAAATAGAGGGAGATTCATATTTCTTGAGCTGTCGTCCTGCACCATCTCAGAGCATTAGGTCACTGAGATATCGCTAAGATTTAAACATATGAACATCTATTGCAGCAAAGTGTCCATTAAATCCAAAAATCCTGTGTGGTAAATGTATGATAGATTTGTAGCCACGTATCAATCTATTCTTCATGTATATGAACACATTTATAACTCGCATCCTGCAATATGAGGGAGAATCTATGACAAATACCACAAACTAAAGCAGAGCATTAAATCCCAGTGTAATCCCATCCATTTACCTGCAGTTTACCCCCTATATGAGGATATAAAGCTGCACTCTGCACATTTCTACGACAACGTCCTCCACAATGTAAGTGAATGAAGTTTTTACAAATCCCATCCATTTTCAGTATGGAAGATCAGCTGCGCATTGCTCACATACACTGTATGTTGTGAAAATGTCAGAGATTTAAGTTTTATTACAATGCAATCTAGATATAACACATGGATTTCCTTGTGGATTTGGCGGTCACTTTGACAGCTTTATATTAGTTACGTGATGTATGAACTCGCCCTATAAACCTCAAATGCACATTTCGAATAAAAATCAGTCAACCAATCACTCAATGGCCGACAGTTATTCAAGTGTTTCACCAGTTTTCTGTCTGACTTTGCATAAGAAAGAACATGGAAACTGCTTGCACATGTATTTATTAAGTGTCTGCGCCAGTTTTGTGTTGCAGGTGGACTGTGTCTGACGAGACAAGAAAAATGTGCACCTAAACGGGCATATTAGTGCTTAGTCGGAGTTTGCGGCACAATTATTACTGAGGTGCGCCACAATTCTGCAGTGTGCACAAAAATCACCATTACTGTGTATCTCTGAATAGGGTATATTTGAGGAGAGTAGTATATTTTAATAGTATTAGTACAGGCGTCCCCGGGTTCGTACAGATAGGGTCTATATTGTTTGTTCTTAAGAGCAAGAGCGTGACCTGTGCAACTCCAGATATATATTCGGCACTAGGAGCTGCTTACCAAAGTAAGCAGCTCCTAGTGCTTGAACAAAGGCCGCAGTGTTAGATTGATACCTCTGGTACCTCCGGTAACATTATCTTCCACTGCGGCAGGGTACAGTGCAAAGCTGTCTGACGTATTCATGAGGGGTTGGGGCGTGGCTAGGGGCGGTGACTGCCGCCTGGTGTGTGGCAGTCACTGCCGGCCTATGAGGCAAGCGGGGCGGTCTAGGGAAGAGGCAGCGCCTCGGACCGCCCCCTCATGAATACATGGGACCACTGATTACATTGTACCCCGCCGCAGTGTTAGACAGCGTTACCGGAGGTTTCCGTTAATGCTATCATTTTAACACTGCGGCGTTTGTTCAAGCCCTAGGAGCTTCTTACTTTAGTAAGCAGCTCCTAGTGCCAAAAATTTGGGTGACTGGTCCTCTTTAACTTGAATTTTTTGTTGGAACTGTATATTTTATAATTGTAACCCCAACCCAATTTTTTGTGGTCTCTGTGACAATTGGATGTTAAAAATGTTGGGTTGTCATAGGAATCAGAATAAATCTTAACTAGAGACACGTTTAATAATGGTTATAGCTGTTTATTGTAGCCTGGGACTAAAGTACAATAAATAACCAACATCTAGAGGTCCATAACTAGGGGTCGTCTGTAAGTCGGTTGTTCTTAAGTAGGGGTCCGCATGTATTAAAAGTTTTATTCTTATTGACAGCACATGATCGTTCTAGTGTTTTGAATTTTATCTGGTGCAGGCAGCTGTTGTATCCTGTAGAATTTTATATCAGAATTGGATGGGTTTGATGTCATTAGAATGTAATATTCCATGCATTGTACTGGAAAGCAGAAAAAATCCAAATGTAGCGCAATTGACAAAATAACATGTGGTGTCATTTTTTTATGGGCTTTGTTTTATGCGGCTTTCACTGTGTTATCCAAATGACTATTTTATCCTTTGGGTCCATACAATCACGGAGGCTTTATTGAGCTCTATCACCATATACTGACACCCATAACTTTCCATCCTTTGGTGTATGGAGCCTCTAGGCGTCATTTTGTGCAGGGCCAGCTGACATTTTCAATTATATAATTTTGTGGACTCAATGAGCCTTTGATTTTTGTTGTGGTGAAATGGGAAAATGTTATTTGAATTTTTCTACATTATTTTTCCATTACAGTGTATACCATAATAATAACAATACAATAATTTTCATATTTTATTTCCACAAACGTTTATTCGAACACTTTCAAACAAGAGTAACACACTGTTCAATGTTGGTTCACAACAACAAATGACACAAAAGAGTCATGAGTCATCTTGTATGTTTTTTCAGCGAAACCACTCAGCACAGGGATTAAACAAGATATGTTTCTGCATCAGTGTAGCTACAGCATTCTGAAGGTATATTTGGTTCATAATGCATCAAATCAAATACTAGATTTCCTTTAAGCAGATCTCAGGCTAGCAGTGGTCATGGGTCCGGGGTGTAGGCTGACATCTTTATCGGATCTATCCTGAGTGTCTGCTAGTATACTGCTTAATTGATGATTAATCATGATCCATGTAAGTTTAGTCGTGACATAGGAAAAAGGGATAATATTCGTCTTCCAGGCTCTAGCGACCGCAATTTTAGCTGATATTTATTTGCTTACCCTTTATTTATATACACAGTGATACTTGTGTATAAGCCTTGTTTTTAAGCACAAAAAACGTGCTATACCATCGGGATAGGATTTTATAATTGGTCTCTTGTGCTTTGCAAGACATCGAGAATTTATGACATAGCTCAAAGGCTCTGCCCCAAGCTGCTATCGGGAATGTCTTACCGAGTCCACGCTCCCAGCTCTGGTCCTACCACTACTCCCTAGTTAGTAGCAAATTTTTGTCCCCACGAACTTGGTTAGAAAAAGGGTTCCAAAAGGGAATTTCAAGTGTGGCTTCTGTAATCAATTCAAATATGATGGTCAATTGAAAACAATTAATTTCAGCAGGCTTTCAGAGGAGGTCACTTCATTTATTTCATGCAAATCCGCCTTTGTAGTCTATATTGTCTTCTCTCCCTGTATACGATTCAATATCAGTAAAACCATATGTACCTTAGCTGTACACTTCAGAGAACACAGAAGATCAATTACCTCAGGTATTGGGTGCCCTAGACTCATAGAACACATCCAATGTGCTCATAATAGTAATCCAGATGTCCTAAAATTTTCCAGTATTGAAAGACTCGAACCCAATCCTCTGGGTGGTGATCGCTTGCGAGCTTTTCTTAGGTGAGAAAGTCAATATATCATTAAATTTGATGACTCAATGACCCAAATGAGATGAATGTATTTTTATGTACATCTGTTATTTTTACATCCGTTATTTTCGCTATTTATATTGATGGAATGTGTCTTTTCAGACTGAGTTTCTACTCACACTATGGTTACTCATATTGGTTTTTATTTAATTATGTAACTAACTTGTTTTTAAACATGCACTTATGTTGTTATAATGGGCGACTGTTCATTGTGCTGTTTGTTCCTTTGACAACGTTTGCCTTGACTATCGCATATGTTGTGCGCGTCTAAGCATATTGACATCAGTGGTTTGAGGAAGTGCCTGAGAGCGCGAAACGGCCCGTCGTCAGGCTATGTCCTGTTTGTGCTGGTGAGTGCCTCCTCATACTTCTTCTATTGTGCTACATGGACTATTTCCCGAGCAGAGCACCCCCAAGCTTTACAGTAAGTACAAGTTCCACTTTTTTTCGCTCTGATAGTGCCAGTGCAATTTTCCTTATCAAAATCTCCCCAAGAATACTTCTGCTTTAGCCGAGCGAAAAATAGGGTTACCCACAATCGGAACTAAAGGAGGATAGGTGGGCCATCCATCCAGACTTAGTGTTGGATATGACAAAGGGTAGATCTGACAAAAGTTTAGCAGATGGAGGAATCAATGGGAGAGTCACTAGGGGGGCTGAGAATAGATCACTCTCAAGGCGCACCCATAGCTTTGATTTTTTGAAGTGCAGGCAGTGTAGGACTCATGCTGCGGCAGTTACTATGTAATATGCCCTGCAGTCAGGCAGGGCCAGGCCCCCTGCTGATTTACCAGTACTTGCCTAGCAAACCTAAAGGAAGAGGGTGCCCAAACAAATTTGCCTATTAGGGGAGACTCTTCTCGAAAGAAAGATGCAGGTACACTGACAGGGATGGCCTGAAATAGATACAGAAGACAAGGCAACATATTCATTTTGACACTGTTGATACATCCTAGCCAAGATACCTGCAGTCTGTTCCACAAGGTCAAATCCTTTTTTATCCCAAGCAGGAAGGGCACCTAGTTTCCTGGGAAAGTATCTTTGCCGGAGTGTGAATGCCCAATTACCTCCAAGGTAAAGGGAAATCGGAAACGGAGAACAGTCGTCAGATCTGGGTCCAGACCGATCCCCATTGCCACACTCTTTGAGACATTAAGATGACATGGCTTTCGTTTCCATGATCCGCATGAGTGTTGGCAAGGATGTGAGAGGATCTGAGGTGTATAAGAGCACATCGTCTGCAAATATTAAACATTTATATTGATGAAGGCCTATGTGGACCCTGCAGACAGCCTGCTCCCGCCAGATGGAAGCAGGAAAATGCTCCATTCCGAGTGCATATAAGATGGGGGACAGTGGGCATATAGATTTAAAAAAAAATTAACACCTTTTACACAAAATTCTTAATGTTTTCACTTTCACTTTTTACACTTAGGTGTATGAATCTGGCTAAGGTGTAATTTTTTTCTGGGATGAGTTGAAGTTTTCATTGCTACCATATTGGGGACTTGGGGATTTTTTAAAACTTTTTAAAGATTATATATTGTTTTATTTGTGTTTTTTAGGGCTTTTGGAACGTCAGCCTAGCCTAAGGCCCTTTAGTAACCAACGTAAAAACCTGTATAGGTGGTCACTGAAGGGTTAATTGGTGTCAAATGTATTTTTCCTTTTTTATGGTGTCCAAATCTGGGGTGTGTCTTATAGTAAGGTGCTTCTTATAGTCCGGAAAAATACAGTACCTTCCGCTGATCCCCACCACTCCTCTTTCCTCTCGTCTTCATGTTACAGAGTGAGCAGGGAGGCGTCTATGCCCACACACACACTGTGATGTTATCAGCGACCGCGATCAAAGCGCATAAGCATGTTTTTGCTCGCTTTTTAAATGAAGAGGATAGGGAAGTGCAGGTGTGGGGAATGCAGGTAGGCAAGTTAGTAAGCTTATTTTTTATACAACGAGGGGAAGCTGCTGCAGAGCATTTAATTGCTGGGGAGGATGCATGGGGCATTTCACTACTAGGGGAGGGAGCATGGGGCATTTCATTACTGGGGGAGGCTGCATGGGGCATTTCATTACTGGGGGAGGCTGCATGGGGCATTTCATTACTAGGGGAGGCTGCATGGGGCATTTCATTACTAGGGGAGGTTGCATGGGGCATTTCATTACTGGGGGAGGCTGCATGGGGCATTTCATTACTAGGGGAGGGTGCACGGGGTATTTCATTACTGATGGGAGGTTGCATGGGGCATTTCATTACTAGGGGAAGGTGCATGGGGTATTTCATTACTGATGGGAGGCTGTGACCAATGCATTTCCCACCCAAGGCTTGTATTCAAGTCAATATGTTTTCCCATTATTTTGTGGTAAAATTAGGGGCCTCGGATTATACTCGGGTCGACTTAAAAGGAACCTGTCACTATACTTGCACATATACAGCCAGTGACAGGTTCCTATAGAACTCTATTAACTGACTGGAGACCCTTTTAGTTAACCGTGTAAGGCCAAGGCCCTTTCCTCCGTTTTTTTTCATTTCCATTCACCTTCAAAATCTTAACTTTTTATTTTTTACACGTAAAAGATATGTGAACGGCTTGTTGTTTGCGTAACAATTGCACTTCATAGTGATCACATTGAATATTCCCGCCATGTACTGGGAAGCGGGAAAAAATTCCAATTGCAGTGAAAATGGTGAAAACGCATTTGCGCCGTATTCCTGTGGGCTTAGATTTTACGGCTTTCACTTCACGCACAAATACATTCTACTTTATCTTTGGGTCAATACGATTACAGGGATACCAAATTTGTATAGTTTTTATAATGTTTTAATACATTTACAAAAATTAAACCTCATGAACAAATTTTTTTTTTATTTTGCCGCTTTCTTGCGCTATAACTTTTTCATACTTTGTTGTACGGAGCTGTGGGTGGTGTCATCTTTTGTGACTTTTGATGATGTTTTCAATGATATTATTTTTAGGACTGTACGACCTTTTGATCACTTTTTAAAGAATTTTAAATTTTTTTTAAATGGCAAAAAAGTGCCACTTTTGACTTTGGACGCGATTTTCCGTTACAGCAGTGATGGCGAACCTCTTAGAGAGCGAGTGCCCAAACTACAACCAAGTCCGACTTATTTATCACAATGTGCCAACGTAGAAATTTAATTTGTGATTTATACTTCCTTCTCGTCACAGCTTACTTTTGATATCAGCACCCTGAGGACACCAATAAAGCAGAAATAGAAGAAATTTGGATGATCAGGAAGAATTGTCAGGACCGGAGCAGGAGCTACAATGATAATCCAGATCTGTCCACACCTTCCCACCCCTCCAGTAGTCCCAGATAGCGCAGTCACTTTAAAATAGCTCTGTGCACAGCAAGTACTGGGCTGTTTGGGACTGTAGGAAGATACCTAGAGTCCTCCCTGGTGATAGCCTGGGTGCCCACAGAAAGGGCTCCAAGTGCCACCTCTGGCACCCGTGTCATAGGTTTGCCGCCACTGCGTTACGGGGTTAAACGCAGTGAAAAAACGTTATTATATTTTGATAGATCGAGCATTTTCGGACGTGGCTATACCTAATGTGTTTAAGATTTTTACAGTTTATTAATATTTATATCAGTTCTAGGGAAAGGGGGGTGATTAGAATTTTTAGGTTTTTTTATTATAATTTTTTAACTTTTTTTTTATTTTTATTTTTACTATTTTTCAGACTCCCTAGGGTACTTTAATCCTAGGTTGTCTGATCGATCCCACCATATACTGCCATACTATAGCATGGCAGTATATGGGGATTTTGGGTTAACCCGAAGTAGCTTTGGGCCTTCGTGAGACCCGAGGCTACCATGGCGACGGATCGCCGCTCCCTGATGACGTCACGGGGAGCATCCATGCGCCAAAGCTGCCGGCGGCGATCAGCAAGAAAACACCCGCGATCGGTGCCGGTGCAATATGCAGCAGAGACTTACCGTGAATACACGGCGGGCGGTCAAGAACCGGTTAAAGATAGTTTTGCTTATTTTCATATAAATCACCTTTTATCTTATATTACCTGTTATCAGAGAGGCGTGTCCTCCTCTTCTGGCCCCTCCCATCTAATCCTCCCCATGCCTTACGCTTCCTTACTGGTCACAGTTCATGTCATGTGACCAGAGTGACATCTCAGGTGCTTTAGCCTCTTAACAATAGTAAACTGAACCCCATGCATGTATCTGACCAATTAAGTCACAGCAGCCTTCATGGACTTCTAATCCTCTCATTCCTCCATGGAGGCTGCTGTGATTTCATGTACATGGTGTACAGTTTGCTATTATTAGAAGGCTAAAGGACTGATGATGATGTCACTGGTCACATGTCATGAATGTAACACAAGGCACTGTGTAAAAATATTGACACAATATTTCCCATCTGTACATTGAGCTTTATATTGAGTTGAATATTAGTCCTTAAGTACAAGGAGGCAGAGCAGGGATTTGAAGAGACACAGAATTGTCAGTCAAAATAATGGGGTGTGGTTCACTGCCAGCCTGGGAGAGAGAAGCGTCACAAACACCAGACATGAGTCACAAAAGCTAATTTGCATATCAGAAAAACATCTGTAATTTAGGCACAGTGCCCCACTGGCTACTAATTTTAGGTGATATGGGGAGGACTTGTAACTCGCAAGGGGGTCTGATCACTGAAACAATATACTGAAATATGGCTGTATTACAGATTTGGCAATATAGTGGTCTTGCATTAGACCTTGCATCTGAAAAGGTCTAATGCCGAGTGTTCTATGACAACTATGGACGCTTCGGTGATGGTTGTGGGTGTTATAGCAACAGATTAAGCAAAGCATGTACGGTATATTTACTCTAAAAGCAACCCACAGGACCACTGACTGTTCACGCTGGATATACGAAGGGTCTCTGTCCCAATGCCTTGGGGCTGGATGATTCTACTCCTGATTGGTGTAGAATGGGACTACAGCCAATTCCTGGCCTGGGCCATAGCTTATGTACATTGTATAATGTAACGTACACAGGAGGCATAAGGGGGGTTGCAATTGCTGACCAGTTGAACTCTTGTTTTTTGCTATTGGTTGTTTATTGCTTATTCACACAACAGTTTTACAATCTGCAAGCTGTGGGGTGATGTAATCTAATATATAAATCTGAGGGCATGTGTGTGTATGCTCTAAAAATATATGCTATTAATATTTATTAAATTTATATTGTACTATCCTTTACTATTTCCTAGTGTCTGGTACATCTAGAATGTTATTATCGGGGATTCACAGACTGTAAACTCTTGTGAGCAGGCTCCATTGTTTCATATGACCATGTTATTGTGCTGCAATGTCTTATAGTGTTTGTATATGTACCCCATGATCTGTAATGCACTGTAGAATATGATGGCACCATATGAAGTTCTATTTATTTTATTTATGAGGTCATGAATAAAAAACACCTCTATTAAACGTGTTCATGATATAACCTTATGGCACCTTCTTACTAGATTTATATTTAGAATAAGAACATATACAATTGCTGGTATTGGATGGGGAATGGTGATTTGCTTTGTTATCTGCATCCTGCTGGAATTCTCCTTGCTCCAAGTGTTATGTGTTAGTTGTGTCCTAAATTAGGCAGATAACAAAGAGGGAAATTCCAACCCCCAACCGGTGTCATAAATCACATGGCACAGCCAGACCCCAAGGAAAGCACTGGATGAACATCTCTCTGAAAGAGAAAACAGTCTAATTGGGTCATCCTTTCCCTGTCCTCTGTCTCCAGTTCAGTAATCCTCATTTAGTTAATCCAGGGGCAGCACACAAGAACAAATACTAAATATCACACCAATTATAATGTATATAAATGTGCATGCGCCTCCACTTGACTTGTGTCCTGGCTATAAAGCCTTATTTACACTTCGCTTAGATAAGCGAATTTCTGAGAATTAGACCTCCAACATGCTTTTTATGGCAATTTACAGCTAATTTTTACTGTATTTTAATGTTTATTGTAGCCAAACTAAATGGTGGACAACTTATAAGGTTCATATACAACTGCCTTATTTGTATCTGCTACTGATTTTGACTTGGAACTTAATTAATTTACCTTGTCTTTTTTTATTAGCATTTTAAGCCTTACACTACATCTGCATGCATCCCATAACCAGTATTCTATAACTTCTTTTGTTTATATTGTAGATGTTAACTAAATAAACTTTTAACCTTCAACCAAAGTGCATAGATTAATAGTACAGATGATAAAGTACATGATGTTAATATTAAAAAAAAAAAAAAAAAAGACCTATTACGTCAGGTTTCTATCCTCCGTTTCTGCTTTTAGCGTTGTGTAGAAATCAGCTTCCCATCCAGTACTCACAATGACAGCTGATAGATAAGAAGCTAATAAAGTTTCTAATGACAACTCTTTACAGACTGGATAGAGATATCTCCATGTATGAAGAGAGTTAATATTCCTCCTTTACTAATCTATCTGCTGTGTACAGTCTTGAGAAAACTTTCAGACCCACTGCTCACTACAGAAGAAAATGGACAGAGAAGTCTTTTTCCTTAATAAAAAAAACCAAAATCAACGTTTAACATGCACTGCCACCATTCATTTCAATTATTCGGTGCCCTTACTCCTATGGTTTCATCTGATCATAGTATTACCCTGCAATTTTTTTTATTTTGTCTGTATATGTCCCCTATGATTTGTAAAGCGCTGCAGAATATGGTGACGCTATATAAAGATGAATTATTATTTATTGCTGATTATATATCATTCTTCATCAATGTATACCATATATATATATATATATATATATATATATATATATATATAATCTATTATCATTTTTATTATATAGATTGGGCCAACCATATACATATCCATCTAGCAATCCCCCACAAAAAAATTATATATTGCCCCCATAATGCACTGAATTCTTCCTTAATAAACGGAGATTCCTCGCATACTAAACCTGTTTTGTCCCCCCTGTTCTAAATGTTGGCGCTCCCTAAAAGGATAACAATTTTGTGAGATTATGTTTTAAAATGTAATGTATTATACAGATACTGTTAATATATGCAATAAAATATTACAAATTGTGAATTTATTTATCAGTACAGATTTCTTAGTAAATACATATAACTGAAAAGTCTTGCATATCACACTGGCTTACTTCAGTTTTACTCGATGGCCTAATAGTGCAGCCTAGTGGCCACATTCACAGTAGCACTCAGGCTCAGTAAAAATGGCCAAATTTACCCTCTTCTGTCAACCCCTGGATTTTTGATCATCATAAACAAGGGCTGTCATCGGGTCCTTTAAAGAACATGGTACACACTAATGGTTGTATTTTCTTTTATTTACATAAATGCAGAAAAGTTATAAGCGTTCCCTATAGTATATAAGTAATAAGTAATGAGCCTCACCAATCCCGTTGCTTCATGTCCCATATTACAGATCTAACTTGACAAAGGTCGGATGATCAAAACATCATGTAATCATGATCGGATTCCTATGTGATACCAATTAATTATTTAGTAAAATTCTTATAACTCTGCATTTATGTAAATAAAAGAAAATGCATCCATTGGTGTGTGCCATGCTCTTTGATGGACATAACTGGAGTGAGAATCCTACATGAGCACCACCTGCAACTGAGTGTGCGGTGTCTGAAATAGTAGTACAAGAAACTAGACATGTTGCTAATTTTCAGAATTAGGGATACTGTAAATCTGATTATGGCAATCGCTTTCTGAGACGATACAGTTTTTATATGCTACACCCCTCTTGCCATTGGAAAAAAAAACTTGCCTTTGATTCACCATGTTGTCCATATAGTGGACTCTGTGTACAACATAGGCCCCCTCACCCATTACTCTCTGGGATTATCAGGCTAAAAACAAACGACAGGTACATGAAAGCCGGCCAGTACATGATTCATAGACCAAGCACTAACAATGCTGAAGACGGGCTCAAAGCAACATAGTGATATATATTGTTCTGCTACTATTTTTCATATTTCTGAAATAAAAGGATGCGCTGAGACTTTACTGGGTGCATGTATATACAGTATATGTGTAAAAACATTTTTCTGGATTTATAGATTTTTTTTTTTCTTGACTTGATCTAATGGAAAAAGTTTAAATACCACTGTCCTTGTCAAAGGACTGTCAATTTTTGGGAATGTCTCCAGAGAAAGGGTGCTCATTATCAGAAAGGTGAGGGTCCCAATGTCAGATCAGCTGTTCTCCGCAGATGATAGCTCTATTCTCAGTGCCATGCTTGAGGCTTGTTTTTGGTTGGCCGACTAAGCCTTTCCCAACAACCTGCACAGTTCCTCGGGCCACAAACAACTGATCCAGGTGTTTGCTGATCGTGCAACAATGGCAGTAGAAAACGACTGCCAAACCCGGCCGTGAACATGACCTGCTGCAGCCTGAGAAATCGGCTTATGCACCAGGCTGTGGAATAGAAGTAAATGGGGATGTGTGCTCCCCGCTGAAAAAAAATGGCTACCACACATCCCCATTTCATATTCCTCAGCAGGGTGTCTAACTTGGTGAAGAAAACTCCTTTAATAGTAATTCCCATAGTTTTGAGGTCTTGCCTAACAGAAAATACCATTTACTGGAATAAAATTAGAAACACGTTAGACTCATGATTCACCATGAACTTCTTACTCATTGTAACAAGTCCTTTTTTCATATTTCTAAAAGTCCCCCATATTTCAATAAACCAATGGAAACATTCTTAGAACAAATCTATTTATTTTCTTTCTCAGAGTAATGACTGTGTGTAAGCGTCTCAAACTAAAATTTATTAAACAAATATTCCAACAATTAAAATAATACATTTGCTTAACTATTGTAATGCATTTATACAAAATATCGGTCATTATACAATTATTTCAATTTCATATAAATTATCACCTATTTACATGTAATACTTTCAAGGAATAGAGTTGCAGCCACAAACATCAATAACACAATGAATGGGAGAATACAAAACGCCCCCATCAAGATAAAATTGATTTTCTTTCATTTATACAATGTAGCAAATGTAAGGTGCTTGACCCCTTCTCTAGTGTGTGGTCTGCATTGTACTGCTGTGAATTTACTGCAGGCCCCTAGAACAGTGGTGGAGGTTAAAGCAGCAATACAGTATATAGAGTCATTGGTAGGAAGCAGTGGAGTTTCTATCACTGGTAAAGAAGTGGGCTGCAAGTAGATGACCACATATCATTTCCCCACTTTAGCTCAGGTATCTACATATCTAGAAACAGGATACAGATGTCACTTTCTGCTTTCTCTAAAGGGAAGGACATTTTTAACCAAGGATATTAAAAAAGTCCTTTTTAAAAGAAAAAATCTTGCAGCAAAAAAGTCCAACAAGAGTGTATCCCACTATAGACACTTTCACGTCCCACTATACACCCACAGTTTAGGGGTTAACAGTCAAATTGGTGGGGATCAACATTGTTGAGGAGAATGAGGATCCCATATGAATGGAGATAGGGAAATAAGGGTCTACAGTGGGACACATGATCATTTATGAGGGTGACTTCTACTAAGCCACACACCATAATACAGGCTGAATAAAACAAAGGAAACTTATCCCATGGATGATAACAGGGAGTGGTACTGACTAGTTTATAACACAATGAAAAGGCTTTAAATCAAAGATGTATTTTATTGTGTTTTTACTAAGCGGGAAGTAGTATTCTGTAAATAGCAGAGAATGGGTTAAAATAGATGCAATACTCTCCTCATTGATTTCTGCTGCTGCCATATTGAAGAATCCTGGGTCACCATCCCATGCTTGTCACTACATCCTGGTCCCTCCTCAACCACTGGGGAAAAAAAAGATTATTCGGCTAATCACAGTGTGTAGCAATTCCTCTTTTTAAGAGGGACAAGGAAAAAGAGGCAAGTGTGGACCCAGGGAGTGTATGGGGATCAGGTATCGCCCCTTTTATTTATTTTCACCCATCCCATGCCATTTACACAACCCTGGCTTGGGCATCACTTTAATCCTGCAAATGAAACTTATGGAGAAAAAAGATTGTTGTCCAGTTGTCCTAGACGGATGGCGTCATACCTGCACATTCTGATCACTGCATTAGACACGAAGCATGGGATGAGTTACAATCACATTCACTGCTTGCTCTCATTTACAATTGCATATTTCATTTCCTGCATAGAAACATATCAGCCCCTCTCCAAACTTGCATGTATACATCTGGAGATCATATACAACAATCAAATGCAAAGTTTGTGAAAGGGTCTGTAAGGTAAGAAGTAAAGTGTCGAAGGCATAGAAAACGGTGCTATGATATACCGGGAAGCCATATTGTAAGCTGGACCAATAGTTATCCCTTCAGTACTGCGGTCACTATGACTTGGGTGGCTGCATGCTCACCCCCAGACAATAGCGCTTACCAATTCATGGGGTCTAACCCCAAAACGGCTGCCCCTGATAGATGTATAGGATGGATACAACAATTAAAAGGAAGCTGAAAGATCCTTCTGGAAATGGAAATTCTGTTGAAATTATCAAAGTAAATCAAACCTCTTCATTTTCACAGCAGTAAATAATAATTTAAGAATAGAAAAAAAAAAAAAACAAAGCCACATGGCGTTACAAAGAAAAGAGCAAATGACATGACTTCTCACATTACATTGTGACTTTGGTTACTTTGTATTGTAATACATTATTTGGTAACTAGGCTAAAAGTGAAGGAGTTAATAGATATATAAAAACTATAAACGAGATTAAATGTAAACGTATAAAACTCTGTAAACATGTTGGTTCTGAGTGAAACTGTGCAACATTGCAAAAAATAATGTGTACACACTCTGGGCTAATGGAAGTGTTCGGCATGGTAATACATTTCTCACCCCCCCCCCACAACTGAAAAAAAGATTTCCAAAATTATGACCGAAAAGTAAAAACACAATATACAACAAAAACACAGGACAGCGATCTATAGGACAGCAACTGTACAAAAGAAAACAAGAATGGGACTGGATGCTGGGGAGAGTAACTTTAAAGCCTTATCAGGTGTGAAGTACATTGGGATTAAGACCATTACACAACCAGAAGCAGCAGCAAGTCTAAATATAAGCAAAGGTAGAGATTAGTACAAGTTGTATGCAAAGGAACTAAGCTCTTAATACTTTGGAGGAGACACCTTTAGGAATTACACAGAAGCCCTGTGAGCCACTAGCATCACTATACTCATACAGTCAGGTGCGTAAATAAATATTCCATCTACAGATGAACCTATTTTTACTCACTGGAGCTTTTCCATGCTTGTATACGGTAGCCCCTCTTCTATGAAGCCATTAGGTGTACCGGTCAGCTCTCCTTACCTGTAAGCTAGTATAGAACTGTATTCCACTAAATATAACTATTCTAGATCATCTTTTCGTTGAACTTACGGCAGGTATTGTAGCCCCCTTCCTTGCACAATGTCCATATCAGGTTGTGAAGTAGGCCAGCGCAGGTGGGACCTGGTGCAGAACTGTCCGGTCGTCCACCTGATAATCTAATCTGCCGAAGCCTCTCAGTTTATCTGATGAAACCTGTGGGGCAGGGTTAACATCAAGCGCTGGTGATGGGCCTTCCCCTTAACACTTTTAGCATTTGAGTATAACCCATCTTCTTGTCACACAGATGTGTCCTTATAAATCACAAGTGACTGGACAGTGTTAGGCTACATTCATATTTTTTTTTATGGATAAGTTCAGCACAAATGTCCGGAAAGCGGAGTGTGTGCCGAACATCTCCATCAACAGATACTGGCAGGTGAGGGCATCACAAAGGATGGAAAGATGCAGAAAGCTGCGTCTTCCCATCCTGCTACAGAGTGATATATATGATTAGCATAGGCCACAATAGCCTATAGGGGACAGATTGAACAGTGCTGTATACACCCCCGGCCTCTTGTCATCACTCAGGAGACACCCTCAACTGTGTGCTTTAAGGAGGAAGGAGATATGAGCCCAACATACCCTTATAATGGAAGGCTTAAAGGGGTTATCCGGGTTTTAAAAATTACCTAGGGCCGGGCTGGGGAGGGCTAGTTAAACATAATAAACATGGACTTACCTCCTCCGGGGCCGCTGATGTCCCGCGCCGCGGTCCCTTCGATCCGTGCCCCTGTTTGTTTACAGGGGCACGGAAGCCGCGCACAGGGAGCTTCTGGTCCGCGATGTGGACGGCTCCTCCCATCCGTCCCTATCTCTCAGCGTTGTAAGCGCTGGGAGATGGTGTCGCATGGGAGCATCCGGCCGGCCGGAAGCTCCCTGTGCGCACTTGTAATGAAACCGGCGCACAGAGAAGACTGCGGCCGCGGCGCGGGACATCGGCAGCACCGGAGGAGGTAAGTACATGTTTATTGTGTTTAAATAGCCCTCCCCAGCCCGGCCATAAGAAATTTTTTAAACCCGGATAACCCCTTTAAACAAAAATATGGATGAAGCCTTAGACTGTCCAGAGACACACCCTAAAGAAGTAACACCCAGTTGTCAATTCAGACATGTGTAGGATAAGCAAAAGAGGAAAAGCTACTTTTATCTTTATAAAAAAAATAATCCAGAACAATTATATGCTTTTACTAAAATACAAGTATTTAGTAAAAAAAAAAAGACACGTGAGAAGAGCTCCAACATGTGTGCCCTGTAATCCCCTCTCCATCTTGGAAACTTCCTATACTCTGTGTCCTTGCAAAAAAAGCTTCTGTTAAACAAAGGAAGAACCCTGAGAAATGGCATCTATGTGGTACACCTAAGGATGAAGGTTTTCACAGCATGACATACCATACAGATGATACAATTTCCAAACCCCTAAACCCTTTCTATGATTTTAGAGGCGAGTTCTATGTCACTGCCACCACATGGGGCAGTACTGCTTTATCGCTATGGAGAGTCATGTCAATTAAACATTTTAGTCATCGAAATGAGGTAAAATACTGAGTGGCTGAGAGAATGACACTTTTGGCATCTGACTTGCTTGCACAGTCCAGGTCTAGAATGTATTATCTCACACTGTCTCATAGTTGTAACATTTTGTCATTGCGCCTAATTCACAGTTTATAATTCAGTAGTTTAGATTGATGTCATGGATTGAGAGGTAACCACTAGTCCTAAGAAATGTCATGTAAGGTGAAACACTGGAGGGACTTTGGTGTACACACATACACACTTGCTCTGTATAGATGCAGAGGAATATCTTTCTGGTCATCTTCTAGAAACAGAAGAACAACATTACTAGTAACACTTTACAAGTTCCTTGGGGAAAAGACTAGTTTAGGTTGTAAATGTAGCGCATGTCGGCACTTCAATCCACCCCATCGAAACCTTGTGCATTTTCTATTGCTATATGCAGCTTGTCCCAAAGGTCCTCAAATGTCTCATAAGGTGGCAAGTCCAGGCGGTTAAAACTAAACAAACAAACAAAAAAATAAATTGAAATAACACAAAATGAGTTTATAAAGCAATGATGTCATAATAATAATAATCTTTATTTATATAAATAAATCTAATTCCCTAGCGCTTTATGTCATATATGCACATTAACCTCTTAAGTACTGCCTGTTGTACATGTACAAAGAGAAAGCCAATTATTTCACATAAACAGCAGCTGTACATGGGTGCAGCCGTATTGCTACCAATTGTCAACCCCCAACCCCCTAACTAGAGAGAAGAGAGTCCCAAACTTTAGGTGTGGCGTCCCCCGTTCGGCAGCTCCGCCTAACCCAGACATGTTGCTTGATGGGCTGCAGAGGGGCCCAACAAGCAGCTTTACAGCTCTAGCAACTAGGCAATGGCTGTGATTGGCCAGGTGTACAACCAGAGTGCGCTCATCTCTACCCACATCATCCGCTTCTGGGAGGCTCCAATGGCTGCCAAAAAACACCTCTTTATCACAGACTGCTGGTGACAGGCTGTGATATGAGAGCTATATTTATAATATACCGCATACCCTTGTATTGCATGAGCAGTAAGAGCCCCTAGTGTTCAAACACCAAAAAAAAAAAAAAAGGGAAAAAAAAACTTAAGTTAAAATATTTAAATTAATTTTTAAAAAAACAGTAAAAATTCACCCCTTTTCCTAGAATGCATATAAAAATAAACAAAATCCTAAACATGTTAGGTAGCGACATGTCCCAATTCTGATCTATGAAAATATAAAAAGTTATTCCCGGTGGTAAAAATTCCCAGTAACAGAAAATAGCACCAATAGTGTTCAAAAGCGCATTTGGAATTTTTTTTTCAGCTCCCTAGTAAACAGCATGGCATATGAAATACCATCACTAGGAAGTATAATTTGTTACACAGAAAACAAGCCCTCATACAGCTCTGTACACATATAAATAAAAAAAAAATTGTACATTTTTAAAGATGGGGAGTAATAAATGGAAATGCAAAAACTGAAAATGGCCTGGTCCTTGAGGGGTTAAAAAAATGCACAAATGGTTTAATCTCTGTTCTCATTTATGATGTCTACAGTCAATCCAATGCCTGCCCCTATGTCCCATTCTTTATAGGCCCTGTTCATTTAGTTTTTTTTTTTATCAGCCGCATGTTGTACCCCCATAAACCAATCTCTTGTAGAACCACCTTCAGAACACTGGGCCGATGTATTAGAACCGTCATGTGGTGCTCCAGTTCAGTGACAAATATGGGTTTATCTGGAGTGTGTGATATGCTGTAATTACTAAGAGATTCTGACCTCTTCTTATTAATTCTAGTAAACCTATAACCTGCTCCAGTAGTTTGGTGCAGCCTATAGCAAACTTGGCAGACCTCACCACAATCGGCCTTGTCCACCATTTGCCGAGTTCATGTTGTTTTATTTTCAGGGGCAAAAAGTTCAAAATTCCATGGTGTGCACAAGGAATTCTGAAATTCTCATGTCTTGAATGCTAACAAACTGTCCCCTATGTATTATACCTTGTGAGAAAAATGTTTGTGAGAAAAAGGAAAATAATTCTATGGTTTTGCATATAAAGACGAAAACAACTTAATTTGAAGCGAAGACAGATTTTTTTCATAAACAGGTTAAAAAAAAATCATAAATCACCATGTGTGTGCTCTTGGAAGTTTCTCTGGTGAGCCCCATTTTTCAACTGTAAACAATTGTGGTCCATTTGAGCCTGAAACCAGACAGATTAGGATTTAAGGAGTCTTACTGAAACTTCATACATAATGTTAACATTAAGAAAGTTATACAAAGAAATCACAAGATGTGCAATATATTAGCATGGAATTTGATCATTATTATTGAGATAATAGAATTACTAACGATTTAAAGTAAATGTCTGCGGTGTAAAGTTTTCTCTGGATTTTGTGCACAGTACTGGCTGCCATGTTGGCAGTACTGCATGTGTATAATATGGAATATTTCGCTGGCAGAGGTTTGAAGCGTGATTAAAGAGGGGAAAACATGGCTTAAAGGGGTATTCACATCTGGGCATTCCCATTTAATTGAATTCATTTGACATATGTAAACATTTCTTCAATTGGATGTTATTAAAAAAAAAATGTTTCTATGTGAAGATAATTTCTCATATGCATATGTTGCAGATCATCTTCTTGTAATCAATGATTGTCATAGCCTATCGAACAGTACTTATGTTGGAAAACTGTAGGGCTGCATTTACACAAAAGTATGGAATATGTCCGGCATGCTGGAGAAGAGAAGGGGTCACCCTTCCACCCTTCCCCCCCCATTGCTTTCTATGGGGGGACATATGTACGGCTGAAAGCTTTCTCCTTTCTTTTCCTGGGTACGGAACGGTAAGATTCCGCACATATGCTGCACTCTACTACTCCGTACCCCGCCGTGCGCCCATTGCCGGTCTATGGGGGGGCCTATATATGGCGGACATACATAAGTCCCCCAACGGTCGTCTGAATGTAGCCC
Source organism: Engystomops pustulosus (assembly GCA_019512145.1). Lineage (NCBI taxonomy): Eukaryota > Metazoa > Chordata > Amphibia > Anura > Leptodactylidae > Engystomops > Engystomops pustulosus. Next base: position 60,492,305 of record CM033644.1, read on the forward strand.
AATATTCATATCTTTTCACATAAAACTTTTTAACAATCTGATCAGCTCCTGCTCTTCAACATTGTATGGAGACAGGTTACCTTTAATGTATTTAAGAAGTATATTGTAAGGCCTCAACGCTCTAACCTATTTGTGTATTGAACATATAAAATGTATCAATTTAACTTCCCATCTACTACTTACCCACTCAAGAAAATGGAAAAGTAATATGGCAGCTTTGATATTGTATTGTGAGTTGACACAATGTATACATTGGTACATTATACAAACTGAACAAGTTATATTACTTTAAATTCAAGAAACATAATCCTACCATATAGCTCAGCAAATCCATTCATTGGTACTCTTGAAGTACCAGTGACAAACTGCAGTAAGCGAATCCTCTTTTCTGCATCCATCATTAATACGGCCTAAAAATAATCATACATATTATTTGAAAACAGATTTAATATGCACTACTATGTCTACTGAACTCTGTCCACTTCAAACAGAAAAGGAGGCTAATGGTTAACTATATCCAAACCTGGATGACTATTTAGTAACTGTGTGTCATTAGATACTTTTTCAGGTTCCTTTTCTCAGCTGTCAGTGAAGAACAAGACAAAAAGTTGATTTACACAAACTTAACACCTAAACAACATGTGATGTTTCTGTATGTCACATGTCTGTTAAGGATATATGTGCCCCCTCCATAAATAGGGCAGCAGACACCTACAATTGGTGCTGGCACCGATCATCATCAAACGCCATCTTTGACCTGGTCGCATACCCTGCTGCTGTCAACGGAGGGCACCAGCTGGTTGCTTTGAGAGCTAGAAACCTAATCGAGGCTGTTATAGTAGGATCTGTAAATCCAGCGATTTATAGTATTCTGCAATACGGTAGAATTGGGGTAGATTGTTTAAGTGATCAGCCTTATGGCTCAAGTACCCTAGGGGGTTAATTGAAAATTAAAAGGAACAAACACAATGAGAAACATGCAAGGTCAAAAGTTTGTATGGTTCCCAAAATGGTAGAAATTAAAACTTCAGCTGGCCTGCTAAAAATACCATTTTACACAGGTCCATACATTGACTTATTAAATACTGAATTATGATGCACTGAATTAATCAAAACCTAATAAAATCTATATACATTTGGTAATTTGATGATCCACCCAAATAATAAAGTAGAGGTGTCATTTAGGGTGCACAGTGAAAGCCGTAAATACAAGAATTTGAATTTGCACAAGAATTTGGCAATTTTGCTGCATTTTTACATTTTTTTGTCAGCTCCCCAGTACATGGCATAAAATAGCAAATACTAACACTAGAAAGTACAATTTGTTACACTGAAAACAAGACCTTATAAAGCTCTCTACATGGAAAAATAAAAAAAAAGTTAGGGAGGATCTTTTCAAGGTTGGAAAAATAGAAACAAAATGGAAAAAAGTTCATCAGCAGAAAATAAGGTTAAAATGTTAAATAAGGAAGAAAGGCAGGGGACAAAGAGGGACACAGGAACATTTTTCTTTAACAAAGTATATTACAAACTTCTACGATTATCATCTGCACTTTAGATGTAGAAAACTTAGTTAAAAGTTTAGTTACGCATTAATGCATGCTATTACTTTTCAAATTTTGGACAACCCCTTAAATGTCTTTAAACATTCGTAAAATTTTACAATGTTTTTGATTTGAAATTTTGGCAGGGTACACCAATAAAATAAGGTTACACTTTCTACTGCTCTTACAACGCTCAGGTGCAAGAATGTGGCAGCTTGTCAGTAATATCAAGAACTATAAAATGGATTGGGCAGATAAATTCTTGAAACTTAAAGTTACTCTATAAAAGTCCCCATCGCTTCTGACTGGACAAAGTGTTATTTTTCTAGCATTATTACTTACACTCCTACTACATTTGGAAATTCCTCACCTTCTCAGCATGAAGGCCATCACCTTCTTATGTTTAATGTGACTTGCTGCCTGTATTATTCATTAGAGTATCATCTTTCATCAATGTTAATTTCCAGAAAGCAGCAGGTCATATTTATTGTATTTATTCCACATGAATTCATAACATTTTTATGCTGATTATATTAGAATAATACAAATATTTTGGTTTCCATTCCAGTCATCTGTATAACACGTTATTATATACATTGTGTGTATTACACTATATTTGTTTCACTTTTGATATAATAGTAAATATATGAATTTGTGATAAAAAAAGAAAAAAAAAGTTTGTATAACAGGAAATGATGTCACTAAGAAATGGGTGTATATATATATATGTGCATGTGCACACTATGTATGCTTGACAAAGATTCATGGCGAATCGAAACGCTGCAATTTTTTCTATGCCTGTGTGAATAAAGATTTAACCTTTTTTCATCATATTGGATGCTGTGGCCTTCTCTCTTTTTTTGTCTTGGACTATGGACTATGGTAATTGCATGGTTTGCTGTCTTTTTTTCCTCTTTTTTTTAGCATTCAGAGAGTTTCGCCAGAGGTCTCAGTGGGCAGAAAAGTCAGTGTGTAACTAGGGGTCGTCTGTAAGTCGGGTGTCCTTAAAGGGGTTATCCACTTCCAGCATATATACAGTATGATATGGTTTGTGTAAGGAAACATTATCCAATTTTCCAATATACTTTCTGTATCAATTCCTCATGGTTTTCTAGATCTCTGCTTGCTGCCCTGCTAAAAAAAGCTTCTATTTTTACTTCCAGTAGATATAAATCTGTTCATGTGATGTGAAGCAGGTGCACAAGCCTTTATCCAATGGAAGTAAACAAAGAAGCTTTTTTTTAGCAGGACAGCAAGCAGAGATCTAGAAAACCGTGACAAATTGATAAAGAAAGTATATTGGAAAATTGGATAACATTTCCTTACACAAACCATATCAAATATTTGCTGAAAGTGGACAACCCTATTAAGTATACGTCACAATTTGTCCAAAACGTATACATAAAATTCTATAAACTGGATAAAGTGTGGAAATCACAATATTTTTGCTCTGTCTATAGAACAAAGAAAATCAACACCTAATGGGTTTACAATTATTAAGTTGACTTAAAGGTGTAAGTGACTTCAGGCAATTGCATCAGGGTATTATGATGGAGGATAATGGTCCTAGTCACTATGGTGAGGTAATATATTGAAGAGGCTATATAAGCTCTGTTGAAGGCTGTGATCTCTTCACTTCCTAGCAGGCATATTGCCATACATAGCACAGTGGCATCAAAATGTAGTATTATCAATACAAATAAAGCTTGTAATGGATGCTTTGTAGTCACTTATACAATATCTCATTTTCAGCAGACTAAGCCATACTATGGAAATAAAGCAAGAGGCATTATGAAGGAGACCAGCAAAAACCTTCTCACCTTCCAAAACCACTGAATAACTGGGTGTCCAAGAGAATAACCATTCTTATACTTTGTATGTTCTCTCCAGTTGTTGACATCCACGTCCCCCAAGCCACACATGAGGAGCTAAAAATAAAAACGTTAAAAGGAATCACTGACTGCGAAATTATTACATGAATGAACAGAAATTGGTTTAGTGATATTAATACGATACCTCCAGCTCATTTTCATCAAATATTTTAATCAGATCCGGAGGAATCAGTTCAAAAAATCCCTTTGGAGAAAAAAATAATCAAAAGTGTATATTTGTGTTTACAGGAACAAGATATATACACCTATATATACTCTAAATCATGGCTACATGCTTTCTGTTACTAATTTCATATCTGTATAAATTAAATCATTTTTGTAGATTACTTTCTTTCCATTATTTATGTGAGCAGCCATCTTACTTGAGCTGTTCCTTTAAAATGTTAAAGCAAATTTACTATCAAAATCCATCATGATAAACTAAGGACACTTTACCAACGTGATGGTGCCTGGATCTGTGGGTATTTTCTTATATTTGTTATCCATGGCTTCCTTCCTTCTAAAATCTATTAAAATTATGCTAATAAGCCCAAAGTGGTTTGGGTGTGTTACCGGAGACCATTTCATGCTGCAGATTCACAAGCTCTAACACTGTACAGGAGCACTCCCCCACCTTCCCTGTCACTTTCTCTCCCTCTGCCTGCTATAATCTCACAGCAGCAGGGAGTTCAGTACACAGTGGGAGATGGAAGTGCTCCTGCCCAGTGTAACAGCCTGTGAACTCAGAGCATGGTGAGGCTCTGATAACGGTAAGTGCTTCTGGTTTAAAATGCTTGAGTTGGGTAGATTTCCTTTCCATAATATGCTTTACATCAGCCTGAAGGCCAAAGCCTAATACAAATGCCGTCTTAGTGCGGTCTATAGGAGAGTTTTCTAGGTATTTTCTGTGCAGAAAAGGGTAAGATGTAATACACTAACCTCTTTAAAAGATGCCATCTGTTTTTGAATTCTGTTCACAAACCTCCACTGTATGACAAGACTTAAGAAAGAGAAAACAACATTTTTAAAATACTTAACTACTTGATTCAGATAGTGACAGCTTACAGATAATCCAGACAATAAAAGAGGTGAAAAGCTCCTACCTACAGCAAAAAGTTATTGTGAAAAAAGGGGCCTACTGCAGTAAACCCCAAGTTCTCTTGACTAGTTCTGGCTAATAGATGGGAGTCCATGAAATGCATACTGGATGGCTTAAACCACATGAAATTAAGTTTTGTACTGAATTTGTGAATATTTGGTGTCCTCCTGAAAAGTAATAATGGCAGGCCTAGCTTGGCCGTGCTAAACATGACATGAAATGGGCATCAGTGCACAAAGGTGGACATTGTACCATGGGAATAATATGAACTCAGTAAGGTATGTATACTGCAATACATTTTGGTTTCCAAGTTTAGGCATACTTAAGTGTAGCTTTATAAATTAAAGAAAATGCTGGTTATTGGGTGGCTGGTCTTCAAGGCTATCGAAAACTAGTTATTACAACACATCATGTCCAAAGTTGTAGCAGGTTCCTCCTGCGTAACACCAAAATGTCCATTCACGGATTCATAAACATTTCCATACATTGATTTGCGAACTTACTGTATGTATTCTTTCTTGTTCTTATTGGTGACTACTATGTCTGATCCTCCAGGCTTAAGATCATGTTGATGTGTCTTTAAAAAAAAAATGGAAAAAATAGTTGTTTATTCCTAATTATTCAGCTAGTAACATGTCCGGAAGTCTATAAAAAGCTGCCTCTACCTGTCCAAAAAGTTCCTCATCCACAGTGAACCGTAGGTCCAGTTCTGCTGGGTCATTTTCAAGTATCCACTGGAGAGAATTGTAATATTCACTGTCCTAGGAGACAAACAGAGACGTGAAAAATATTATATTATTATTAGTGCAGCAGATTCTTTTAAAGGGGTATTTTATAAACATTCATCATTTATTCTTGAGAGCCCTGCATATGCTCACTATTTGTAGGACTACGATGCAATAAATACTTTATTGACCAGTATATGGATATAAATAAATGGGAGTGCACAGTAAATTTATCACTATCCTATGGTAATGGAGGCCCCATCCATATCTTCATGTACAAGGAATCGAAAATCATAGACACATTACCATGTTTTCACAGTACACAGACATCACTGACCACAGAGTGAAAAAACGTAAAAGCACCCTCCAGGCACAGCTGATTTATTGAATTATATGTTGTGGAGGTTCTAGGAATACAATGACAATGAGTCCTGCTCCTCCCTTCTCGCCCTGTACCACACATTATTCAGTGAATTAGCTTTGACTGGATTGTTCCTTTAAAGGGACAGCAACAATCAAATGTACTTTTCCCACAACTTAAAGATGAATGGTTGCCACGGGGCATGTTATACTAAATGTTTATTAGATAGATAGTCTGGATGCTGATAAATATTTGTCCTTACAATAAATTCTGCCATGTTGTGCACTGTAACAAGAAAGTTGCTGTACTAAATGGGTATCTTAATGGGGACAAGCATTACAGTAATTAGAGTAACATACCACAGACTCCATGTCATTCAAAGTTATTGCCTTCTGTAGCATCATTTTATAAAATGGTCGTATGAAAAATCCTGCAAAAGCCAAAATTGCCATGATTATTTTACAAGTGAACATAATAGTGTTAGTGTTGGGGTGTCCAAACACCGCACATTGAGAAAAGGATTTTCCAGCCTCTTAGTCAGTGCTCCTCACCCCTCCCTTTTTTACTAACAGCTGAGCATTTGTGTCAGCTGAAATAAACCAGGAGAGGGGGGTGATGGGGTATGGTAGGGTTGGCGTGATATGGTGGCCTCTTTTTATTTTTTTGACTTTTCGTCTAGGCCTGGTGCGGACTAGTGTTTTGCACAATTTCTGGGACTTTTAGGCGCTAATCATTGGTGCATCAAGTGCCAAAATCTAATGAAATACAAAGTTGAATAAGGCGCAGATCAGGATAACCAGTGCACAAAAGTGAAAAAAGAAGCAAAGGACAAGATACATCCCCCATTGATGTGAATGTAAACGTGAGCAGACAGTCCACATCTGAGCGCACATTGTAATGAAAGGGTTAAACCGAGACAGCAGCGGGTCTTCAGAAGTTTTCTTGAAGCCGTCGGCAGCTTTGCCAGCAGCGATCATTGGGTTAACACCCGCAATCAGTGCTAGCAGCGACCGTGGGCGTTACCGGTAAGCCTTTGCTGCGAGATGCAGCAAAGACTTACCGGCTATGGAGAGGGATCAGCCCGTGAGTCCATGCACCCGGCATGTGACGTACAATTACATGTCGGTAAGTAGTTAAAGAAGACTCACCAGAATTTTACCACCCTGACTAACAATGCCTGCTGGTAAAGGATTACAAGTACTCCCCATATCACCTAAAATTAGCTGCCAATAATTAGCTGTACCTGAATTAAAGGCATTTCTCCAATATGCAAATTAGCTTTCCTGACTCCTGTCTCCGAGTCTTCTCTCTCTGCCAATGAGCCACGCCCCATTATTTTGACAGCTGTGTCTCTTCAAATCACTGCCCTGCCTCCTTGTACTTAGTGATTGCCTGCTAATATTCAACTACATATATAAAGAGCTCTATTTACTTAAAAGAAGTATTGTGTAAATCTTTTTACATAGTTCCTTGTGTTACATTCATGTCATGTGACCAGGGTGATGTCATCTAAGGTCCTTTAGCCTCCTACCATTAGCAAACTGTACCCCATGTATGTATCTGATCACATGAAAATACAGCAGCCTCCATGGAGAAAGAGAGGTGTAGAAGTCCATGGAGGCTGCTGTGATCAGATACATACATGGGGCACATTTTGCAAATGTATAGGACCTTAGATGACAAGACCCTGCTCACATGACATAAACTACTGAATAGTAAGGAAGCATAAGATGTTGGGAGGAGTAGATGGGAGTGGCCAGCCAAGAAGGTCACCCCCCTCTGATATCAGGTAATCTAAGATAGAGTCTATTTATGGGGGATGTAAGGGAAACAACTTTTAGCTAAAAGAAGGGTGTCAGTTAGTGAATAGGGCTCTATAGGAACCCGTCATTAGTATTTTTGAAAATATTGTGACAGGTTCTCTTTAAGTTGCCATAATAGAAAAGTCAGATGAAACCTGAACCCACCATCCAGAAGTTTTCCATGATATACTGCCATTCCAGCAACACGGCCAATAAACTTAAAATATGATAGATGATCTTCATTGCACAGTCCAGAATTTGGATTGATCTGCAAAGTGTAGTTATCCCTTTGAAGAAAAAGAAGAGCCTTTGTTAGTATCCTCTATGCAACAGTTACACAGGTGGAATACCGTAATGGACACTGTGTACCAGGATAAGTATGTGAGGCTGCTACAAGGCAATAGTTTATCTGTGGTAGGAGCAGTATATAATATCAGATGTAGTAGGTGTTTATTAAAATCTAATAGTTTCATCTTCTCATTCAACTTAATTTTCACTTACGTTGCAGAATACTCAAAGAGACCATAATACGGATTGAACATTTCTTTAGATATAAGGAAGAACCATTCTCTAGCTACTCCTCCGTAATCTAAGCCTTTCTCATTGTCAAACTCAATCCAGAGACGAGCTTTTAGGAATTCCGGCCTTTTCACAGATATTATCCGTCTGTAAGAGTCTTCAAAAAGAGCGGTGCGACGCAACTTCATTTCAAACCGATTAGGAATATCAAGCTACGAAAACAATATGCACATGTTAAAATGTTCATGTGACAGCTTTCATACATTACGTAGTCCTATGTATTTCTTTCCTGACATTTTTCTCACCTATGGTCCGGCAATTCGACTAAAATTACAATACAGTAAAGGAATCATATGTATCTACTGAAAGTAAACAATGAATACTCATATTCAATAGCAGCAAGTAGAGATCGATAATACCGATACAGACCCTATACCAAAAAATCTGTATCTGAACTATGTTTGATAATTAGAATACCCATACTGTTTAAAATCAGTGTCAAACTGTTTAAGGGAAATTAAAATGTTCAAAATTAAGATGATTAGATGTTTTTATTATGCTGGATTAAAGGCAATGCCCAACAACAGATTCACATCTTATGAGTTTATCTTTGATAGGAAGTGAGTTGCCCCTTCGCTCTTTGTGTCGGGGACACTCTCCGGTCAGCCTTCACACTGCCCCGGATTTCAAAAATAGGATTAGAACTTATGATCTTTGGTATTGGAGAAAGCAAAGTATGGTTAATCACAAGTTCACCTGTTGCTAGCGCCTCATAATACACAGCAACTCTGGATGCAATCTGTACTTATGACATTGCTACAGGCACTTATATGTATTATCTGGTCAAGACCAGGATTATAGTTTTCCAGTTTTAGGTTGTCAGTTCAATTTTGGAATCTTAGAGCTTATAATTACCTGCTTCTTTAACTTTTTACGGAAGTACTCATACTTTCTTTTGTAATCCCGAGAATAAGGTACAGCCTGGAAATAGCACAAGAATTTGACAAATGTAAGTGGCACAAAACAAAATAAAATAAAGAATGGAACGTTTTAAGGTAGCATATGTAGGTTATTCTTGTACACTAGAGGGCAGACTATGAAAAGAAGAGATCATACACCTTCCTCCTGCCACATAGTGAGAGATTGCTTGTTTTTACTGAGCTCTCTTTAACACTTTAGTTCTCCATGGGATTTAGCACTTCTTTTAGTTTTGCTAAAACAGGATTGGACATTATGATATTTGTATTTCTTTATTGTATTGATTTAGATCCTTGAAGGATTGTCAAATATTTAAAAAAAAAATCCCTATAGAAATAATGAATACTCAAACTACAAACCAACAACAAATAGGCACAATATAAAAAATAAATCTAAATGTATGCATCCTAATCCTCAACACGAAAAAATTCTCAAGCTGAATGCAACGATCCGAAAACCTGACAGAAAATTAGTTCCACACATGTGAATGGGGTGGTTTCTGCAAACTTTTTAGATGTATAGTACAGTTGCCGACTTTTCTGCTACACATCTGAACTGTATACACTTATTAGTAGAGTATATGGGGGTCATTTACTAAGGGCCCGATTCGCGTTTTCCCGACGTGTTACCCGAATATTTCCGATTTGCGCCGCTTGTACATGAATTGCCCCGGGTTTTTGGCGCACGCGATCGGATTGTGGCGCATCGGGGCCGGCATGCGCGCGACAGAAATCGGGGGGGCGTGGCCGAACGAAAACCCGACGTATTCGGAAAAACCGCCGCATTTAAAAACCGAAAATGTGTCGCTCGGGGAGCGCTCACCTTCACCTTCTATGGGATGGTGCATTCCGGGGCGTTAAGATTATTTTCGGCGCTGCAGCGCCACCTGGTGGACGGCGGAGGAACTACCATCTTAAATCCCAGCCGGACTCGAATCCTGTGCAGAGAACGCGCCGCTGGATCGCGAATGGGCCGGGTAAGTAAATGTGCCCCTATGTGTTTTGTACCATTTTCCACCACATCACAGCTTTGAGTATTTTTCTATTTTCCCTGCATGGTATGTTAAATAATATGCCTTTTGGCTTTTGTTCGGTCCTCTCTCCACAAGTATACCCAAAAACCTCAAATATAACTATTTGGCAGCTTTAAAGCTATTTGCAAATGTGAATTTCTTATGGCTACAGAATATGAGTAACTTTGCTGAACATGCAGTACTTTAGTAAAACCACAAGTGCAACACATCTTAACAAAAGCACAATTCAGCAGTAGTGACAGATTGGAAGATACTAAGAACTGACAGCAGAACGTATACGGAGGTGGCCTCTGATAGGGACATCACATGTCAGTTTCTCCTCACTAATAAGGACTCACCTCACACTTCTTAACCCCAAGTACTGCTCATTCTGACTCAGTGAAAAAAGTTCAGACAGCCAGGAATGAAACTCAATCCCCACCCCCTCACTGCAGCCGGTGGCTATGGATAGAAGAGCTGGAGGTGATTTCCCAGATGGTGCGAGGTGAAATATATTATTACACTGGCTCCATATTAACATACTTTTCACACCTTAGACAAGCTGCTGTCTTGTAAATATGGTGCACTGACAGATGCATCACAAGAAAGGTTTAGCAATAGTGATATGAGCTCTCAGGTCACATTTGCTTACAGGTGCTTAGTAGTGATGGATAAGATCCAACAGCTGTCAAAATAATCGCTGGGCAGTAAAGGGTTATTTCTACATAAAAACTCACCGGTCCTGTGATAGCAGCAGTCTGTAAGCGTGGATCTTCCCATTGAGTTTTCTTTGTATCTGGAAGAATTAAGAATGTACTTTCATTTTTTTTTGGGGGGGGGGGGGGGTTAATTTTAATACTATTATTTAGAAAAAGGCTTTTCCTTACGGTGGTCAATATAAAAGACTCGTCCGTCAGTGTGTGTTCTCTCTTCCCAACCAGGCTGCATGGGAGAACCATATACATTAGTTACAAGGAAACTATTTGGCAAATGCAGGTACATTTATTAGGGAATGGTTACTTTTCACAACCACTTATTACTATTAGCTAATATGACATGCTTATATGTATATCTTTCACAAGAATCTTGTTGTCAGAGATTTGTGAACTACAGTGGTAGCAAACATAGCAGCCGCAATGGGGCCCGCATTGTCAGGGGGCCCCAGCATCCGGGCTGACACTAAAGAATGGAGGATGTTCACCATCATATACATATTATGCTCTATATGTCATGTATATATGCTGTATATGTGTGTGTATCTTTGATGTGTATATGCTGTATATGTCTATGGTATATGATGTGTATATATTGTATGTGTGGGTATATGTTTACGCCTGTATATGGCACTATATGTATGCGTATATGTGATGTGTACATGCTCTATATGTGTGCGTATGTGTGTATAACAGTGAATACATGTTTGTGCATGAGTGAATAACTATATGTTTATGTATATAGGTATATAAGTGTGTATATATATGAGTGCAATATGTAGATTTTTAAGCAGGAAGGGGGACCCAGAAGTCTGTTATGGGGTCCTGCATCTCCTAGCTACGTCCTTGTGTTGACCATAAACTGGTCCCAGCAAGTTCAGAATCAAGAGCTGAGCTTTCATTTGCTGCCCCTCACTAAGCTCTCGGTTGCTAAAAACAGCTTGCATTATGGGTTTTTAAGACCTAAGTCAGTGGTTAAAGTACAAAATATACATATTCAGAAATGGGCACCAGCTTTTTCTTGTCAGGCTGATGACCGGGAGGTATAATATCCCTGCTTTTGACATTTTATTAATGATGGGAGGCTGCTGAACATTTCGTTAGAGTAACGGCTGCATTTGCCGCCCTAGGCTTATACTCAAGTCAATAAGTGTCTCAGTTTATTTTCTGGTAAAATTAGGTGCCTCGATTTAAACTTGGGTATATGTAGTATAAAAAGGGGGCTACATAAAAGGGGAAATTATAAAGGGAGGATACAGCATTGAGTGAGAATTACATAAAATAGAGCACTATAAAGGGGGGCTACAAAAAAGGGAGAAATAACTATAAAGGGGGGCTACAGAAAAAGGAGAAAGCACTATAAAGGGGGCTACAGAAAATGGAGAAAGCACTATAAAGGGGGGCTACAGAAAAGGGGGCATTTTAGATCGGTGACAGCAGGAAATGACACATTATATGGGTTGGGATGAAATATGGGGTATTTGCTAGATACACAATTTTTTTGCCAGGGACTACAGTTCCGGACCCTGGAAAAAATTTTGGGTGCAGCCGGTCCCCGAATACAAAAAGGTTGGGGACCACTGCACTAGACTATGGGCTTATGGTTGTCAATGGGTGAATTATTCCTGACTACAGCTTCCATAGAGGTACACTGTGACACAAGCTCCATACTGTTAAACTGAACTAAAAAAAAACTTCATCTTGATTATTACTGATCACATTAGTTTCATTGGAAACACATATGAAATTGGGCTGAGCCCGGTCCCCCCAGGCACTTGCATTACATTTCTAAATGCAATGTAAACATCTCATGGGACTGCACCCTAGACATTGAATCCACATAATACTTTTTTCTTTTCTTGAAATATCATATCAGTATAGAGTATCCTGATACTTCTCCAGGTATCAGTATCACACTCAAAATTCTAGTATAGGTGCAAACCTATTTCCTAATATTCTCAAGTCCACTTATTTTTATAATGTATACAACATTTAAAGGGAACCTGTCACCAGGGACCTAAATTTAACTAAATACAGGTTTCAAAAGCTCATTACAGCTGCATTGCCTTTCTGCTTTTTCTAAGCATTTGCATTACAATATAATTGTGTGTTATAACTTACCTTACACCCTGACAAAATCCTCTGTGTAGTCCCAGGGGTTGGGCTTTGGTTTGGATGCTTTTCAAAAATCAACATGTGAATTGTCTATGCTGCTCACAGAGCTCACAGCATGGTGAGCAGACCTCAGTGGGAGAGGCAGGAGCTGTACAGGAGCACAAAGGTGAGGGCTGAGAGTGGAGGAGTCTGCAGCACAGGCAAGTCACATGTTGTTTTTTGAAAGACAACCAAAGCCCAGCTCCTGGGACTATACAGAGGATTCTGTCAGGGTGCAAGGTATGTTATAACACACAATTACACTCACCGGCCACTTTATTAGGTACACCATGCTAGTAACGGGTTGGACCCCCTTTTGCCTTCAGAACTGCCTCAATTCTTCGTGGCATAGATTCAACAAGGTGCTGGAAGCATTCCTCAAAGATTTTGGTCCATATTGACATGATGGCATCACACAGTTGCCGCAGATTTGTCGGCTGCACATCCATGATGCGAATCTCCCGTTCCACCACATCCCAAAGATGCTCTATTGGATTGAGATCTGGTGACTGTGGAGGCCATTTGAGTACAGTGAACTCATTGTCATGTTCAAGAAACCAGTCTGAGATGATTCCAGCTTTATGACATGGCACATTATCCTGCTGAAAGTAGCCATCAGATGTTGGGTACATTGTGGTCATAAAGGGATGGACATGGTCAGCAACAATACTCAGGTAGGCTGTGGCGTTGCAACGATGCTCAATTGGTACCAAGGGGCCCAAAGAGTGCCAAGAAAATATTCCCCACACCATGACACCACCACCACCAGCCTGAACCGTTGATACAAGGCAGGATGGATCCATGCTTTCATGTTGTTGACGCCAAATTCTGACCCTACCATCCGAATGTCGCAGCAGAAATCGAGACTCATCAGACCAGGCAACGTTTTTCCAATCTTCTACTGTCCAATTTTGATGAGATTGTGCAAATTGTAGCCTTAGTTTCCTGTTCTTAGCTGAAAGGAGTGTCACCCGGTGTGGTCTGATGCTGTAGCCCATCTGCCTCAAAGTTCGACGTATTGTGCATTCAGAGATGCTCTTCTGCCTACCTTGGTTGTAACAAGTGGCGTTTTGAGTCACTGTTGCCTTTCTATCAGCTCGAACCAGTCTGCCCATTCTCCTCTGACCTCTGGCATCAACAAGGCATTTCCGCCCACAGAACTGCCGCTCACTGGATGTTTTTTCTTTTTTGGACCATTCTCTGTAAACCCTAGAGATGGTTGTGCGTGAAAATCCCAGTAGATCAGCAGTTTCTGAAATACTCAGACCAGCCCTTCAGGCACCAACAACCATGCCACATTCAAAGGCACTCAAATCACCTTTCTTCCCCATACTGATGCTCGGTTTGAACTGCAGGAGATTGTCTTGACCATATCTACATGCCTAAATGCACTGAGTTGCCGCCATGTGATTTGCTGATTAGAAATTAAGTGTTAACGAGCAGTTGGACAGGTGTACCTAATAAAGTGGCCAGTGACTGTATATGGATAAAGGGCTATTCAGAAGTCCATTAGTTAAAGCCATTGCTTCATTGATGAATACTTAAAGAGGACCTGTCACCTAAATTTTCGGCACTAGGAGCAGCTCCTAGTGCTTGATCAAACACTGCAGTGTTAGAGTCCGGAGGTTTCCGGTTACGCTATCAAACACTGCGGTGGGGTACAGTGTAATCATCGGACAGCTTGCAGTCACTGCCCCTAGCCACGCCCCAACCCTGCCCCCTCATGAATACTTCGGACAGCTTTGCGAGCTGTCCGACAATTACATTGTACCCCCCGCAGTGTTTCCGGTTTCCGGTAACGCTATCACTCTAACACTGCGGTGTTTTATCAAGCATTAGGAGCTGCTTACTTTAGTAAGCAGCTCCTAGTGCCGATAAATTGGGTGACAGGTCCTCTTTAAAAACATTGGTTTTCAGCAATGATCATAGGTTCAATTAATGCCATGCCACAATGGGGCACATTTACTGACATTCCCACTGTAAATGGCATTGTCCACCGAGAATGAACTGTGGCACGATTCACCAAGATCATGCACCCGATATCCCGCATGTGTCGCTTCCCCGCTCAGGTCCGACAGAGTTTCTACACAATGAACATGGATTTATTACCAAGAAGATTAAGATATTTTGTGTCCCATATACTCTGCGCAGCAAGAATAGAAATAGCTTAACAATGGAAAGAAGTACAAGATCCCTGTTTAAAAGCTACAATAGCAAGAATAAATAAATTCTATCAATACGAACGTTGGATAGCTATAGACAAACGATAATTCTCAATCTTTGCGGAGAGATGGGGACCGTGGAGTTCTAACCCAGATTTATTTAGGGGTCATGACATATAGGGAAAATTTGGATATAAAATAATGCTTTTTCTCTCCTCTTTTTTTCTTTTTCTTCTTACTTATCCCTTTGGGGGAAATATTCCTTTTTGGCTTAAAGAGGTAGACATTAATAGTGAAATGCTATCATGGACACTTTATTATTAACATACATACATATTAAGAAATTAGATATGGAAATGTCATAAAATTTATATATGTTGCGGTTTTGACGTGGTACTTTTTTACTTGCCATACACAAGGCTATTGTTGCTTTGTTTTTGCTATGTTTTGCAAGTTATTTATTTAAAAAAAAGAAAAAAAAAAGGTCCGACGGAGTTCACCATCTTTTTAGTTGTGCATGTAACTGTCTGGGATTGCAACAAATGTGAAAGTTAAATTCCGTGCTCAGTCCAAATCAATCAGATCGTCTGACGGCACGCCCACTAAATTGTGTCACATGGAAGCTGCACCAAAAAAGGATCGTGTGTATCAAAAATTGGCTACAATAGGGGCACCGATGATTATTCTGGCTGCAGTGGGGTACCTGTGACTATATTGGCTATAATAGGGGCACCTGTGATTATTGTGACTACAGTGGGGGCACCTGTGACTATATTGGCTGCAGTTGGGGCAAAAGTATAAACTTTGTGCTAAGAAGGTGGAGGAGATGATGATGATGTGAGGAACCTAAAGATTTTGTTTTGTGTTATTACATCCGCAGAAGAAGCTGAATTGATGACCAGGTAGAAGATGAAAATGAAAGAGTTCCCACTGTTCAGACGTCATCTGTCTCCCCTATGCTGTGACTCCTTATCTTCTCCTATCAGGGGAGCTACATGAAGACAACCTTATACTGCGCCAGATTTATTATCCAGCATCAGGCACCAGATAAATATGGTGCAGTATAAGACTGCCTGTCTAATTCTTCTTGTGTTTTGGTCCTGTATCTATCTATTAATCTTGGTTCTGGTCACTCAACTTTTTAAGTGCCGCCCATATTTTTTTGCATATATTTGGAAAAATTGGCTTAATCAGTGGAGGCCTGCTTTTGGTCCCCTATGTATGTAGTGATTGGTTCTCTTCCAATAACTATGCAGTAAGCTGCTTGGTTCTGCTACTGTATCTATGAAATAGATACGGAACAATACACATATGTATTTCATTTTTGTCTACACAAAAATGGGTAGTAGTAATGGAGTTGCCATGGTTAAGAGGGAGGGGGGCCCCGTTAGGAATTTTGCCTTGTAGATGAGTGGATTCTAGTTACGCTACTGTTTAGGACACTATGGCAATAAGCCAAGAAGCTATTAAAACTTTTTTAGTTCTATGTGTGTGTTTAGCTGTCACAGTTGATAAATTAATTTGCCTGAGTTTTAGGCCAGTTGGCTACAATCCAGGTGTCAATTCGTATGTTATTAGTCAGGGAAACTCATACCATTTTTATGCAATTTTGGTCACTTTTCTTCTCTTATTCTAGTGCTAGCCGACTATTTTACTCATGTGTAACAACTGACCACACTAGGATGACATTCACGCACCCATTATCTTCAATGAGCGAGATTCACAAATGACTTGAATGAGCTAGATTTTTCTTGAATAAGATCAATGAATTATGAAAAGCATTGGATATGTGCATAGCACGAGAGACTGTCATTGTGGGAGAGCTATTTCTGAGTGCTGTCCAATGCAGACTCGGACAGCATTTGTTTAAAAAAAAAAAAAACTTGTGGGCAAGAGACCTTAGAGATATGGAAAGAGCTGAACCTAGAGATAAACATACAAGAATTAAAGACATCGGGGGGAATTACTAATTCTGGCGCAAGCACGACTGTCGGCATCGGAGATCAGTCTCCTGAAAGCACAGCCCGATGTATTAAAATGGCACACAGCTGTTGAGATGTGCTCCGAAATCTTACATGGACTGCGTCTTAATTTTGCTCTCTGACCATTTTTTCCTGGTCTATAGTGAGCCAAAAATTGCGCCTAAAAATGCCGACAAAATACCCATAAATGTGACGGATAATGTGGAAAAGTTAGGCCGTGCCCACTTGCACCAAAAAAAGGCAGAGGAGTCGGGATAGTCGGAAACATCTGTTCTTTCTGGGGTAAACTCATTATAAATGATCCGCAACAATTCTGCGCCCAAAAAAAACCTAAAGATCCCAGCATTTTTTAGGCGCAGATACAATAATACATGTCCCCCATTATGTTTAAAAAGAACCACTTATGAAAGCTATGCTTTTTCCTCTTGGGACAATAAAGTATGCAATAAGTTGTCTAAACTTCACCCCATTTTTTCCACTATCATAAAAGTTTGTTCCAAGTCTGTGTAACTTATCACCTTGGTATAGGATAGAAATATATTTATTTAGTTTTTAGTTCTAAACAATATGAATTATACTCTTTTGTTTGTAATTGTGCTCTTTCCAACGTCTATCCAGTAGTTGCTTCTGTTGAGACTCTCATCTATATTTCTGTATGCCCTATGATTATCTGCCTATGATGACCATTGGAGACCACTTTTATTGTGCTTTCTTTCAGATAATAACTAGATGTCTCCAGGATAAACGCTCGCAGACAGATGCAAAAACGTGAACACAAGAAGAAGAATCTATACATTGAAAGTACATGGAATACTTGAAATTATTATTGACATGGTCATGGAATTACTATTGACATCTATTGACTTTGTCAGTAATAATTCCATGATTTTTTAAATGTAAGGTCCTCTGCATTACTATCGATTTATTTTAAATCCATAGGAACTAGAAATATTGTGTCCCCTATGGCATTTGGTGCATAAGATGTCTATTTTCCATTCTTGGATGAGAGTGGATTGGGGTTTTACTGTCTAAAATAGTGAAGCCTTTTGGATCCTGCAGCTTGGCAGGAACCTGGAAGTCTGATAAAGCACTTATATTTATTATACATTTATTTATTTATGTATTGTATTTTCCTTAATCCAATCTCAGTTATATTTATGTATATGTAAGCACAACTTCTTTCCAATTGCTATACTTTTGCCCCAGATGTAACATAACTAATACAGACTTCATACATTTAATGTGGAACTATTCCAGGTTATGTACGTACTGACAAGAGGTTATTGATTTAATTAATTCTTGTTTTAGTTTTTTTTGTATGTCTACTAATAAAACTAAAAAGTGACCTGTTTGAATATATTTTTTTGTAAGTACTTTTATTTATGTGTACATTTATGTGTACATTCATTCAATGATATATAAACTCATAAGCTTTTATTTTCACTCTTGCATAGAATAAATGTAGTTCTATATATTTATCATTATATACTCATAATTACTTATTTGGAAATTTTTGCAATAATACTTGCTTATCTGCCATCTCGTTGGGTGGATTCTTATGCACCTATCAATTTTGGCTACATTTTGGCTAAACTGGGATCTTAGATCGAGCAGTTGGACAGGTGTACCTAATAAAGTGGCCGGTGAGTGTATACTGTAATGAAAAATCTTAAAGAAAGCAGAAAGGCATATGTGCAATACAGGTGTGATGGGCTTTTGCAGCCTGTGTTTAGTGAAAATGAGGTCCTGGTAACAGATTTCCTTTAAGGTACAAACCATAAGAAGTGCTCTGCTCTCGAGGACGGATAATTAATTCTTCTGACCAGACCATCTCTATGGCCAGTAGGACATCTTTATTAATTTCATCATTAATTGTTATTTGCAATTTTTTTTTATCTCAAGTGCAGCAGTAAGAGAAGTGCGGCATGTGTAAACAGTGCAGTAACACACCGGAGCATTTTGATATTCGTTATTACCCGTTCCTGCCCATGAATTTTTACTGCACAGCTGATAGCAAGAAAGGAGTCCTTTATGAAAAGTTTTGTCATCACATAAAATGTATTTGACATGATGTAGTGCTGAATTATTTCTTACTTACTGGAAGTGGTCCCAAGTCTGACACATCCATAGGAGGCTTTGGCCGGAGCAGTACAGGTATTCGCAGCCTTGGGTCATCCTATACAAATGAGATTACAAGCAGGCTATGAAAAAACAATATGGACAGGAGAAGAATTCAAGCCCCAAGTCACAGAAGTTTGAGGCACCAGAGACAAGTTGATAAATGTTCGCTAAGATGAACATCTAAGATGTGTGGCGGTTACTTTGCATTTATATGGTGACAGTCTACTCTGCAAGCATCATGTCATAGAGAAAGAGGAGTTGAGCAGCTTGATGTATGCTTTTGTGGGGAAAAAAAAAAATAAATTCTGTATAAATCATACACACTATGAACACTTTTAACCCATGCAATTTACCCGGTCTAAACATTGCAAGGAAAGAATAACACGGCTAGACCTCAGACATTGGTGTCATACCAATGTGCTCAATCTTGCCATGTGATACCAGACTTAATATTTTAGATGCAATATTTTAGGTATGGCATTCATTTAGGGAGTAGCAGAACCTCCTACCTCAATGGAGAGTGGGAAGTTTTAACTGTAAGTGACCTCCAGAAGAAAGATGATACATGCTCTCTGGTCGTCACTTTTAGGGGGAGGGGGTGTCTTTTTTCAGGGATGAGGAGACGTATAGTTATACAGCTAATTGCTCCGTGCTTAATTAGGACATCTAGAAGTTTACTGGTAGCTAGAGCACAAAAATGTATACCTCTGTTGGGCGTATGTATGTATATAAACACACACATGCACATATATACATAAATATATGACTTTGCACATTGTGAACTTTTGTTTTTATAAGTGCAAGACAGTTGTGGTTTGGTCCAGATCTTTAAAGGACACCTGTCATCAGGTCTCTGCCACTAGTCCTGTCACCTCTACCTGTTAGAGCACCTCACAAGGACCCCATCACAGCCTTTATCTAATCACTTCATGCATTAATCATTATAAAATCATCTTTTCTTTATTATGTAAATGAGGCCGGTCACATGGTTAGAGGCAGTGATGTCACCACTGTTACCCCTCCCCTCTCCCTGCTCATGTCTGTGTGTAATGTATAGTAAAGCATTGCTAGTGTGTGTGTGCTGTATCTGCTGACATGCTGCATCCTCCTAATACACAGACATCAGCTACACAAGTACCTGAATGTTCTGCTATAACATGGCTGCATCCTGGAGCTGTTGTATCTCTCCTATACACACACAGGCTGCAGGGGGCATGGCCGCCAGCATGGAGGAGACATTACACCATTATACATCACACCATTATACAGGCTGTCAGTCAAGAACTGGGGGTGTGGCTGTACCTCCCACTCATGAATAAGCTGGACAGCTTGAATATGCTAATGACTCATTGGACATTTCACAGGTCATTTGCATACAACTTCAGGACCTCATTGCTTACGTTTACAGGCATGTAGAGGGATAGAGGCAATGCTTTTTAATGTCAGTTTATGAAAATATATTTAGATTAGGGGGGTTATTTTGCCTGACGGGTTCTCTTTAAAGGACATCTATCATCAGATTTCCACAGTGACATGCTTGTTACCTTAGGGGGCCCAGGCACATCTTTTCCTAATTTTTTTTAACCTGTGGTATACCGAGAAATATACATTACAAAAATATGTAAATGACCCAGAGGCACTCCGCCTGACATCACAGGAGTGCCTCTTAGCTCCGCCATCTTCTAAAATATGCAACACTTTTCTTACACCAGTAACTGGCTGGCTGCGCAAGGAAAGTGTTCTCGCCCTATATGAAGATCCGCTATAAGTTTAAAAAAAAAATAAAAATCTATACTCACCTTCCGGCCTTCTTCTCCCCGGCTCCACCTTCCGGCTTGACTATGACGCGCAGTGTCGCGGCCACGTGGCGTCATAGTTTATATGCCCCATGGGCCCTGACACTATGAGGTCCCATGGCTGCGACACTGCCATGTCACAGTGATGCGCCCGGGCTGGAAGACGGAGAACAGGGAGCCGCGGGGCCGAGGGGGGGGAAGGGGCATCGGCCGGCGACCCTTCATTACGAAGGGGCATCGGCCGGCGACCCTTCATTACGAAGGGGCATCGGCCGGCGACCCTTCATTACGAAGGGGCATCGGCCGGCGACCCTTCATTACGAAGGGGCATCGGCCGGCGACCCTTCATTACGAAGGGGCATCGGCTGCGGACATTTCAGTAAAGGGGACATTGTCCACAGACATTTCATTAAAGCGGGGCCCTGCTGAGGGCATTTCAGTAAAGGGGGGCCCTGCGGTGGACATTTCTGTAAAGGGTGTCTCTACACTGGACATTTCTGTAAAGGGGGCAACTGCTGAAGGACATTATAATAATGAGGTGCAGTTGCTGCTGGACATGTTATTAGAGCAGTGGCTGCATTTCCTAAACTAGGGGCTTATACTCCAGTCAATAACATTTCCCAGTTTTTATTAGTGGTAATATTAGGAGCCTCGGCTTTATACACAAGTATTTACAGTATGAGGGGTAGATCAGCTGCAGAGCACAGGGGCAGGGGTAGCATCCACATCTCCTACACTGACTGGGAGATCTGGTCTGAACGGTAGTCGGGGTGGAGGGTTTCATGCAGTTAGGGAATGTGATCGGCTTTCCTATATGGATGAGTTATAAGAGCAGGTAGAAAGTGCATCATTAAATTACTTTTATGAACAGTATAAGATTAATGATAAAAAGGATGTACAGTATATAGAGTAGCACTTAAGTCATAACTGCCCGGGGACCACGGGACACTTAATCCGCCACTGCAGGAGGCGTGCTTATTTTAGAAGACGGCAGAGCCAAGCGGCACTCCAGTGACGTCGGACAGAGCGCCTCTGTCTCATTCACATATTTTTAAAAAGCATATTTCTCGTTATACCAAAGTTTAAGGATCCCTCAAAAGTAACGAGCATGTCACTGAGGACAGTCTACCATCAGTAAATCTGATAGTAATTGCCTTTTAAAGATGTACTACAGAGTCTGCACAGTGAAGAGATTTCAGAATAGTCCTTCACTGATTCTTGAGAAAAGGTGCAGTTCCTAGAGATGGAACCCACTTCTATATGGCATTTCTGTGGGTACGCCATGTATGACTGAGATGGCTTTTCTATTCTCAATTAAAAATGATTATTATTATTGAAACCATTGAAAACATACATTTATGAAGCCTGTAGTTCACCTTCTTGGATAAATAGAAGAGGAATACGCACGTACCCACGTTGTAGTCTTTGTGATGTGATTGATATAGAAAGGTCGTCCACTTGGTGCCCGCCTCATTTCCCAACCCTTGGGGAGGCATCCCAGATCCTGGTCCCCAGTATGTTTAGTGGATTCATACGCTGGTGACTGCTGATGCCGACCACTAGGCACATTCTGGGTGGGTGAAGTCTGCGACATTTCCGCAGGTGTAGGCTTCTGCGAGTGAACATTAAAGACACATTAGCTTCTGAAAGCTACCTCCAAAAAGCCCTGCAGGTCTTTACACTGTGTTTCCATAAACAGAAGCCACACATACATACACAGCTAAGAACAATAGGATACTCAAAGAAACTTGCTCCACGGGAATCTTGAGTGCCTGGTTTTTCAACAAACAATTCAGAGCCTCACCTTTATGAACCCACTCAAAATATTAAATTTTTATAATTCTTTGAATAAAATGTTTTTTAATTTGCTTTAAACTGTAAAAGTATCCTTTGAATAAATGCATGTGGTTGCATTAAAAGAAGAATATTACTGCTTGACAATAGTTATGGTGACTTTGGTCTTGATAAAACACAGTGGACCTACACCAGCAGATGACATGGCTCCAAAAACCATCACTGACTGTGGAAACTATCCTCAAACAGCTTGGATTATGCCTCTCCACTCTTTCTCCAGACACTGGCATTTCATTTGGAAATCAAGGTCCCAAATTTACTTTACTCTGAAAATAACAACTTGGACCATGAGCAACAGTCCAGTTCTTTTTCTCCTTGGACCAGGTAAGACGTGTCTGGTGTTGTCTACTGGTCAGGAGTGGTTTGGCACATGGACTGACACTTGTAGCCTATGTCCTGGATACATCTGTGTGCGGTGGCTCTTTAAGCACTGACTCCAGCAACAGCCCAATAGTTGTAAATCTCCCCCAGATTTTTGAATGGACTTCTCTTAATAATCCTATCATGGCTGAGGTTATCTTGGTTGCTTGTGCATCTTTTTCTACCACACTTTTTGCTTCCACTCAACTTTCCCTTAATATGCTTTGACACCGCACTCTGAACAGCCAGCTTCATTAGCAATGAGCCTTCATGGCCTTCCTTCCTCGTGGAGTGTGTCAGTAACTGCCTTCTGGATGTCTGTCAAACCAGCAATCTTCTCCATGATTGTGTGGCCTACTGAACCAGACTAAGTGTGCATCCACACGTTCAGTTTTTCAGATGCAGTTTTTGGAGCTAAAAGCAGGTGCGGACGAAAATGGATTAAGACAAATGATTGTAAGGTGCTGCTCCCCCTCCTACTTTTACTCCATTCCTGGTCTGGGTATCAAAAACTGCATCTGAAAAACTGAACGTGTGGATGCACCCTCAGGGACCTGAGATGACTTTGGGGTTTTCCTTGGCTGTAAGCCATAATCATCAACATTAACATAAATAAACACATGAGAAGTTCACTTTGTTTGTAATGACTCAGTATATATACAGTTTCATAATTTGAATTGAATTGTTGAAAAATAAAATCTTTTTGCTAATATTCTAATTTATTGAGAAGCACTTGTAGATGCCATGACACCACCAAATTAGAAATTGACTTCACCAAATCATACAGAAAGTATTAACTCTGTGATGCATATCGCAAACTGTGTCAATTCTATAGTACCTGAAATACAGGCTTCTCCCAAGTTGTAGTTCTTGTATTGTGATCTATGTAATATGACCTTCCTTTTTCATCTTGTTTTTCCTCCCAACCAGGAGGCAACCCTGAAGATGTGGGTAACATCTAAAAACAAAACAGTTATTCTTATTAAAAAAAAAAAAAAAAACATATTGACCATCTTGCTGCAAATAATATATTTTATTTCTAAAGCTCTACAGAATATGAAATAAAAAGATTATTATTATGCTTAAAGAGAATCTATCATGATGGAAATGCAATCTAAGGCAAGACTAAGGGTTTTAACCCGTTCCTGACTTGCGCCGTACTAGTACGGCTAGCACCAATCGCAGGTGTTTTCCCAACGATCGCCGCCGGAGGCTTCAAGAAGATGGCGGCGCATGTCGCGGATCGCTGCTCCCCGTGACGTCATCGGGGAGCGGCGTTCCGTCGCCATGGTAGCCTCGGGTCTTCCGAAGACCCGAGGCTACTTCGTTTTAACTCATTCATTACAAAGTGCTATCAGCTTTATGTGGAAAAACAAAAAAGTTAGATTTTTGAAGGTGGGGAGTAAAAAATGGAAGTGAAAAAACTAAAAAGGGCCAAGTCGTTAAGGGGTTAAAGGAATATTTTCCTCATATTGCAACATTTCCTTGGTCCCTCAGGTCAACAAATTTATACCCAGGCATTAATGAGAACAGCTGGCAGGCCAACTTTGTAACTGTAGCATCCAGCTGCAACACCTGTGGTGAATACATAGCCTGCGTTCCCAAATGCCTAACCGTATCTCCTCTTGTATCCAACCTTATGCCAGCCCAGCAGATTACTAGAGCCTCCATTCAATTGTATAGTTGTCCCCATCCCCATCCTCTAATAATGTAATCACACATATTATCATCACATTCACACAGAAGTGTTTTTTTTATGGTCAATGACTGTATATTAACCTTTAGGCACACCAAGACATAACCATACATTGTACTGGCTTGTATATTATGGCACCCCGTGTACAGTTATGCAATGATGCTTGCACAGGCTAAGAGACTCAGCACAGCAGCCTGGCACATCATGATTAACAATAAGTTGTCAGAATTAGTTTTGGTTTTTTTCATCTTGTTTAGAAAGAGTTATTAAAATTCAGTGAATAAATTATAAGCACCCCAAATGGAACCCCAGCAAAAAGTATCTTGCAAAAAACACCCCCTAAACCAGAAACGTACACAGAAAAATTATGTCTTTTAGAACTCCATAGAGAAAAAAAAGTCAGGGGGAAAACTGTGGCCCCACCCCGAAGGCAAAAACTATGGGATGAAGCTACTCAGCACTTGGAAAAAGCTTTCTTGTTTGTTAAAGAAAATGTTCCATAAAAATCCAGGGGCACTTACATATAGAACTAGGCACTGTGGCTGTCGTTTTATTCTTATATTCGTCATCCATGGCCTACTTCCTTCTAAAATCAACATTTATTATGTTAATGAGCCTGAAGGGTTACCAGCGCCCCTCCGTGAGGCAGCTTCACAGGCTGTTACACTGTACAGGAGCACATCCTCCACCCACTGTGTGAGATTACATCAGGCAGAGGGGGGAGTGCTAAGGGAGCAGGGGAAGCGGTAGACAGTGTAACAGTCTGTGAAAATACGGTACTGAGCGGCTCTGGTAAGGCCCCCCCATTTGGATCATCAACATACTTTAAAAGTTGACTTTAAAAGGAAGGAGGCAATGGATAACTAATGTAAGAAGATCACCCCAGTCACAGTGCCTGGATCGAAGTGCCACTGTTTTATCATAATGGATTTTGACGGTTTCCTTTAAGCCTATGCAAAACCTGCCAATAGTTAAAATAAAAAATACAGGTATTAAAAAGAAAAAAGTTTGTGTCTGTTACAAGACAATGCAATCAAGTGATTATGCATTAAATGGGAAAACATTCTTACAACAGGTAATGTAGGGAGTTCCTCTTGTGAGTAGGATTGCAGGCTCTCTCTTCTGCTGGGTTGCGTCTTCACCAAATATTTAGAAGAAAACAAATGTACAATCAAATAGTAAGCACATTTTAATGTAACAAATACCCACACTCTACCACTGCATATTATTTGTTTCACGGTTAGCATTTTGGTAGTGAGGACGTTAATGTATTCAGGGTGGCAGATTGTAGACACTTTGGGGGTGGCGGGCCACCGCTGGTAGTACAGACTTGAAAAACGCTGGCAAGTCCGTACTACATGAAAAAGCAACTACTACAGGCAGAGCAGTGCATCACAGCGCACCTGTGTGCGCCGACCTGTGGGACACGGGCCGGTGTGACGTCATGACGAACGCCACCTTGTGTCTATACACACAGAACACAGCTGCGGGTGAATGCTTAGGCTGGAGCTCGGAGGCAAGTACAAGTTTTTTAACTTTTTTTGTCTCTATATGTCTCTATAAACTGTATTACTGGGGACAGGCTGTGTGTATATAATGGGGGGGGGGGGGGGGTGTTATACTGGGGAGAGGCTGTGTGTACATACTGGAAGGGGGGGCTGTGTAATACTTGGGGGAAGCTTTGTGCTGCTCGGGGAGGCCATGTACACAGTGTACGGCGTGGCGCTATATACTGTCTATGGGGATCTGAATATAGCGGCTGGAATGTAATCTGGGCGGCCTTGTGTAGAGTATTAGAGTATATAATTTAATTTGGGAGTATGTAAAACAGGGGGGCATTTTAAATTTTTTCATTAGGCAGCATAAAGGCTAGAACTGGCGCTGAATGTTTTACTACATGTTTCCTCAAATATAAAACCTAGTACAACTTTTTTCAAGCTTAGAAATACAAGGCCTCCCCTGAAAATAAGTCCTAGCTGCAGCCATTGCTATAGCTATCCCCACATTAGTATTAGTAGATCATGGGATCATGGGTGAAGAATTCATGGGATAAAATCACTGACTGTCGCGCTGAAAATGTGCTACAAGCAGCGACCGGGGTATGAAGGGGTCATTAAAGGAAAGTGCTATTGCTATACATGAGAGATTGGGGGCAAATGGTTCTAATAGAAATGGAGTCACTAAAAATTTAGCATGAAATTTAGAGTTTGGAGAGTTATAAGGATGTTGTGGACATGATGGTCTTTGAATAAAAAAATGTTGCTTTTTGTTTATAAATATCGGGATTGGCAGACGTACCATAGGTTGTTGTACATGAACATGGACTTCAGACGTTTATGCTGACGTATGTGATGACAGGACTACAGTATATTAATAAATATAAATTTTTTGCTCAACAATAAATATGAATTTTTGTTCATGGAAATAGACGATTTAGGTGCTTCTTTGGGAGCTAAAATTTGTATATGACACTGTCTTTCTCAGGAAAACAGGGTATAACTGAGAAAAATATTATAATATAATAAATATTACTCACAGTGCTGGAGCTGAGTCTACCATTGGTGACATTTCCTGATATGTGGAGTCTGGTATTGAGCTCATCAGTGACTTGTATTTGGAGATCATTGCCAGGCACGGGCTGAGCAGGATGGTATATTGTAGCATCATCCTCTGTAATAATTTCCCAGCTCTATCAAGGAAAACATAAACACTTAGTCTGGAGTCAGCATCCAGATACAATACAGATATTGAGATGTAAGTGTATTTTCTACTTTTCGGTGTTACACAGTAAAAGGTGACAATAAAAGCATCGATTTTGTAGTGAGGTGACCTGCATATGGGTCACGGGCCCATGAAACCGAATGGGGAAAACCCCACAATGTTCATCATGCACAGGGGGTCTTATATTTGTAACCCCTGAGGTGATACATGTAGGGACACATCACCAACCTGGCCCAACAATGTCGTATGTGTATCGTTCACCTTGGATCCGTTGCTCCGTTAACCCTTGCTTGTGTTTAGTAGGTGTTTTGAAATAGACATTCACATGTCTCTTTAGCATGGCTAACCTTGGACCATTTGTATGCATTTCATCTTTACATTTATATGCTTATAATATACCCACATTATTAACCCCTGGTTATATTTAGCATGGACTTTCATACAGTTATATGCATTTCCTTTTAGCAGGGTAACTTTTTCTTTCTTGATCTCTATTGTGCTCTTTATTTGATCATAACATATACCTAGTTATAACATATACTCCCGTTATTTACGGTGCTTGTTGGTGTAGGTGAAATAAACACTGCATAACTTTATAGTGGGTGAGGTGGTTGGTGGGCTCAGGCCTTACAGGCTTGCCCATTGTGTCATATGCTTGTTGGAGTTGGGGGGGGGGACAACATTTTTTTTTTTCATTTAATTTTTATTTGACTGTCATGAAACATTCTGTACAAACAGGCAGAAACATTCAATCGTCTGAATTGACAAACTGAATTGACAGAATACCTAGATGTGCATACATTACATCTTTGGTTGGTCTTGTACACACTGCACATTAACTTTCCTGAAGCCCTGTGGCTTTTATTAAACATACTACTATAGCCCAACCAGACTCAAGGGCATTATCAATTCACCTCGGGAGAATCCCTGGCTTCTGGACCTTCTGCCTCCTCAGATATCTGTCTCCGGGTTGTGAATGCACGTTGTGCCTCCATCTGAACACTGCCACTTTCTGGACCAGCTGTGCCATCTCTGAAAAATTGCCAATTAGCCTTTTTTTAATAAAGCAATGTACATACCCAATGTTTGGACTAAATAAGGGTTATAAATGCAAATTTAAAAGTCACCTGTGGGATAACAATTATAGACTTTCGTTATTTGAGAAGTTGGACTGGGGCTGCAGTGCTATTTCTCCATCTCAAGTAACAGACGCCTTACAGTAGTGGTGCAAGAGGACAATTACTGTAACCATTAAAAGTCTATCCTTTATCCGTTAGACTACCGTTATTATCGTTTTGGTGATGGAAGATGATAACAGAGGACCAAACGCTGGTGTGAACTGGGCTTAAGGCTTTGGTCCAGCGTATTTCAGGATATTGTCCTTTTTGTTACAGGTGGCAGTGCAAGAAATAACAGAGCACTGTACCCAGCAGTTGTTTAAAAAAAAAGTTAATTTTCTAGTGAAAAATTTACATAAAAAAAAAATAATTTCTTAAACATACAAACTTTGATTACATTATATTTTACATTCAAATAAGTCACTTACTGAATGGTGGGCCTCTGCCACTGGGTTCGCTTAAACTGATGGCTAATATAGTATGTTCTGCCTAAGATATCCTGTTTCTCTTCCCACCCTGGAGGTAGAGGAGTTAATTCCTGTGGTTGTGGTTGATAAGAAGGATCTGGTTGGTCCAAAATAACCCACCCAGGCTAAGTAAAATAAAAAGGAAGCATAAAGGGAAAAATAAGACACGTACATAAATGCAATACAGACGCCCCTCCCCCTTTCATTACATCCATATTTTCTCAGAATGTAGTAGCCAATGAGTAAAACCTTATTTAGCTATTGTTTTCCATCTGAAAATTTCACTGGGACCATGTGATTTCATTATGTCCTACCAAAAATTACATGCAGCTATGTATCTCACCAGAGGTCATTTTCTATAATAAAACCGCTTATATTGCACAACACAAACTTATTTCACAGCTACTGCTAATAATTACACAGGTTACGGTCACACAGCACCAGTGGGGAAGTTGATGAAAAGAATATCAAAACAGTTCGGTTTATTTCTTGGAGTTACTAATTGTCAAATTCCATAACACTCTAATGTACATAAGAAATAAGAAAAACTAATTGCTTTCATTAAAGTTCTGTGGAGAAAAAACGTAATGTTAAAAAAGCACAGTCAAAAATTGTTGAGTAACAAGCTCACTTGGTATTAAGTGTCACAAATACTGACATCTAAGTGTTTGTCGTCAAACAGTTTATGGACCATTAGGAGGATTTAGAAAAAGTACATAATATAAATGTACAATAAACACAACCTGGACACTATAAATTTACAAAAAAAAACACAATCTGCACTTTATAAATATACATATAACATACAATGAACAAAACCAAATACAGAAATAAAAGATAGAAACAACGTACTAAACTTTGTACGCAGAATAGAATAAGTCAAATAATTGCTTCTGTTGAAGACCATTTGCTTCACACATCAATTATATTATATATGTCCACTCACCCATGTAGCACTACCTTCATCGGACATAAACAATGCACTGCCATTTGTACGAATGAAAACCTATTATTTTATTTTTTGCAAGCCCTTATAAGTAGTACTAACCCAGAAAATGATCATATTTATGTACAACATCAATGTACACTCCAAAAGTACAAAGTTTTAAGACAAAAATGAAAAAAACTGACCTCCACCTCTTCTCCTTGCTCTGTGTTTTCTTCTTCAGATCCACTGTTTTTAGGCAAGTAAGTCATTTTTAATCTAAGATGTCCCTTGACTTTAGATTTGTGACTGTTGGGAAAACATTTGGTGAGAACGTTATCAAAAACAAACTGCAGCTAAAGACAAAATACCAACTAACAATCATGACTCTATTCAGGATCTGAAAGGAAGGTATACCAAGGGCAGTTGATCCCAAAATCACACCTCTACACAAGGGCTGTGGAGAAGTTCAATGCACAGAGCACAGCAGTGTAAGCTGTGCACTTGGGAAAACTACAATTATAAAGGAAAACAAATGCTTTTTCACAGCTCTGCTGCTCAGAACATACTTGTACAAACAGTAACCATGCGTTCTGGACCGCTACCTAAAACTGTAAAGAGTTTACATGGCCAAAACAGTTGACAGATTCCTTTAAATAAAGCTTTAAGTGTTTGAAGCCACGATGACATAAAACTATTTTAATATTTCATTTATTCATGTATTTTTTATGTGATGTAAGGACCTGTCTTACAGTGACCTGTGTTCCTCTGAATACAGAGTGACAATAGATCTAATGAAAGGATAAACTCAGAAACTGGTCTTTTGTGTGTTTATAGCTGTAACATTGCTGCCAACATAAATGGTGCTAAACAGCCAAATACTTTCAATAAATTGCCAAATAAAAAAAAATGAATGTAATGAGTACGAATTGAATGGGCAGAGGCCTAAGCAAACATATTTTTCAGAGTTCTCGAGAATGTGGTCAGAAAGTATGTAAAGACATTCCATCTCCGTGCCCAGCAAAAACCAGAATTATAAAATGCCGGAAGTTCTGCATGAAATAAGAAATCTTGTGTGGGACCTGTGCTGAGAATTTACAGCCTTGTTTATTACTTCTGAATGATGCCATGTACTGCAATTTCCTCAATAACACTCTACAACTAAATTTAAAACAGCACATTGTTTAAATATATGTCAACAACTGCAAATATTATTTATCAATATTAATGTTTATTAATATATAGAATCTATAGCACTCTACAACACATTTGTAGGCAGGGCCACGATACAAATGTGTGTATTATTAATGTTATTATAATTAAAAGAATGTTTATGCAGGTCAGCCAATGCCCAATGTTGGGAACAGAATGTAATATTCATCTAGGTCTGAGATAGGAAAATTCATTGGAACAGGTGGCACTTTATGACATACCAAAATTCTTCTGCATTTCCTTGGAATACATTCACTTAACCTTTAGCCTC
The DNA here is from genome assembly GCA_019512145.1 of Engystomops pustulosus. Taxonomy (NCBI): domain Eukaryota; kingdom Metazoa; phylum Chordata; class Amphibia; order Anura; family Leptodactylidae; genus Engystomops; species Engystomops pustulosus. The sequence goes on from CM033644.1 coordinate 60,523,768, forward strand.
AGTGGAGCTGCCAGGTATGTCATGGGAACTTATCTTAGTATTTATTTGCAGTTGTGCAGAACACAAAATCATTTTATGCATAGTTATTCACAGCTTTTAACAACCGACTGCCATTTCCTAGTCAACCACTTTAGATGTGTTCACTCTGAGCTTCACATAGGCATCCGAAATATTCCAATATCGGCCATACAGTTGCACATCTTATACATAGACTGGTTATGAAAATAAATTATTAGATACAATATGCACTGGAAAACACACAGTTTTCCTATAAAGGGGTGCAAAATGACACCCTTGATATTCTTTTGGACCATATATTTGTCTATGGACAATGCAAATGTATTGTAGACCCCTAAGGTATTTGCTTATCCTGTGATGTTTAGATCTGGTTTCTACATTATTTACTAGATAAAGTGCTTTGCTGTTGTATGGGGTCCCTGGTTCATTGTATAACTAACCTGATACTACTACTTATAAAATCGCTGAAGCATCTTTTGTCTCTTGTCTTTCTCCTTCTGCTTGCTGGTGGTGACATCACTCCTAACCCATTCTGCTTACGTTAACACTTCACACAGAAACCCTGCTAACCTTATCAAGATTCGGTGTACCCCCTCTTCTCCACCAATAACCCCTAAATAAATAATTGTGCCCTATAGAATGCCTGCTCTGTGTGCAATTAACTAGAATCTGTAAAATAACTAGAATCTGTAAAATAACCAATTATTTTATATAAGTAAAGAGTTATCTAAAATAATATACAAATTGGTCCCTGTCACCATGGGGCTCACAATGTAAACAACCGGTGTGGGAGGAAACCGGAGTACCCGGAGGAAACCCATGCAAACACAGAGAGCATACAGACTCTTTGCAGATGTTGACCTGGGTGGGACTAGAACCCTGGACTCCAGCGCTGAAAGGCAGAAGAAGTGCTACCCACTCAGCCACCGTGCTCCAGCAGGATGACTCTGCTTCCCTTGCGACATAGTCTTATGGCGGCTTACACTTTTCTCACTGTCCAGATCTGAGAATAGGCAGGGAGAAGGGGTAGGCATACCAGGCACCTTCCAGGTCATTCCTCTTGTACCCTCCCTCCCTTTTGAGGTCCATACCCTGAGTCTTTTCCGCCCATTCTTTCTTCGTGTGGCTGTAGTAAAGCGTCCTCCCGGCTCACCCTATCAGTTCCTTGACCACTTTGCCTCTTGGCTCCCTCACTTTCTACAGTGTGACATTCCAACCATCATCATGGGAGACTTTAACATGCCTATTAGCACTCCCATTTCCCCTCCTGCCTCTCAGCTCTTCACACCAACTACTTCTCTAGGTCTTTCACAACTCTGCGATTCCCCCACTCATAATGAGGGAAACATCCTACAGTTGGTCTTCTACCGACTTTCTTCAATGTGTAATTTTGCCAATTTTTCCTTTCCAATGACCAAACCTTTTTTCTTTTACTTTCAATAATCCTTCACGCTCTCAGAATCCTTCTACCCATCATTCATACCTTAACCCAAGTGCCATTGATCCTCACTGTCCCCCAACTCCTCTTTCATCGGTCCAAACCTGGCTACTAACATTTATAATCTTCCTGTAGCACCCTAGATGAGATGGCACCACTCTCTATCTGGAATTTTAAACAGACGCAGGCAACCTTGGCACATGGACGAAACTTGTTTCCTTCGGCAGTGCTCCAAGATTGCCGAACCTCTGTGGATAAATCGCACACATCTGCAGACTTTCTACACTTTAAATTTATGCTCAAAACCTAGAAATCTGCCCTTCACTTTGCTAAACAGGTCTATTTTACTAATCTAATATCCTCTCCCTCTAACAACCCCAAAAGGCTCTTTGATACTCTTCGCTCATTACTAATACCATAAGTGCAGCGACCTGTCACAGACCTTGGGGCTGTAGATCTGGCCACCTCATTTAAAGATAAAATTGATTGCATTTGCCATAAAATAATTTCTCAATCCACTCACACACTAATCCCCTTCCCTCTGGTACCTCACCGTGCACGCTGTCTTCCTTCGAGCCAGTCACAGAGGAAGAAGTGTCCAGGCTCCTTTCCTCTGCTCGCCCCACTACCTGCATCAGTGACCCCATCCCCTCACATCTCGTACAGTCTCTCTCCCCAGCAGTGACTTCTCACCTCACTAATTTTTCAACCTCTCTCTTCTGGTGTTCCCTATTCTTCCAAGCTTGCGGTTGTCACCCCATTACTAACAAAACCTTCCCTGGACCCATCCAGTGCTACTAACAACCTACCAGTTTCTGGAACCTCCGGTCTATTCTTGACTAACCCATCATCTCCCCTACAAGCTGGTTATTATACAATGCACTCCACTTAACTTGTGCTTACTAAAGTCTCCAATAATCTCCTGACTGCTAAATCTAAAGGTGACTATTCTCTCCTTCATTCTCTCAGCAGTGTTTGACACTGTGGACCACCAGCTCCTCCTAAGGAGGCTTTGCTCCATTGGCCTGAAGGACACTGTACTTTTTTTTAGTTTTCTTCCCATCTCTCCGACCACACTTTCAGTGTCTCCTTTGCTGGATCTTTCTCACACAGTCAGGGTTCCTTAGGGCTCAGTCCTAGGTCCTCTTCTCTTTTCCCTCCTGACAAACCAGCAGCCGATTTGGTTTTCAGTATCATCTCTATGATGATGATACCCATGCACGTAACATCACCCCTGCCTTAATCCAAAACACTAGTGAAGGTCTCTCTGCTATCTCTAACATCATGTCCTCTCTCTTCTTGAAACTTACTCTTTCTAATCTTTCCACCATCTACTAACCGAACCAACCCTGATCCATTTTGGTGCCCAAATAGTGTCAGGAGTCAAAACATGGAGTGGAGCGGCACCCAGCCTCTGGAACCAAACAACACTGCCATCAGTTATGGAAGTGCTCATTAGACTCACTGTCAGCAGGGTGAAGACCACAAATCATAGCTTGACAGGCTGCATGTGGCCCATCAGCTACAGGGTGCCAGTTGAGATGAATGTATGCTGCATTTTATGTACATGCTCAGTAGTGAAGATACTTTGCTACAGATCAGAGTAAGACTGCACCCACAGCCCTAGTTGTGAAAAGAAAAAGGGGTAATAAAAAGAAAAGAAGCGCTAACCAGGAAACACAAGAATTCACGCTGTTCTATCCTACCTACAGTCCAAAGATCAGAAGTGGTGCCAAATCACAAAATGCTTTTTAGTATCTTATCTCCTTATATTACACTATATTTTGCATTACTGAAGTAACAGCCAAATCTAATAATGCTTATGATAAGTATAATGCTAAACAGGATATAAATGTAACCATCAGGATCTGACAGCAGAGGAGAAGTTATTTAGAATATATATTGCAAACACAGAACTGAACAGAATATGTAGTACACAGATACAAAACTCACTTTCGTGGATGAAGGATGAAATCTTTGAATGTATATGGTCGCTCCAACCGGGGATTTTCTGTCTGGAATGAAGCAAAGATGACAAATTCAATTGTTTTATTGCCAATAATACATAGCAGTCAAGAAAATTGCTAATTGTATTTTTCTTGCCAAAAAGTGCATCTTATAGTCTCATAATATATTGTATATTTTTATATAACTTTTTTTAACAAAATTTAATAAAAAAAATTAAAAAGGAAATAAACCTTCATAACTGTGACCACATATTTATAATGACTAGTTTTCCAAACATATCCAATTACTCGGTCCATATCTTAAAAAAAAGTTTTCAAAAATATCCAGTGGATATTTAAAAAATACTGTTCAAGAGAATATCCCTTTAAGAATAATTTACATATTAATAATCAAAAACTTTTTTGAAAACCGGCTGTCTATAACAGAGGATGTCCAGGAGTAAGAGTCAGTAAGTGACCAGTAATGTGCTTGAAGGGGCTGAAATGGTTCAGTGACCGTTCAGCTATTGAAATGCAGTAGACTTACAGACCCGGAAGAAGCCATACAGGCAAAACCCAGGGTCGGGCGTATTCCGACTAGCCAAAGCATCGATGTGTTTTTAAGATATGCTGGATTGTGTTTTAACAAATGTGAGTATTTGAATAATAAAAAAAGTTTTTATATTTTTACGGGCTACGCTGTGTGTGTGCATTAGTTCCTAGAACACTAATGCAGATGGCAGACAAGTTGGTGGGAGTGAGATACTACAGCTGATGCCTAAAAATGACATGAAAGCTTGGTGTCCTTGAGGAAATTTACAAACAACCCGCAAAAAGCTTCAGTCCTCTTTTATATTCCATCTAAAACATATGACCAGTCACAGGCAATAAAGTGCAATACCATTCTCTGTTCTGGATGCAAAAGTCCAATAAAGAAGTGTGTCATCTAAGCATACAATGTACAAACATTAGGACAGCACGGAAGAAAACCTAGAAAATATTTAATCTCAAAATAGTTTAATGTTTCAGCAAATGTGACATTTTACAAAAATTCATTATTAATACAATTCATTATTAAATCTCTGCTTAAAGGACATCTACCATCAGTTTGACTGATGGTAGATTTCCAGCATTAGATGCCTGTTTTAATTGGTGCATAAAGAAATATTTTTTACAGAGTGTAAAGAAAGGGCATATTAGCTCAGAAAATAACTTTTAAAAAAATATGTAAATCACCTGAGTGCCTCTCAGCTTCCCGATTTTAAATTATTCCACCCCTCTTGGTGCAAGCCTACTCCTGTCCAAGGAGCTAGGAGAAGGCCCGCCCCCCGCTCCCTCCACGCCCATCCGGCATTTAGGGGGCTTTAGGGGGCATTCGTCTGAGCGCCTCCAGCACAGAAATGGCCATCTAATGCTGGACATCTACGATCAGTCAAACGCCATCTTACCAGTAATAAGGGCAGAAGCTTCTTGAGGTTTCAGAATAAACAGAAGCTTAATGCACAGTGGAGGGAAATGAGTGACTTGTAGGATCTAGTTCTATCAGTTCAGAGAAAACGGTGAATTAGATAGAAGATGCAGAAAAGAACACTGCTAGAATATCTATCAGATAGTTCCCATAACCAGAATTATCCCTTATGTACACAACTACAGATTTATTCAAAATATATTGAAAAGTGAGATACTCTTCAATGGGGTTTTTGGAAAAAAAAAAAAAAAAAAGGGATTGATGATCTATCCTAATAAGTCAATAATATCAGACTCCCACAGATAAGTTGTTATAGCGGCTGATAAATAGAGAATGGCCCTGAAAGGAGACGGCTCCAACCTCTGCTTAGTGGCTGTACTGAGTTACTGCAGCTTAGCTTTCACTACTACACAGGGAATGTAGTGATCTACATATGTTTTTAAGCTAATGAAAACAGGGTCCTCAGTATTAGACCCCAACAATTTGATATTCATGACTTATTCATCAATATTTTTAGCACCCAAAACCCCCCTACCACAAATAAATCTGTGTAGCATTATAAAAACAGCAACACAAAATAAAAGAATACTACCGTACTCTAATGTAATCTAACCTTAAACTTTTCTAAAAGCTGGAAGCAGACACTACTGAAGTACCACAACCACCCAAATGAGTACTGAATCCGCCAAATGTTTGTTAAAAATAAAAAATGACACGAAGTCTTATATACTGTATCAACTATCTGTGACCCACATTCCAAAATGCACACATTTCCAGAAGGAGCAAAACAGTTACTAAAACGGTAACATGTGTTAGATAAGTCTACTAATTGGCTAGGCTTATGGGCAAATCATACTACGAGGCCTGCTATAAAACGTAGTTTGTAATGCAGTCAAGGCCATAAACACTCTGTGAAACGCCTGCCTGGCAGCACATCCAGTCTACATCTCTTACTGTAAGTTAACCACTTCACGACATGAGGTACTTGCTGTGCACAACAACAATGCCAAGCACTTGGCAACTTTCACATTCATAAGCCAAAAAAATGGAAATAATGTTTTAGCTTTACAAAGCCTGATACCCCGCAGTATCTGCATAGCCCTGAGGCTAGTTCTTACCAAGAAAAAATAAAAAAAGCTTCAAACCTAACTCTTCTGGCAGGCTTGCATTGTACTTGCATGAGGCACACATATCATCTTTAATGGCCTTATATAAATGAAAAAAAGCAGGCTATCTTGTGATCAACAGATTAGGTTTACAGCAGGACAGAACAGGACGTCAACAGCCGCGAAGAGAACAGCACATACCGGTAACTGGTAAAGGGGAATATCCACTTGACCAAGAAAGTCATCTCTGGTCTGAAAATGAAAAATAGCAGATGTTAGAAAATGGAAAAAGTATATTATTACATTTAACAAAACTCTGAAAATAATAGAACCTACATCAATAAACTGAAAGATCATCGTATGAAACAAAATTTGATGATTGTTCTATTAATAAGCGGACAGTTATCTAGAAGCAAAAACATATTACTGGTAGTAAGAATAGCACCGTAATATTCCCAAATTAAACATATATACAGTAGACGCAGTACCCGGGTTACGTACAACATAGGTTCTGTAGGTTTGTTCTTAAGTTGAATATGTAAGTATTCATATTGTATATTTTACAATTGTAGCCCCAGCCAAATTTTTTTCTGTGACAATTGGATTGTCATAAGAACCAGGATTAACAATAAGGCTTAATTGTAGACACCAATGATAACTGTTTTAGCTGTTTATTGTAGCCTAAGGCAAAAGTACAGTAAATTGCCAACATCCAGAGGTCAGTTTGTAATTAGGAGTCGTATGGAAGGCAGGTGTTCTTAAGTAGGGGACCACCTGTACAGACCATAATTTTGACACCTTCTCATTCAAAGAGTTTCTGTATTTTCAAGACTATAAAAATTGTAGATTCACACTGAAGGCATCAAAACTATGAATTAACACATGTGGAATTGTATGCCGAAAAAGTGCCTTATATTCACCTTTTGCTTTCATTACTGATTGCACACTCTGAGCTTCAAGAGGTAGTCACCAAAAATGGTCTACCAACAGTCTTGAAGAAGTTCCCAGAGATGTTTAGCATCATCATCATGTTAGCTCTTTTGCCTTCACTCTTTCAAAGTTTTCCCAATTTTTCGTACTGATTGAACTTTCTTAAAGTAATAATAGCCACTCGTTTTTCTTTATTTAGAATTTGTATTTTGGCTAGAAAAAAGCAGCTAACAGTCTATTGAGTAGGACTATCAGCTGTGTATCCACCTGACTTCTGCACTACACAACTAATGGTCCCAGCCCCATTTATAAGGCAAGAAATCCCACTCATTAAACCTGACGGGTACACCTGTGATGTGAAAACCTTTTCTGGTGAAGCTCATCGAGAGAATGCCAAAAGTGTGCAAAGCAGGAATCAAAGCAAAAGGCGGCTACTTTGAAGAACCTAGAATATAAGACATACTTTCAGTCGTTTTACACTTTTTTTTTGTCAAGTATATAGTTCCACGTGTGTTCATTCATAGTTTTGATGCCTTCAATGTGAATCTACAATTTTTATAGTCATGAAAATACAGAAAACTCTTTGAATGAGAAAGTGTGTCCAAACTTTTGGTCTGTACTGTAGCATATTTAAAAAATGTGGGTCCCACCTCTGGACCAGCACCTATAAAAAGAGCTGTTGTTCTACCCTGCATGGGAAGAGTTGCAGCTGCTTCCAGGTGGACAGTGAATGGACAGGTAAACGCACACCTTTACATAAGGCCTAATGCATAGGAAAAACACTGACCATCATATTTTATAAGTAGCTGTATGGTAAGTAGCCACATACAAAAACATTCATTCAATGTTTATCAAGAAAACACTGTTACCAAATGGCTTTGAGAACTAACTTACTGTATATACTCGAGTATATGCAGAGGCCCCTAATTTTATCACCAAAAAAATGGGAAAACCTATTGACTCGAGTATAAGCAGAGGGTGGAAAATGCATTGGTCACAGCCTCCCAGTATAGAGCCAGACAACCCCCCAGTAGTATATGGCCAGCCCCCAGTTGTATATAGCCTGCCAGCCCCCCAGCCGTATATAGCCTGCCAGCCACCCAGTCATATATAGCCTGCTAGCCACCCAGTCGTAATGCTCCCCGCAGCTCATCTTCTTTCTGCTCTCTGCTGTAAGAGTCGGCAGAGACGCGGCCTAACGTCATCAGTGGCAATACTGCCGCATCATAGTGTGCGACAGCTGGCAGAGCACATGGCCGCGTCTCTGCCGGCTGTTACAGCAGAGAGAAAATAGAAGAGGAGCTGCACCAAGTATCAGGAAGCCGCACCGAGCATCGGGGACACTGAGGTGAGGTTTTTCATCACATTTTTTGACTATGGGTTCTGGGACTTTTCAAATGCCACTTCATATGACCTATATGTCTTCAGTCAATGAACTTTAAGTTCTGGGGACTTTACAAATCTACTTTGCCATATTACATACACAAGGTTATTTATATATAACATTGATGGTTATGTTATATAGAATTGTTTCCCCTAAATCCCTTCCTCATCGAATCCCTTCCCTTCCTTGGTTGAACTTGATGGACAAGTGTCTTTTTTTCAACCGTATAAACTATGATATATTAAAGGTATTTTATTACACTAGGGAAAAAAGTACATTGGCATAAAAACAACAAATGTATGAAGACCCCCTGTAAATTTTACAACCTCTTGAACATTGTTTAAGAAAAGCGGCAGTACACACCTTCAGCAGACACATGGCATTGTAATGAAATGATGGACTTGCATACAGTGGGGGGAATAGCAACTGTAAACGCATCAGCAAGCCAATGAATCAGCAAGCCAATGAAACGCATGAGATCAGTAATTAATCAATCAGTGTTTTGCAAGGAGAGCTTTAGGTTTTTTTATGTTAATATGTTAAAATAAAGATTTAAATAAACTATTTTGAGTCTTAAAATGAATAAAGTAAAAATCAACTGATAAAAATGTATATATGTTTAAAAAAAGGATAATGTAATGATATATAGAGAGATCTCTGAGAAGATGCATATCCATATACCAGTGCATGGAGGTTGTGTCACAGTGTACCTCTATGAAAACTCTAGCAAGACAAAATCCTCCATTGACAACCATTAAGTTCATAGTGGATAGAGGTGCTGTATCTCTATGGCAGGTGTAGAATACAGGAGTTCAAAACCTGGCTGGCCATAAAAATATTTAATTGAATAACATGAACTAATTTAGAGACCTAGGAGAAAAATTATCAGAAGTGAAGGAGCAGAACTGCTCTAGTTGCACATGGCAACCAATCAGAGCTGAGATTAAAACAGAGCTCTGATTGGTTGACATAACCAACTGGAACAGTTTTACCTCAGACACGTCTGATAAATCTCCCCCCTTGTGTCAAGGGAAGCCCTGAGAGATTTAGAATTACCACATACCGTATATACTTGAGTATAAGCCTCATTTTAACAAAAAAACTGGGAAATCTATTGACTCGAGTATAGGCCCAGGGTGGGAAATACATTGGTCACAGCCTGCACCCAGTATTTAACCTGCCAGCTCATATCCCCCAGCATATAGCCAGCCCCTGTCCACCCCGTATATAGCCAGCCAGCCCCTGCACAGTATAGCTAGCCCAAATACCCCCAGTATATAGCCAGCCAGGCCCTGCCCCAAGTATGCCAAGCCTTTAATAACAAAATCTAACGCCCCTCCGCAGATCCTGTTCTTGCTTTGGTGTCTCTTCGGGTCCAGGGGACCTGAAGAGGATCTGGATGACCTGAAGAGGCACCAGAGCATCCGAAGCAAGAAGAAGACCTGCGGGGTCGTCGGAAAGGCGAGTACAATGTTAATGTTCTTTTATAGACTTGTGCCCAAAAACTTGGCTTATACTTGATTATATATGGTAAGCACATTTCATATTTCAATACCAAAAATGACAAACCCCGTATTGAACGGTTCGGAGTTTGAAAGTATCGAACAATTACCGAGGATGCAACCCTAGACAGTACAAATTTTTAACATATTTGGTAAACATTTTTACCAAGGTATTATATGACCATATTTTTAGTCATACAAAGAAAAAAAACCAGGTAATTAATAAACCTGCTATGTTATGTAAAGCTGTTCCAAAAATATAACTTACGAAAAGAGCAGAACACAACTGCAAAAACGGACCTGAACATTGAGGTTCCAAGGTTCCAAGGACCCTTGGTCATGGACGGGTTAAGGAATGGTATGGGTGCAGCCACATAAAAACCCATTCATACAATGTTTGTTTGTACTTAGTTTATGCTCCTCTGGGTGTAGTTTGTTATTTAAAAGCAAATGTGACTTGCTGGTGTTAGGGAGAGTCATGAAAAGGTTAGTGAATTAGAAATAAACTTTAAATGTTATTAGTAAGCTGGAATTTAGCCTGCACAAAGTATAAGGGTACCTCTGTACATGTTCTCTTCAGCCACTAAACTAGATTATTTTAGAATAAAGTGGTTGAAAAAGCATCTACCGCCTCTCCCAAAACACCCATCACAGATGATCAACTGACTTGTTTTGCAGAGTCCTAGAAACCATTTAACATTTACAGTTTTTCGTTAGCAATGGTAGGAGGTAAAGATGTAGGAGAAAGGGGAAACAAGGCACATACTTTTAAAAAATAATAAATAAGGATCTCAAAATAATTTCATAAATCGTTACAATATACCAATGTAAAAGTTTGTGAAAGCATACAATTAAAAATAAACTAGGGAAGCAGCAGGATTGTGGGAGACCAGATATGGATTTGCAATCAAAAGAACAATAAAAAAAGAGGAGGCTTCATATTAAATACTCTTTTTTCTAGTCTCGTTCATTTTACCAGCAGTCTCAGACTAAAGAAGACCCAACTTACAGGGGAGTCCTAGCTGCAGAGAAACCTTGCTGACCACTGTGACATCTGGTAATGATCTCTGGATGCAGGAAATTTACTGAACTTAAAAGGGTACTCAAAAAAAATTGACATTAATTTGCGGTTATATTATAAAAAGTTATAAATTCATCCAATATACTTTCTGAAGCAATTCCTTACACAGTTTTCTAGATCTCTGCTTGCTGTCATTCTATAGGAGGCTTTTATGTTTACTGCTAGTGGATAGATAACAGACCATGGTCACACAGGTGCACAGCTCATTATATCACACAGCTCTGATTACTGTCTGTGAGATAATGAGTCGTGCACCTGTGTGCCCATGGTCAGATTTCTGTCCACCGGTAACAAACAGACATATTCTATAGAATGAGAGATTCAGAAATTTTTGAGCAACTGATACAGAAAGTATATTGGAAAATTGTATAACTTTTATCATTAAAGCAATAACAATTATTTTCTGAAATGGGAATGCCCCTTTAAGACACAAGCTGCAATGATCAATTCTAAATTATTTTTTAAATTGCCTGCAATGATGCTGTATTGTAAATCCTTTTGTCCCAGAAAGTAAAAGTTCTCTCTCGTCACAAGCCTCTCACTCAGCCAAACTAGTTCCCTACGCTGTATTGAGGAGACCCAACCAGGTCGAAACAGCGTTGCTACAGTTGGGAGTCTGTTCCTTCTAGAATAGATATACTGGTTTGGCCAACTCCCACATCATGTTATTAGACTGCTTGTAGCTCATACTTGGTCTTAAGGGGGCTGCCTTTAAGGGTGGCAAAAGGCATTGTTTTCCATGTAACACCTTGGAAAACATATTTGCATAAGTACGTGATACAATACATACCCTGTTACTACTAAAATACAAAGTACAATACAAGCAATGTAACCCGTTTCCCCAAAAATAAGACCACATCTTATATTAATTTTTGCTCCTAAAGAGGCACTAGGTGTTATTTTCAGGGGGTGTCTTATTTTTCCATGAAAAAGAATTTATATTTATTGGTGAACAAAAAAAACCAACTTCTCAAACATCCTTATAACTCTTAAAACTCCAAACTATCGAATATTTGGCCCCAATCTCTCATCATTAGCAATAGCACTTTGCTTAAATGACCACTTCATGTCCATGTAGCTGCTTGCGCATTTGTCCTACAACAGTCAGTGATTTTATTCCGCATATTCTTCAGCCAGATCTACTAATACTAATATATGGCTTGGGGGGAGATGTAGCAATGACAGATACTAGGTCTTATTTTCGGGCGAGGCCTTATATTTCTAAAAAATAAAAAAAAATTGTACTAGGTCTTATTTTCGGGGGACGTCTTATTTTAGGAGAAACAGGGTAGTTGTGTGCTCATTTTCCCATATCTCAAACTCGTCTCTGCCCATCATACATTTATGACATGTTCATCAAGTGTGCTATGAATGCACATAATGGGAAAGTCACTTTAATACCAAATACAGCATTGAAAACCTGAATTTTAAATAGTAAGGAAGACAAGAATGCAGGACAATATTAATAACCAAATACCAGAGAACATGTGGCAGCACTGAAGTACTGGAACTATGTTCAAATAGGAAATCTATAACGGTCTATGCTCCAAATACGCAGTGTTAAAATAAAAAGGCGGTAATTAAAAACTTCTCTATTTGCAGAATCACATCAACTATTTCTGTTCAAGTGAAAAGCTAAAATGTTTAAGGCTCTGTATATAATACAGGATATGCCACATATCATACACTCTCCTTGTATGCACCAGCGAGCTGTTTACCTGCTAATGTAGAGCACCCCCAGCCGTGAGGAGTGGAAAGAAAAACACAAGGTATAAACACCTGTGGCTGCTCATTACCGGAGCCTTCAACAAAGTGCCATTCTATAGCCTTATGTGCAAGGTCATTCAGGGCTCAACTTTCCAAAGACATTCTTCAATAAATGTGCCACTTCAAGGAACTTGAAAATCTATTTGGTCATCTGGCTTACCTATATGAGGGTCTGTCCAGATGCAAGTTTGGTTAGGCTACACACAGAAGTCTACAGTTGTAGAGCAGGAGAACAAGATTTTTATTGGAGGGAATATAAAATATCAACTTAAACAGAAAGGAAAATAAACAGAGATGTGGACTATTGCTGCGACTTATACAAATACAGACTCAAGAAGGCTATTTTCTAGGCCAACATTCTTTCTGCCAAAATGTCCCAGACATAACTGTACATTCTGGATTTAAATGGCTTCCCAGAAGACACAGTAGGAGTGACCATCAAGTGGTTATTTTAATCAACACAGAATGTTTCTTCACTTGCACTAAAAATAAATGTGCCGGTCACGCTTTCAAACAACGCACTACTCTAAAATATCAATATTTGGCACAGGTGACTTACAGGTGTGCACACATTAAGCCTCCCATGGCATATAAAATGCCTACTAAATAAATGGTGCAATTAAGGGCTGTAGCAATAAGGCTAGGGCTAATACACAAACTTTGTGTAGCAAGATTTTAATTTTTAAGGGGTTGTTTGGCAAACTTAAAATATCTAACAATAGTTTTAACAGCATCAGAAAGCCCAGCGAAACCGGGGATTTCCACAGTCAGGTGATTAAAAGCATGTATCGACTATGCTGCAGCACACAGGCGCCAAGGAAACAAGAATATAATATTTATATAGTCCAAATAATGCATTGAAAAGCTGGCTGTGTCCTTCAAAGGCAAGAATATCATCACATAAGAAGCAAATAGACCATCTTGTTGCAAAATTAGGGCCACATTCACATCTCGTTTTTGCCCTCTATTGTAAGGATGGTCAATTCCCGATGTGTCCTTTCAATGGAGAACAAGGATATGTTGTCCTGTTCTTCCACCTACCCCCAAAGCAGGAGGAGGACCGAACATTAGCAGCAGCCAGTGATTTGCTGCTGACCTTCAGGGTGTTTACCCCAGTGACATCACTGGGGACCTCCCTGAGCATACACTTGGTGGAGGCCTGGGGAGGGATGCACCACCGTTGCATCTGTCCACCATTTCTAAATGTGAAAGTGGCTGAACAGGAGAGAGCAGGATGAAAAGACATAGCTTGCCGTTTTCCATGCTAGGTTTTCCACAGTATACAACGTATAATGGTCAGACACATGCAAAATGGATGCCTCTGGTGGACGCCAGTATATGTCTATGCATAAGCTCAGTGTAGAAGTTGGGAGCTTTCCTGGCTTATACACTGAGCATATATAAAAGAAGAGATGCAAATGTAGACCAACGCTACAGTTATCCAACAGTCGGGCAGAAGAGAAGAAAGCTATTCTATGGCTACGGGCAAAAAAGAAAAATACAACTTTGAATAAGTATGAAAAACATGTTCCTTTGGAAAGCCGTGTGGCTTGACAAATACAGTGAGAAAAATTATTACAAACTTGTAACCTTATAAAATACTGAGAGAAGACAGCTGCATTATATTAAATGGTCACTAACTATTTCAAGAGTGTCTAACAATGGTGACAGGCAAGGTTTTTGAGTCACCACTTTTTTCTAGAACACTGACAATCAAATTCCCCTACTCTAGCACAGCTTCTGTAAACTAATTTACATGTTCTTTTGTTCACATCAAACAGTTTATTTGCTTGTAACCAAATTCTCCAGCAGAGACTACATTTCCCATGAAGCCCTGCACAGCAGGTTGTGTGTAGCCAGCTCCTCTTGGCTCTTGGAGTAAAGAAAAGAAACCCCAGCACAACAAGTAAAATACAGCAGTTCTACCTACAACCTGCTTATCTCCTTTTGTAGCCTCCAAGTTAGTTCACCCTCCCTGTTTATCAGGACCGTACTACCACTATGGAACTTCACTGTACCAGCAGAAGCTGTTCATCTCCCAAGTACATGCTTCCAGCACTTCCTCTTTAGTGATGACAACAGGGCCCTTTTATGTCAAAGATGAGTCCATGCTCTAGCACCTTTGTCAGAGGGCCAAATGACCATCGAGCAGGGCAAGTACACCTTTTATTATTCCACATATCCAAATGCTAAACCCCCTTTATGTGTGTTAAACGAGTCAAACGACTCGTTTAACACACATAAAGGGTGTTAAACGATCAATGTTCAGGGTGCTTCCAATATGAGATAGACAGCTGCTTCTGAATGAAGGGTGTAAGCATTTTTGTTATAGCCAAGGCTATGCATTTCAGTTTGCTAACAGACAGAGGACAGATTATAATTATGAACAAAACCCACAAAAGTCAGCTACCACAGGCCAATAAAGCTTGGCTGGAGAGCAACTCTGCCAGATGTGAAATATGGAAAACATTCACTAGAAGACTGTGGGGAATCATAGATGGGAACAAAAATATAGAAGGAGGGAAGGAGAGATTTTATTCAGTCACTTTAGATAGATCTTCTTCAGCACCTGTAAAAGAAACATTACAAAAAAATGCCATTGGTTGATGGCTGGGTGTGGTATTGTGATCCACATTTAGTTGAGCTGATTGGCAACTGTACATTTCATATCAGCACAGCATATCAAGTCCTTATCAAAAGGAAATCTACCGTTTTCTTTTATGCATTGTGAACCAAACATACCTTGAGAATACTGTAGCTACACTGATGCATATCTTGTTTAACCCATGATCCGAGTGGTCTTACTCAAAAAAAATTATAAAATTCAGGACCTTGGGAAAGCTGGGTGCATACTGGCGTCTGTGCTTCACAGAGCTTCCTGAACTGTCCAGACAGGACTAACCAATCTGAGTTTGTTTAAAATCGCCGAGCCAACCACACGAGCCACAGAGCCTCATTATCATAATTTTATAAGTTCAGAGTAGCTACAGCAATCTCAACGTATGTTGGGTTCAAAATGCATAAAAACAAATGGTAGATTTACCAATTTAGCAAGCTCTGTGCAGCGCTGCGTAATCTGTGTGCGCTATATAAATTATTATTACTGTTCCATTTTATTTTGTAAATATGAGATAATCAATGATGTCTTGATGTTCTCCAACATTTCTACGTTCCTACTATTCCTTCCACTTCCACTTATTAAGCTCAGTGAGCTGGATTCAGCCATTTCAGCGGCTCAGTGGTTATTACAAAATGATGCTGCTGCTGGTCACTGCGTTACTGCCAACTTTCGCAAGCAGAAAGCTGTCGGAACACAACACTCCTGTCTACTGACTGCCAGGCGATGGAGTAATCCAGCAGACACTTCGGGGCCAATAATTCTGTCAAAAGACATCCTTAAAAATGTTCTTCATCCATTTATAATTATCACCACAATTAATAGTAATCGGCCAAGATTATTCCCTTTGCTGGGAACATATTGTACCACTTTATTATGTTGCTACGACAATTTGTTAAACCTTTTGTTATCTTCCATAGTTGATTGTTCAGATTTTTATCATTAGTGATAAATTATATTTTTAGTGCTGACAAGATTTCAATTCTATCAGTATTTTATTCTCACTTTCATAGGACAAATATGAACCCTAGGCCTCCTCTATTGTGCCAAAATTACAGTTTATCAGTGTATGATAATACCTAGTAACACAAAGAATAGAGGAATGCAGCAATATATATCCAGTACTGAAGTGTAAACAAAATTGCACAGGACACTGCAAATGAAAAAAGCGGAGCAGAACTTTTAATAGATGTATATTGGTAATTTACCTAATATTTTGCCCTCCCTACACTTTCACAAACAAAAAAGTGGTCAGTGGAATTAAATATATTACCACTACACAATAAACGATTACATTTCCATCAATTATGTAAACATATGAGCATTTTGTGGAATAATGCATTTAAGGATCAATTCCCATAGCACAAAAATAAGCCTCCCCTCACACTTCATGCAGCAAAAATTCAAGACTAAATGACCACAAGCTGTGGCTAGATGTTCATTGCTGCCTCTTAGCTCATGGGAAAAACTGATCCTTTAGATCCATGAAATAAAAATAAAATTTAATTAAAATCTAGAATTGACCTAGTTTTCTAGTATCAGCAAATAAATGTTAATGTTCGTATGATGAAAAGTTGTACAATTTTCCCGATACACTTTCTGTATCAGTTCCTCTGGGTTTTCTAGATCTCTGCTTGCTGTCAATCATTCCTTACACCCAGTGGATAGAAATCAGTCTATGGTCATGTGATCTCACACAGGTACACGTCCCGTTATATAACACAGAACCGTTTATCCACAGGAAGTTAACAGTGAAGGTTCCCATTTAAAGACAGAAGCAGAGATCCACAAAAAAAAAAAAAAAGACGGTGAGGGGGATTTGTATAAAGAAAACACCGCTTTCTGTATCAAACTAAATTTTTAACCCTTTTTAGTTTGGAATAATCAAAAATTTTTATTTGGCCCAAATCACCCACAGTCAAAAAGATAAATAAAAGCAAGTAACTTAGATAAAGATCTAGCGACCTCAGCAGCCTAACAATTATCACCTATTCTTGGATAAGGAAAACCCAATGCAGAGTTACTACCACAACAATTTTTCAGATTAAGTAGCCCACTTGTAAGCATGCCAACACTTTACAGGCAGTCCCCGGGTTACATACAAGATAGGGTCTGGAGGTTTGTTCTTAAGTTGAATTTGTATGCAAGTCGAAACTGTATATTTTATAATGGAAGTTCTAGACAATTTTTTTTCTTTTGCCCCAGTGACAATTGGAGTTTCAAAATTTTTGGTGTAATTGGACCAAGAATTATCAATAAAGCTTCATTACAGACATCTTACAGCTGATCATTGCAGTCTGGGACTATAGTAAAGCATCCAGAGAGCTTCACCAGAGGTCACAGTGGGCAGAGGGGTCCGTCTGTAACTATGGGTTGTCTGTAAGTCGGGTGTCCTTAAGTAGGGGACCGCCTGTATATTAAATTATACTGATTTTACAAAAATCAGCATAGTTAATGCAATCTACTTATCCTTATGGAAAGTACAACAATCATCTTTCTACTTATTCAGGCACACTTATTTTAACATAACAGCGTGGCCAAGCCCAACAATCATAAGTGAATTCACAATTCACAGTGAATTTTAGAAAGCCATCCTTAACAAGCTGTTGACTATTGAAGCAGGGAATTCGATATTATGCTACTAGAGGCTTAAACTTGGACACACAAATGAAGAACGCACAGACCTTTCAGTGATGGCAGAGCCTGAGTAAAGCACCGATTTAATTTCATGACTGCTGTGTACAGATAGCTGGCATTACTAAACACTGCTCTAATATCAACTTGTTAAATTTGAAACCGCACTCGACGTATCAGTATACATGACCAGACTAACTGGAGTCAAGGGAAATATTTTGGGAGCTGTTTATTTTTAACTGGCCTACAATGCGGTACTATGGCTGCAATGAACACATTCACACTCAGGGGCCAATGTTAACTGTATAAAAGAGTTACTAGGCATTGAAACAATCACATATATACAACTTAACCCAAAGCAACATCTATCTACCAAATAGAAACATTATAATAAACAATAGTGAATTCAAGTTTATTGTCAAGACTGGTATAGAGACAAACTCTAATGACAACCAGTAGCTCTTAAATCACATTCAAAAATAAAAAAAGACTTCATATACGTGTGTATATATATATAATTTACACACACACACACAAAATATCACCATAAATCTATTAGAATATGTAAAACGTAAACGTGCCGTAGGGTTAACCACTACTGCACCATATAGAGTTACATTCACTTTTCATTTTTGCAACATGGAGTAAATGCATATTAGTGCAAAGATTTAATTGCTATAAAACAACAGGCTTTTAGGCAACTATCACAATTGAAGGGGGAACTCACCTTGAGGGGTTTCACAGAGGGCTTGACTGTCACATCAGTGGAGGGGTTCCTAATAGATTGCCTCTTATAGCTACATATCCTGCTTTCCCTTCCAGGTGCAAATTGTATGTGCAAATGGGATGACCCCAATTTTGGATAATTATACTTAAGACTAGAAGAGTTAAGTTTGCTGGGAGGTCCTTCTGATATACTTCTTTGAAAAAGAATGCTTGATTTCCTGTTGGGAACAACTTTGCTGCCCTGGTCTCCATTAAAATTTATTTGACATTCAGCAATCTTTTTAGAAGGGGAACACGCAGAGGTACTGCGGGACAAGTGGATGTGCCGATGCGACTGCGCTCCATTGCAAGGCTTCGGATCATAAGGTCTGCGTGATTTTACATGGTCACGTTGGCTGCCTGCGGACAATGGTCTCTGGGGAGAAACATATAGTGAAATAGAAGAAAATTCCTCCTCTGCGGTGTCTGTGTTCAGAAGATCATGTGATAGACAGGCCTCTTGTGAAGAGTCATTCAAGTAAAGTGGTTTAACATCTCTAACTTCACCAATAGTGCAATTATTTTTGGAAAGACGGACTCCATTGACTGCTGTTGAAAGAAAACCCTTTGAGGAGGTCGGATCTTCCTTCTGGGCAAGCTCATTAGAACAAAGCATGAACTGATAGGATGTCTGATAAGGACCCCTATTAACTGGGGGGCTCAAAGTAGTTGGAGAGGTTGGTGGTGTCTCAGATGGACTCCGAGGGAAGATGACTAAAGAGGAACAACGTCTCAAAGGAAGCCTGGTTTTCCTTCTTGATGGCAGATTTCCCATAATCACTTCTTTGTCTAGTTCATCTTGGTCAAAAGGAAAAGTACTTTTACACCTAGAATAAACCTGGCGAACATTATTTAGTTTGGAAGCATTCAATTCAGTTTTGGTAGAGGTTTGGCTGCTAGCAAGTACACCATTAATGTCACCTAGAGAAAGAGTGCAGCTACTATTGTCACTTAAGACACTGTTAGAACATGAACCAGTGTCACTTGTTGTACTTGTACATGATCCATAGTCACTGCTGTTACTACTAAACGATCCATTGTCGCTTGCAGCAATGCTACATGAACTGCCGTTCTTAGCCAAGGTGTTATTTGGGAAACTGCTGTCATTTACGACTGGGTGACAGCTATAATTCCTGCTCATGTTATAACTAGAATTATTCCCATCCTTGTAATCACGGACGAATGAAATGTCTTCCGTAGTAAGGTCTGTGTTGCCAGACTGATGACATCTACCATTCTGGCTGGGCTGTAAAGAAATCTGCAGCGAAGTACTCTTTTTGCTAGGTGGTGAAACAGGACTACCTTGATAGGTCTGTACAATTCCAGGTGAAGATGAAAGTTGCACTGTTTGTCGTGGAGAGAGCCGCATCTGTATCACACTTGGAGCAGAAGAGCGGGAGACACTTTGGAAGCACATGTGAATATTGCTATCCAGACCATCTCCAGAGCTGTCCGGCAGGGGATCAGTGTTACTTCTTCTGGTGGCAAAATGAAGTCTTAAGCGTCGTGCCATTTGTTCCTTCAGACCATATTACTAATTCAGATGTGCAGTTCTCTCTCACTCCCCGAGCAGACCAGAAGCAGCAGAAAAACATGTAGATCGTTGGTATTACACAGCAGGAAAAGCCACAAAACTGCTTCATGTGTCCCAGCCAAACACAGGAAAATGATGAGCCACAGGGTAGAGCAGTGCACGTCATGAAGCAAACAGACCATTCCTGACTCCACGGTTTCTAAATCGTCTTGGATTGCTTGTACTCCAACTGCATTCACTTACCAGGCACTTGATTTCTAGCGACATTTAAGCTCAGCTCTCCTGCTGCATACTGGCTGTCACGCTGCCAAACTTGATATAATAATACCTTCTCCAATATGCATGAATGAGTCCTTCCCAAAAACAACCTTGTGCCTGCGATTGAAAGCGCACTGTGTTTTCTTGCTATAGTCGCCCCAGCTGAACGCAAGTCCTAGCTGAATCAATATGCCTAAACTTTCCTCTGAAGTGTTCAGGCTCTAATATTTTTACCCATACATATAGAGTTACAGGAAGTTGCAGGGAACGGAGTTCCACATAATTGAGTATCAAAGTTCGGATTGAATTACCAAAAATTCTCCATCATAGGAAACTATTGTAGATTCGGCTATGCAGGAAACCACCGGTATTCATTTGAATTTCAAGTTCCAGTAAAGAATTCTCTATTACTTAGAGGATTCTGGAATATTTAATAATACAAAAAAGCCACCAGGTTCAAGTGCAGAGAGAATTTTTCTCATACAAGCACAGAAAGCCATAAGTATGAAATAATACTGTAGTGGAAAAATAAACACAAGGAATGAATCAATATTTTTTTTCAATAACTAGCTAGAAAAGAAAAAAACATTTCCTGCAAGAATCTTTCCACATATTAACAACTTATTAATGGGGTAGGGGGGGGATCAACCCACAAAAGACAGACATTATTTTATTATATGCACAACAATTAATAGATATCATAATGCTACAGAAGAAAAATAGTAACAACTTCAACTTACTTTCCTGAACTGAAACACTGGTGCCATCTAGTGGTAAAGCAAGAGATTACACAAGACTAAAACCTAATATCATACACTACAGGAAATGTGTTCGTGTAAAAGCATATGCGATTGGGCCAAGCTCCTCCTCGCCACATTTCAATTGAATTACAAAACGCAACTCATATGTATGGGTGAGTGGTTTAATGACTAAATTGAAGACGAATGGGGATAGAGGGCATCCCTGATGAAAGGTGAGCAAATTTATCCCCCTGACAGTCAAATGTACTTATACCGTGTGGAGGGACACTGTAGCTCAATTAGATAAATTTAAGCAGCGATAAAATTACGTCCAGCCCTATAAAGCCAACCACAAGGCTGATGCAGCCCCCTGGTGAAATTTAGTTTGACACGCCAGCTCTTGGGCATCCTTTATGCCCATTATAAATACAAAAGTGATTTTCACTGGTGCTCAAGTCCCTTTATATAAGGACAATATGACTGAAGAAATGCCCATATAAAACCAAAGTTTCCTCATATCTGCCTTTCGGTAGCCCCAGTGCACCCTGTAAAATTATTTTTCGGTGTCTAAAAACAGGAATTCACAGGGGTCTCAAGATTCCTCTGCAATTTGGACCATATCGATAATTTGCCTGGTAACATCCCGTGCATGCAAACAAGGCATTTGATCTTTAGGAATTAGATCCTTTATCCACATGACCATATACTTAGACAATACTGTAATAAAGTTTGTGGCTTTTAAAACTTTTAAAAGTAAAAAAAAAAAAAAGTACGAGAAACACCCTTTAACAGAATTAATAAATTTGATCACATTTGGGCTCTTTGGGACTCCTATTGGTCCAGCACAACAACTTAAAATATGTGAGGCACAGGTGCACACTTACCTCTCGACAACAAGTTACTGGCGCCCCCCCCTCTCTTCCTTAGGAGTCTGCTCTTTATTTGTTAAGTCTATTGTCTTAGGTGTTTATGTTTTGTTGAACTGTTGATCATGCCACCTTTCAGTTCTGAAATGGTTCATTATATTTACACGATAGGGCTTATTTACTAAGGTCCCGCAGATGCACTTTCGTTGGATATTCCAACGTTTTCATTTTGGGACAGGTATTTAGAAGGGGATTTTGGCGAATGCGACAGAAATTGGGTGGCGGGCCGTTGGACGATCCGATGGATTCAGACTGAGCGCAGGATTTAACTTACAATTTGTGTCGCAAGACAATGCACTTACATACACCAGGAAGAAGATGGTGAACTCCGGCGGAACGAGCGGGGAAGCGACACATGCAGGATATCAAGCGCACCATCTTTGTGAATCGGGTAACAAAACAGCAAACATAGCCAATAAATCTACTCCTATTATAACCCCTTAACAACCAGGCCCATTTTAGTTTTTGCATTTCTATTTTTCACTCCCCACCTTCAAAAATCCATAACTTTTTTATTTTTCCATGTAGAGAGCTGTGCGAGGGCTTGTTTTCTGCATAACAAATTACACTTCATAGTTACAGCATTTAATTTTCCACTTCGTGTACTGGGAAGCGGGAAAAACATTCCAAATACAGTGAAATTGGTGAAAATTTTTTTGTTACGGGCTTGGATTTTACGGCTTTCGCTATGCACCCCAAATGACACGTCTACTTTTTTGGGTCGATTACGATCACAGGAATGTCAAATTTATATAGGTTTTATAATGTTTTCATGCATTCACAAAAATGAAAACAACCTGTACAAAAAAAAAATTCTTCATTTTGCCATCTTCTGGCACTTATAACTTTTTCATACTTCCGTGTACGGAGCTGTGGGTGGTGTCATTTTTTGCGACATTTGATGACATGTTCAGTGCTACCATTTTGTGGGCTGTACGACCTTTTGATAATTGACACTCATAAAAAAGACCAGACTTAGACAAAAGGTTATAACAGAACTAAATTAGGGAGGGTTGAAGGGGAGGCAGAACACCTCAAACCATGCCGCTACGATATGGTTTGGTGCCGCCAGTGGTCAACCAAGAGCTTATGACAAGCGAGGAGCCAAACGCTGTGGAACATCTCATATTTGCCTAGATCGCTAGCCCTCAGCTCCTTCATATGAAGTATTTGATTAAGGGCTTCCAGCCACTGTGGGGGTTCTGAAGATCTACATAGTTGGGGGATAATCTTCCTCATGGGAAAGTGACACAGCAAGCGTTTCTTAAATTTGGAGATAGATATAGGACCCAGATATAGTGACAGCAAAGCCAGCTTTGGGGAGGGCTGTATCTTAGGGGGACATAAATCAGAATACAGTTAGAACACCTCCTTCCAGAGGGCAGTTCCACCATATATGAAGCATGTTACCCTTCACCGTCTCTGCAGTGCCAGCCGTTGGCTGTGACCTTGTGAAACATCAGATGTAACCTGGATGCATTTCTATACTTTTGTGATAAGATTGTAGTTGTAGTTTAGCTCCTGGAGTCTGCTACAGATAGAAGCTTCACTTTCTGAAAATATTCAGAAGTGAAATATTTTTTAAGATTATGTTCCCACACTCCCGTAAAAGGAGGCAAGGTGTCCCCTAAACCCTCTGTGTTCAACACAGTATAGACCGATGAGACCGTAAGTGATGGTGGAAGACAGGCACATTTCTTAAAAATGGAGTGGGTTCAGCTAGTTGTTGGAGTGGGCCCAGTGAAGCAACAAATGTACAAATCTGGAATTAGTGGAGCTATCGGTAGGGCACTATGACCAGAACGGCAGACACCTCTGACAAAGGGCGCACTCTATTCTTATGGATCACCTCATGCACACTAAAGAAGGGGGGCATATTTTAGAGTTGGCATCTGTGTATTGGTAATTAAGCATGCCTTTTGTGTAGCCACAGCTGCTGACTCTGCTGTTCCGAATGGGAAGTTTTCTAAATTAAGCAAATCATTGCAGTAACTTGCAGGTGTCCACTGGGAGGGAGAAGTAGGCAGTGTACTGTACATGTCAGTACAAATATGAGCAAATAAAGCAAAGCATTAAGATTAATGACATGTAATGTTATTTATCTATATGCCAAGAAAATGGCATATCATTAATAAGGTTTAGATTCTCAGCCGCTATAATTGTTATAAATAGCGACCTGACAAACTGGACAATAACAGAATGCAGATTGCCATTCATCTCAGAAACACAGACAGTAAAATGTGAATGAGCATACATAACTTTAGGGAGTATTTACAATATGCGGTTTGGTACAGTTAAAACTCAATGGAATAAAAGTAATGCATTTTTGATGTACCAGCATTTGCATGCAATATGAGGGCTCATTCAGATGGCTGGGAGAGCGCTCTTCACTTATACTGCCTCCATAGGCAAACAAGAGTCAGCACCTGCCAAAATAATGGACATGCCCTATATTTTGCTGCGTGCCCGGCCAACCTGGTGACAGTGCGGTGACACAAATCATGAGACCAGATCGCGGCTCCCATAACGGCTGTCAGAATGAGCTCCGACTTTGTATAATTTCATCTGAGTTTAATAACACCTATCAATCCTTATGCACAGTGCTCCCCCTAGTGGTAGAACAGTTCTATCATTTACTGTGATAAGTGAAAGCAGGGAATAAAGAGCTATACATCCACTGAAACAAACACATATCCCCAGTGAACACATAGAATAATGTTTAGAGCCAAGAAAATTTACACGGGCCCTGTAAAAATACCAGCCAGTACACATTATAGAGTCACAAGCAAAAATACACCCTCTTTGTATTCCATGGATTTACATATCAGTACACAGGAAAAACAGTTGTTCCTTAAAAGGTCTTACAAATAGGAAGATACAACCTCAGATAAAATATTACATATTCAAATGTGTCATAATATATGTGTAAATAATAATAATAAATCTATATTTATATAGCGCCAAATTATAGAGTGCTTTACAAATCATGGGGGACATATACAAATATAATATCACATTAAATTACAGAGTACAAACATTCATATGGAACATATGGAAGCTTTTATAATGGTCCAGCCATTCTTTTTAAGGGAACAGTATAAAATAATTTAATTAAAAAAAATTAGATAGAGATATCTATATCTATCTCACAAACCCCACACACCAGAGTCCAATCACAGCGTGCACGCTAATTCCTACTCCCAAGCGCTCAGCACACCCAGTCATCTCAATTCTCGTGTCAGGGAAACCAAATGGAATCCCACACACTACACACCACGCACACACAGCTAAGGGGGCACACAACCACACTATGTAAACCCCACCACCACCACAACTTAGGTGCCTATGAAATGCTACTGCACTGAGCCACTCTACTCCCAGATGCAGTCACACTTCTCGCAGGACTGCACATATACACCCAGATACACACTCTTCTTGATACCAACTGGATCAGTGGATGAACGAAAAGTAGACAGTATTTTCTATGGAGATTCCACATCTTAAGTCGAGGTAGTAGCTTGGAACTCTATATATTCTATGTCTGCTTTTCTCTTTGGGTTCGACTTGCCTAATAGCCGTAGCTCCCTCAAGACACACCTGTGAGAGTGAGTGAAACACCTCTCCAGAGTTATGGGAACGTATAGAGCACAAACTTTTTAAGTGACAATATGCAAAATAGGCACAATGGTAAAAAGTTTTTAAAAAATGGTGAAATAACATACAAATAGTAAAATAAAAATCATGCCTTCTCACAAGGTTCTCCCGAGAAGAAGATATAACCACATTTCCCAGAACGAGTATAAACAAAACCAAAACACCATTATGAAATGTTGGCTTAATGGTCTAATGGTCTAATAGCCATTTCCTCCTTCCCTCCTTGGTGCTCGACACCCCAGGACTATTAGAGGATACTGATCCAGGTTTGTTGACCAGAAATTGAAATATTTTCTTTATGACAACCCTGATCTCTCAATTTGTGTCTGTGATGTCATTATAACCCAGAGGCAGTAAGCCAGCTGTCTAGAGGTTGTGTTTGACGAAGACCTTTTCTTGCCGGATGCACTTAAAAAATATTTCTAGAATCTGACCATTTCTTATAATCGAAACCTCTAAAACACTAATTGTCGCTCTGATTCACTCTTGTGTAGACTACTTTAACTCCCTACTAATCGACCTTCCACTTAGTAAGCTCTCGCCTCTACAATCTATTCTCAATGCATCAGCCGGGCTTGTCTTTCAGAACGCTACACGGATGCCTCCAGTCTGTGCCAGTCACTGCACTGGGTGCCCGTCTCCTTCCAAATGCAGTTTAAGTTAATAATCCTCATCCACAAAGCTCTGCATGATGCTGCACCTCCCTACCTCTCCTCTCTCATTGCAGTCTATTGTCCAACCTGTTCTTTTCGATCTGCTAGTAATCTTAGATTAATCTCTTCCTTGATTCGAATTTTCCACGCACGTCTCCAGGACTTCTCCAGAGCTGCACCAAATCTTTGGAATGCCCTATCGGTGTCTAACAGACTAATACCCAAACAATGCTTCAAATGTTCTATTAAAACTCACTTGTTTAGGCAGGCCTATCACACTTGCTAACTGCATATAACTATAACTCTTTAATAACCAATTCTCCCCCTATCTGTAATCTGGAAAATGCTTCTCTGTAGTCCAACTGACTATGGACTTTGTCTATAAGATGGCGGCTGATGGCTGGTTCAAGCAGCAGCATTTTTATTTATTAAATTATTTTTATTCCATCCCATTATAAAAAAGGCTGGACCATTGTACAAGCTCTTCACCCGCTCTACCTCATCACCCGCTCATCCTCATAGATTGTAATCGCTTGCAAGCAGGACCATCACCTATTTTTCCATATTACTGTTTGTAATATTATATTTCCCCTATGATTTGTAAATCGCTACGGAATTCGATGCCGGTATACAAAGATTTTTTTTTTTTACTTTAATTGTCCCCTCAATTTTTACCATCTATATAAGCCTCTGTTCCAAGGGGATTTGACCACCTGTGGGGGATGACGTCTAATCAGAGCTGTACAGGGTCTGATCAGATCCAGAAGTTCTTAATAACCGCAGCCCCAGCAATCACATTTAATTAACCACTCCTGCGTAATATGTAAAACTTAGCAATATTTATTAGCCATATCTTGTAGTAATAATGTTCTGTGTGACTTTACCAGTCTCTCAGTTTTTTTTTGTTTTTTCCACTGGGTTGTGGTCTGGACTTGGTTGTAACACCTAATTCTTTATATTAGTGTAGCTAGTGTAGATGATAAGGCTTATTCTTTTAATGAATAACCCATTTTCTGTTGGATAGATGGACTAACATTTTACTCTAGAACACCTTGGTATACAGAGGAGATAAAGGTTGATTTAAAGAGGTTTGTCCCGGAATCATGAAAAATCCCCCTGGGGCAGGGGGAAGCAAAGAGTTGCTGTATTCGCGGCCTGCTTGCACTTCCAGCTTCCCAAAAGTTGTCTGTTCCTCAACACTCCTGGCTGGATCAGAAGTGGTGGGTACCACAGTAGCCATCGCAGTCAAATACTTAAAGCTGTAACCACCAACCTCCATTTTAAATCTCACACAATACAATAAAGACAGGGATATGGGCATTTTAATGATTCTACAGGCAGTCCCCGGGTTACGTACAAGATAGGGTCTGGAGGTTTGTTCTTAAGTTGAATTTGTATGCAAGTCGAAACTGTATATTTTATATGGAAGTTCTAGACAATTTTTTTTCTTTTGCCCCAGTGACAATTGGAGTTTCAAAATTTTTGGTGTAATTGGGCAAGAATTATCAATAAAGCTTCATTACAGACATCTTACAGCTGATCATTGCAGTCTGGGACTATAGTAAAGCATCCAGAGAGCTTCACCAGAGGTCACAGTGGGCAGAGGGGTCCGTCTGTAACTATGGGTTGTCTGTAAGTCGGGTGTCCTTAAGTAGGGGACCGCCTGTACTGAGGTTTCTGTAGGATTCCGCTGAGCCGTAAAAACATCTTTTATTCCTCCTCAGTTGACTCCTGTGTCCATTCAGGGAGGCGGGGAAAGCTCTTGGATCCAGTGAAAATGTCCCGATCTCCTTTCTGCCATCCAAACATCCCACGCCCTGCTCTCTCTTCTCCATGTCACAACCTTCCCGTCACAGCCATTTTCAAAGTGCGTCTGTATCTTTGAAGGCGGCCAGCATACCCCCACAAACATGTTGCTGTGCATTGCGGCACATTTGGCCTGTGGTCTTGTGTGTCCATGGGACATTGTTGCAGGATTCAAATTGTTTGTTCACATGAAAAATTGAAAACCAAAAAAGCCATACTTGTGTACCATTTTGCTAATTGTATTGTCATGAATTTGGCGTTAATATGAGGCCCATCAATGAATCAAAGATATAATTTCTTAGGTAATTTTTGGCAATTTCTCCAAGCATTGCACAATCTGACCTATTGATGGCTGTGCTGGTACATCTACTTATGGAAAGATTGACAGTTGTTTCCATTTGTGAATTATCTTTTTCACTGTAGAATAATACATTTAAAATGTTTGGAAATGCCATTGCATTCCATGGGAAAAAGATGGGCAGTAACAATTGCTCCTGATCACTGCTGATGACTTTCCTCATCGATACTAGGCCAACAAAACACCTAAATGTGCTAGACCAGCAAACTATCAAAACTTCTCCCGTTGTAGAGATGGTCACACTTGCTCATGATCAAAGGCATTTGATAAGCACCACCCAGTTGCTAGTTACGCCATGAAAGCAGTAAGGGTGTTCTTAATTTTTCACCGTGTTGCATTTTGATGTTGCCCTACACACATTTTGAAAAAGTACATAAAAAGAGTAATAAGCCAGAAAACTGGCAAATGGACCTTTTAAGTCTTTCAGTTTATCATTATTCAATAACAAAAGTGGTTGTTATGATTGAGCAACCTCTTTCTAATAAGTTCCATATAGGGGAATATTGACAGAGACTGTCCTATAATAATATATATAATAATTACAGCCAATTTTCTAATATTCATAAAAAATAAACTAAAAATCATCTGCACAACTGAAACAACTGTAAATAAAGCAAAGTAACATACCAAGCGATTTTCATCAAATACTTCAAACAAAAGTCTGTGCTTCTGTGGAGACACCTAGAAAAGAAATTGGAAGAGAATAAATACACAAAATACAATCTAAAATATATAGTTCCAGGAAAGGCTGAAGCACTAGAATGTGAATCTGTAGATTTCAAAGACTTCAAAATGTAATTTCTACTATCTCTAGAACAGTGGTTCCCAACCTTTCTAATGCTGTGACCCCGCAATACAGTTCAACATGTTGCGGTGACCCCAAACCATGTACAAGAATATTGTATTCATGCCAAAAAATGCAATAAAATTGTGGCTCCGATGGCTTTAGGCGACCCCCGTGTTTTGATCATTCGACCCCCGCCGGGGTCGCGACCCACAGGTTGAGAACCACTGCTCTAGAATGTTAAACACGCTTTGCCTCAAGTAGAAAATCTCAAGTGTGGTTAAAAAGAAGTCTATAGAAGACCTTAAACCACACTGATCCAAAAAAATGAAGGAGTTCTACGGCCCGGTCTAGGGCAGCAGCTCGAGTATAAGCCTAGTTTTTCAGCACAAAAAAAATGTGCTGAAAACCCAAACTCGGCTTATACTCGAGTAAAAAAAATATAGGTTTTACCAGGTTTTTGTGGTAAAATTAGGGGCCTTATACTTGGGTCAGCTTATACTCGAGTATATACGGTAATTTGATGCTTACACAGTGCTTGCGAGTACAATGTGGAGAATGACCATTAAAAGAAGGTCTCCTTTTATTGGCATATACCGAAATGTTACAACCTGACATAAGCTAACATAGCAAAATTACAGTGAAAAAAACACTCTCTTTATATAGAAACAACTAAAATACTCACTCTGAGCAATATTTCCTCATTCCATTTCGGATTAAGGCTCTGCAACAAATCAGACACAAGAATAAAATCATAAAACTTTTTATGGAAAAAAAGTAGGTCTATGGTGCTACATGTCTAGGTTAAACTTGCTGCCATACACTGAAGCAAAATATGCAGGAATAATCCACATATGGTATTTGAAGATCTTTCTCTAGGACCCACAGCTATGTTTAAAGGGGTAGGGAACCTATGGCTTGGGAGCCAGATGTGGCTTTTTTGTTTGCTGCATCTGGCTCTCAGACAGATCTTTAATAAATAGTGATGGCTGCTGTGTGTCTCTTAGACTGATCACTGGACACAGACAGCAATGTTACCGCTGCCTATGTCCTTTGTACGACCCAGGTGCCATCGCCGCCATCGTCTAAGCCTGGGTCAAAGAGAAGAGCGTGGGAGCAATGAGGATCTGGCTGCAGGGAGCGCTGGTAAATTTATATTCATTTTGTTTTGCGGTGACTACTTATCTACTTGTGGGCACGTGCTGTGGCTACCCATCTACCTGGGGGCACCAGTCGCAAAGCAGGATGGTCTTGCTGCAGTGTAGTACCACCAGGTCATTCCACAGGCGCGACTGGAGGTACAGGATTACTAGGCAGTCTTGTGGTCAGGAACAGGTAGACGGTCAAGGCAGGCGGCAATGATGCGAGGTTGGGGACGGAGCAAGCGGTCAGGACTGGCAGCGAAGGAGCAGAATCAGGAACAAGTCCAGGGTCACAACGGGTGGTCATCACTTGGGAAGGAAACACTGTGGAAAGCTTCCTCATAGGCATGAAGCACTAAGATCCGGCAGGGAATGCTAGGAGTCTTTATAGGAACCCGGGAAGTGGGTAGCGCTAATCAGCGGCGCGCTAGCCCTTTAAATCTGTGAGTGCCGGCGCGTGCGCACTGGCCAGCCAGGATGGGAGCAGGAACGTGGAGAGGCGAGTGGGCTTGGAAAGGGGCGCTGCCGCATAAAGGAGGAACGGGTGTGCCTGCGATCCGAGACGTAAATCGCAGGGGCATGTGCATATTGTACGGCTCTTACGGAATAACAATTTAATATATGTGGTGTTCATGGCTCTCTCAGCCAAAAAAGGTTCCTGACCCCAGCTATGGGAATATCTATAGAACAACATAGTGAAGCAACAGGAATGGGAGTTGGAAAACCCCTATTTTGGAAATAAAGACAGGAAAACATCAATTGCCTTTGTAAACTATGAAGAAATTAAACGAGTACTTGGAAGCTAGCTGACATCTATTACTAATGATTTATTTATTTGAGAAAATAGATAGGACGCTTGTAACTACACATCAGTTCAGCAATAAGGGAATACCACCTGGGCACAGAGGCAAGGCAAGCAAGAGTATATAGTGCAACTTTTGTTTGTTTTTAAATGGGGGTTTCATGTGTCATGATGCTGTTGGGCCATCATGGGCAGAATCAGCCACAACATATAGAAAAGTGCTTTTCCTTCAGCACAGACTCAACTGTATGTTAACTCCAATGCCTGTGCATACCCCCAAAGAACACAGGTCCCTAAAGTGTACAAAATAGTGTGTCTCTTAGACTGATCACTGGACACAGGCAGCAATGTTACCGCTGCCTATGTCCTTTGTACGACCCAGGTGCCATCGCCACCATCGTCTAAGCCTAGGTCAAAGAGAAGAGCATGGGAGCAATGAGGATCTGGCTGCAGGGAGCGCTGGTAAATTTATATTCATTTTGTTTTGCGGTGACTACTTATCTACTTGTGGGCACGTGCTGTGGCTACCTATCTACTTGGGGGCACCAGTCGCAAAGCAGGATGGTCTTGCTGCAGTGTAGTACCACCAGGTCATTCCACAGGTGCGACTGGAGGTACAGGATTACTAGGCAGTCTTGTGGTCAGCAATAGGTAGACGGTCAAGGCAGGCGGCAATGATGCGAGGTTGGGGACGGAGCAAGAGGTCAGGACTGGCAGCGAAAGAGCAGAATCAGGAACAGGTCCAGGGTCACAACGGGTGGTCATCACTTGGGAAGGAAACACTGTGGAAAGCTTCCTCATAGGCATGAAGCACTAAGATCCGGCGGGGAATGCTAGGAGTCTTTATAGGAACCCGGGAAGTGGGTAGCGCTAATCAGCGGCGCGCTAGCCCTTTAAATCTG
Organism: Engystomops pustulosus; assembly: GCA_019512145.1. NCBI lineage: Eukaryota > Metazoa > Chordata > Amphibia > Anura > Leptodactylidae > Engystomops > Engystomops pustulosus. The sequence goes on from CM033644.1 coordinate 60,555,983, forward strand.
TGAGTACCGGCGCGAGCGCACTGGCCAGCCAGGATGGGAGCAGGAACGTGGAGAGGCGAGTGGGCTCGGAAAGGGGTGCTGCCGCATAACGGGGGAACGGGTGTGCCTGCGATCCGAGACGTAAATCGCAGGGGCATGTGCATATTGTACGGCTCTTACGGAATAACATTTTAATATATGTGGTGTTCATGGCTCTCTCAGCCAAAAAAGGTTCCTGACCCCAGCTATGGGAATATCTATAGAACAACATAGTGAAGCAACAGGAATGGGAGTTGGAAAACCCCTATTTTGGAAATAAAGACAGGAAAACATCAATTGCCTTTGTAAACCATGAAGAAATTAAACGAGTACTTGGAAGCTAGCTGACATCTATTACTAATGATTTATTTATTTGAGAAAATAGATAGGACGCTTGTAACTACACATCAGTTCAGCAATAAGGGAATACCACCTGGGCACAGAGGCAAGGCAAGCAAGAGTATATAGTGTAACTTTTGTTTGTTTTTAAATGGGGGTTTCATGTGTCATGATGCTGTTGGGCCATCATGGGCAGAATCAGCCACAACATATAGAAAAGTGCTGTTTCTTCAGCACAGACCCAACTGTATGTTAACTCCAATGCCTGTGCATACCCCCAAAGAACACAGGTCCCTAAAGTGTACAAAATAATGTATGGACCATTTCAGCACATAATTAATAATTTTTTACAATTGCTGTAATTTTAAGACTAATACTAAGCATTATCTATCATACTGTAAACATTAAAACTTGTAATGAAATCACCTTTTTGACAGTTTTGGTTTGGATGTTGGCTATTATTCCACTTGCTGGATCGTAAAGTGTCAATTTCACATAAGGATCACTGAAATCATACGGTTAAAATATTGTTATATGAAGAGAAAAATAGAAAGGAAAGAACATCACTCTGGGCACTGTTAAGAACATTATCGTCTTTCATTTATAACTAGAGTTAAGTCTGGACATAAAACCCAGATAAATATGTAGGACGACTTGTATCTTTGTATCTAGGTCTTAGGCCTCATACAGATGAACGTATGAGGGCCGTTGCCATGGCCACACAATTTGCTGCCCCATCACAGCCCCCATAGATATCCATGGCCCCCGCACTGTGACCACAACGGACAGCTGCTCAGAAAAATATAGCAAATGTTCTATATTTTGCAGTATTACGGTCCTGGTCACTCGGCTTTCATTGGAGATGGGAGGGGTGTTTAGTGCTCAACCCTCCTCCCTCCCGTACCCGGCGTAGCCTGGGTGGGCGTACGTTCATGTGTGTGAGAGCTTAGGCTCCTGACAGTCAGCAGCTAGGTCACAGCCCCACGGATTTCTATTAGTCGAGGTTTGGGCGTTTAGTTCATGGCCACAGCACACATTGGTGTTAATGAGGCCTTAATCAGGAAAAATAGTTATGCATCATAATAAATAATTCTAGCAAAATCCACTTAAAAACAAAAAAAAAGATACATTTTTAACTTTTAACTTATGGTTTGCTCAGCCCCAGAAACGTGTACCTTTGCCAAGTATTATATTCAAGTCCCATCCTAGTAGCGCTTGGTCTGCGAGACCCAGCCTCAGCATGGTCCATGATTTAGAGACTTGGTGATGCCATGAAGGCTTTAGAGGAAGTCTACCACCTCCCCACTCATCCACAAGTAACATCACCATTGTGTATGGCATTTTATAGACATTATAGATATATATATTTCATTTTTCTCAGTGATCTGTTTAAAGAAATTCCTGCTTTAATATTTTTGCAAATTATCCAAGGCATGTCTGCTGCTGCACCCATTTTCTTCTTTTTATGCTCGCAAGGCCCGCAAGTTTTCTATCCAGCCCCCATCATCATTGGCACTCTTGGATCCGGATTCATTGGTTGGGGGCCCCTGGGCTGGCGCTCCAAAAGCGACAATGATTAGGCTCCAGCTGGGGCCTCCGGCCGTCGGGCAGGGGCCTCTGTCCATCCGACAGGAAGCTCCTGCCCATCACTGTATAGTGCTCAAAGCGTCCAGAAACGGCCACTTGAGCACTATTACTGCAGGTGGAGTGTTGTGGCCAGAAGACAACCCCGGCGCACATGGCTCTTTGAACCTGGATGCGCGGCTGCGTAATGACGTCATCACATGGCCGTGCACCCCTTCCTGTCCGGCAGCGGGAGCCATTGCCAGTGAATACAGGTTTTTTGTTTTTTTTTTTTAATTAAAGAGCAGTAAAAACATTGTGCCCTCCCGGGGGCCCAACATGTAAAATCATTCATTATGGGAGCAGCATTTAAAACAACAAATGGTAGGGGGAGCATATGAAATAACTAATGGTGGGGGGATCACATTGGAAATAATTAATTATGAGGGGCAGCATAGAAAATAATTAATGGTGGGGGGCAGCACACCATAACATGCTGCCATAATTTATGCTATTTCTACCTCCGGGGCATTCCATACTTTAACAACTTTAAGAAAAATTCTTGTTCCACATTGTTCTACATATAGATCAGATCATGTTTGAGGCATAAGCAGAAAAAAAAAAAAAAAAAAAAAATCACAATTGTACTACCCTTTAATTAAAAGAAAGGCCTCCCGTTCCTGTGAGCATTTTGCGGAAGCCCATATTACAAAAGTGGTTTGTATCGAAAATCTGAAGATGCCTAAGTATTTCTCTTGTTCTATAGTCCTGTGACCTGTAAAAACAGCACTAGGAGCTTCTTACTAAAGTAGGCAGCTCCTACCTAAAACAGTGTAGTCCGTGTTCACGCTGCTTATCGGAAACCTAACACGGCCTAGATGTACAAATAGGAATATGCGGTTCTAACAGTTTCTATTGTACAGCAGAGTATGTCTGCTAGCAGAGGTCGCATTAACGCCTCACCACGCGTCAGACGCGTGATGAGGCGCCATTACTTCCCAAAATAATTGCCATGCGTAAAGTTACGCTTGGCAATTATTCCGTGTAGCGTGCAGGCTGAGCGGCCCGGCGCGTGCTGCAAAAGAGGTAAATGTCTGTAGCGCGATCACAGCGCGCGCCGGGCCGCTCAGCGGGACACGTGACACAGTGATCTGTGTCAGCAGCGCTCCGGAGCGAGAGCGCAGGCCCCGGGAGACCTGTGGACAGCGGGGCTGCTGCTCCCTGTCCTGCTCCATCTCTACCTGCCCGCAGATCCCGACGGGACTTAAGAGCAAGGCCGGGTGAGTGTGTGCAATGTAGTGTAGTGTTCTGTGTGTGATTGTAGTGTAGTGTTCTGTGTTCTGCGTAAATTTTCATACTCCTCAAAAATGGTGAGAGGAGTATTTTTACCCTTCTGGAAAAATGTTAGTGCGACCTCTGGTGTTATCTATATAGAGGTCATTGTACAGGGAGGAGGAGATAAGCTGTGACATCATCTATTGTCAGTAGTGATAATACGCATAGGGATAATACGCACAGTGATGTCACAGTACAGGGATAATACACACAGGGATGTCACAGTACAGGGATAATACACACAGTGATGTCACAGTACTCAATCTATGTTTCAGCACCTCCAGATTCTTTTTTTATTTGGTTTTCATGTAAAAAAAAGAAAAAAAATGAAATGTATCCCACATTTAGCCAACACCTTGGATACAATCTGTTTACCATATTCACCTGAATTGACATAATTTCCCGAAAATAATTCCTCAATCTGAAGATAAAGAAAATAATAATCCACATTACAGGAGGAAGATGGAAAAGGATGCGACGAGGATGGGATTCGAACCCACGCGTGCAGAGCACAATGGATTAGCAGTCCATCGCCTTAACCACTCGGCCA
>CM033644.1:60559928-60659483 GCA_019512145.1 Engystomops pustulosus
GTGAGTGTAGTGTAGTGTGCCGTGTGAGTGTAGTGTAGTGTGCCCAGTGTGTGAGTGTAGTGTAGTGTGCCCAGTGTGTGAGTGTAGTGTAGTGTGCCCAGTGTGTGAGTGTAGTGTAGTGTGCCCAGTGTGCGAGTGTAGTGTGCCCAGTGTGCGAGTGTAGTGTGCCCAGTGTGCGAGTGTAGTGTAGTGTGCGCAGTGTGCGAGTGTAGTGTAGTGTGCGCAGTGTGTGAGTGTAGTGTAGTGTGCGCAGTGTGTGAGTGTAGTGTAGTGTGCGAGTGTAGTGTAGTGTGCGCAGTGTGCGAGTGTAGTGTAGTGTGCGCAGTGTACGAGTGTAGTGTAGTGTGCGCAGTGTGTGAGTGTAGTGTAGTGTGCGCAGTGTGAGTGTAGTGTAGTGTGCGCAGTGTGTGAGTGTAGTGTGCGCAGTGTATTACCGAAATTTTCATACTCCTCCTCGGGTAAAAATACTCCTCAAAAATGGTGAAAGGAGTATATTTACCCTTCTGGAAAAATGTTAGTGCGACCTCTGTCTGCTAGTGTCACGGAGGTTTCTGATAACGCTAGCAGTGTAACACTGCTACATCTTTTGTAGCAATGGGAGGTAATTACTTTAGTAAGCAGCTCCTAGTGCCATTTTTACAGGTGCCAGGTCCTCTTTAATGGTAAGAACACAAATTGTACAACATGAATGGGGATCTCCCACTTCTATATCTCCCTAATATGTTATATGAAAATTCAATTTACCAGCAGATACAAAATACTAAGATAGATGGAAGAGTTGCTTTACTCTTGGTTTAAACACCTACATTGTCATCAGTTCAATGTCAATCACAGGATTTGTCCTTTTCAATCCATGTCCAGTTTTTTTTTTTAATTAAAAAAAGGTAAATATCCTGCAGGTAGAGTTTTTTAAATTTCCTCAAAATCATGCATAAAGTGATCCATTTCAAAACAGTTGTGAAACTCTCCTAATAGGGGGGGGGGGAATCAGAATTCACGCTGTTCATCCACTACAGTCCAAAGATCAGAAGTGGTTGGCCAAATCACAAAATGCTTTTTAGATCTTATCTCCTTATATACACTATTTTGCATTACTGAAAGTACAGCCAAATCTAATAATGCTTATATAAGTATAGATGCTAACAAGGATATAAGTGAGAACATCAGGATCTGAAGCGAGGAGAAGTTATTATAGCATATATATTGCAAACAAGAACTGACAAGAATATGGAGTACACAGCTACAAAATCACTTTCGTTGGATGAAGGATGAAATCTTTGAATGTATATGGTGCTCCAACCGGGGATTTTCTGTCTGGATGAAGGCAACGAGACAAAATTCAATTGTTTTTATTGCCCAATAATCCATAGCAGTCAAGAAAAGGCTAATTGTATTTTTTTGCCAAAAAGTGCATATTATACGCTCATATATATTGTAATTTTATATAACTTTTTTTAAACAAAATTTAATAAAAAAATTAAAAAGGAAATAACCTTTCATAACGTGACCACATATTTATAAGACTAGTTCCAAAACATAGCAATACTCGGTCCATATCTTAAAAAAAGTTTTCAAAAAATATCCAGTGGAATCTAAAAAAAATACTGTTTAAAAGAGAATATCCCTTAAGATATATTTATTTAATAATGCAAAACTTTTTTGAAAAACGGTGTCTATAACAGAGGATGTCCAGGAGTTAGAGTCAGTACAGTGACCAGTAATGTGTTGAGGGGCGGAAAGGTCAGTGACCGTTCAGCTATTGAAAAATGCAGAGTAGACTTACAGACCCGGAGAAGCCATACAGGCAAAACCCAGGGCGGGAGTATTCACGAACTAGCCAAAAAGCATTCAGATGAGTTTTTAAGCTATGCTGGGATGTGTTTTAACAAATGTGAGTATTTGAATAAATTAAAAAAAGTTTTATATTTTACGGGCTCCGCTGTGTGTGTGCATTAGTTCCTTGACCACTAATGACAGAGGCAGACAAGGTTGGTGGGAGTGGTGAGATCCTACACTGATGCCTTAACCTGACATGAAAGCTTGGTGTCCTTGAGAAGATATACAAAACCCGCGCAAAAGCTTCAGTCATCTTAGATATTCCATTAAAACATAGACCAGTCAAGGCACTTTTAAAGTGCATACAAGTATCGTGGTGTGATGCAAAAGATCATAAGAAGAGCTAGTGCGAGCAAACAAATCGAGTGTGGGCTAAGCCGAAGTGCCGCATGTAAGCGGAGGACAGTAGCATAATTTGGTAGGCACATAGGCACGCAGCCCCCCGAAAACGCAATAGAAACGAAGAAGTTGATCTCAAAATAGTTAATGTTTCGCGAGAGAGGTGAGTGACATTTTACAAAAGTTCATTATTATGACAATCATATTAAATCTCCTGCTTAACAGGACATCCTACCATCAGTTTGACTTGATGGTTAGATTTTCCAGCAGAGATGCCTGTTTTATGGTGCATAAAGAAATATTTTTACAGAGTTGTGAAAGAGCAACTAGGATAAAAGATGCAAGGGACAGCAAGAAAAAGGGCCAGAGGAGCGCAGAAAAGGATAAAAGAACCGGTGGGTGGAAAAGGGGAAGGGATAAAAAAAAAATGTTACAAATCACTTGTTTTTTGAGAGTACGTGGCCTCTCAAGGCTTCCCCGATTTTTTTTAAATTATTCAACCCCCCTTTGGTGCAGGCCTACTCCTGTCAAGGAGGGAGCTAGGAGAAGGCTCCCCGCCCCCCGCTCCCTACGCCATAGGCCCATGTAGGGGCTTTAGGGGGACTTCGTCTGAGCGGCCTCCAGCACAGAAATGGGCCCCATCTAATGTGGTGGACATCTACGAGCAGTAAACGGGCCCATTTACCAGAATAAGGGCAGAAAAAAGCGAAGCTTCTTGAGGTTTCAGATAAAACGAAGATTAATGCACACAGTGGAGGGAACTGAGTATGACTTGTAGGATTAGTTCTATCGTTCAGAGGAGAAAACGGGTTGTGAATTTAGATAGAAGATGCAGGAAACGAACACTGCTAGAATATCTATCAGATAGTTCCCATAACCAGAATTATCCTTATGTACACAACTACAGATTATTCAAAATATATTTGAAAAGTGAGATACTCTTAATGGGGTTTTTGGAAAAAAAAAAAAAAAAAAGGGATTGATTGATCTATCCTAATAAGTCAATAATATCAGACTCCCACAGATAATGCTTATAGCGGCTGATAATAGAGAATGGCCCTGAAAGGAGACGGCTTTCCAACCTCTGCTTAGTGGCTGGTACTGTGTTACGCGATTAGCTTTCATACTACCAGGGAATGTAGTGATTACATATGTTTTTAAGCTAATGAAACAGGGGTCATCAGTATAGGCCCCAACAATTTGATATTCATGACTTATTCATTCAATATTTGTAGACACCCAAAAACCCCCCTATACCACAAAAAAATCTGTGTAGCATTATAAAAACAGCAACCCAACATAAGAATACTACCTTACTCTAAGTATCTAACTTAAACTTTTTATAAAAGCTGGAAGCAGCACTACTGAAGTACCACAACCCACCAAGAGTACTGAACTCCGCCAAATGTTTGTAAAAATAAAACAGACACGTACGTCTTTATACTGTATCAACTAGTCGTGGACCCACATGCCAAAATGCACAAATTTCAGAAGGAGCAAACCGTTGACGAAAACGGTAAACTGTGTGAGTAAGTTACAAATGGCGAGGCTTAGGGCAATATACTACGAGGCATGCATATTAAAAGTAGTTTGTAATGCAAGTCAAGGCCATTTAAACACTCTGTGAAACGCCTGCTGGCAGCAAATTCAGTCTACACTCTTACTGTAAGTAACCAATTTCACGACATGTGGTACTTGTTGTGCACAACAACAATGCAAGAGCAATTGGCAACTTTTCACATCATAAGCCAAAAAAAATGGAAATAATGTTTTAGATTTACAAAAGCCTTGATACCCCGCCGTATCTGCATAGCTGAGGCTAGTTCTTACCAAGAAAAATAAAAAAAAGCTTCAAACATAACTTCTTCTGGCCAGGCTTGCATTGTAATTGCATGAGGCACACGTCATCTTTAATGGCCTTATATAAAATGAAAAAAAGAGGCTATCGTGTGACAACGATTGGTTTACCGCAGGAACAGAGAACGGACGTCAACAGACGCGAAGGAGAACAGCACCCATACGGTAACTGAGTAAAGGGGAATATCCACTGACCAAGGAAAGTCATTCTCTGGTCGAAATGAAAAAATAGCAGATGTTAGAAAATGGAAAAAAGAAAAAAGTATATTATTTACATTTAACAAAAAAATCTGAAAATAATAGAACCTCCATCAATAACTGAAAGATCATCGTATTGAAACAAAATTGATGATGTTCTATAATAAGCGGACAGTTATTAGAAGCAAAAAACATATTACTGGTAGTCAGAATAGCAACCGTCATTCCAAATGAAACAGATATACAGTAGACGCAGTACCCGGGTACGTACAACATAGGTTCTGAGGGTTGTTCTAAGTGAATATGTAAGTATTATATTGTATATTTTACAATTGTAGCCCCAGCCAAATTTTTTTCTGTGACAATTGGGGTGTCATAAGAACCAGGATTATTCAACAATAAGGCTGTAATTGTAAACCAATGATCAACTGTTAGCTGTTTATTGTAGCCCGAAGGCAAAAGTAAAGTACAGTAAAGTGCCAAATCCATAGGTCAGTTTAAGTAGGAGGCTATGGAAGGCGGGGTCTTAAGTAGGGCGACCACCCCTGTAAGACCATAATTTTGACCACTTCCATTCAAAGAAAGTTTTCTGATTTTCAAAGACTATAAAAATTGTAGATTCACACTGAAGGCATCAAAATGACCTAACACATGTGGCATGTTATGCCGAACAAAAGGCCTTATATTCACCTTTGATTGCATTTACTGATTGAACACTCATGAGCTTCAAGAGGTAGTCACCAAAAATGGTTCTAACACGTCTGAAGAGTTCCCAGAGAGTTAGCATCATCATCATGTTAGCTCTTTTGCCTTCCCTTCAAAGTTTTCCCCTAATTTTCAGTACGGATTGAAACTTTCTTAAAGTAATAATAGCCACTCGTTTTTCTTATTAGAATTTGTATTTGGCTAGAAAGAAAAAAAGCAGAGAAAGTATATTGAGTAGGACTATCGCTGTGATCCACTGACTTTGCAACTTACACAATAATGGTCCCAGCCAATTTATAAGGCAAGAAATCCCACTCATTAAACCCCTGACGGGTTACACCGTGATGTGAAAACCTTTTTGTGAAGCTCAGCGAGGAGAATGCCAAAAAGTGTGCAAGCAGGAATAAAAGCAAAAGGCGGCTACTTTGAAGAACCTAGAATATAAGACATTACTTCAGTCGTTTTTACACTTTTTTTGTCCAGTATATAGTTCCACGTGTGGTCTTCATTAGTTTTGATGCCTCAATGTGAATATCACCCATTTTATAGTCTGAAAATACAGAAACAGAAAAACTCTTTGAATGAGAAAAGTGGGTCCAAACTTTGGTCTGTACTGTAGAATATTTAAAAAATGTGGGTACCACCTCTGGACCAAGCACCAGAAAAAAGAGCTTTGTTCTACCCTGAATCGGGAAGAGTTGCAGCGGCTTCCAGTGGACGTGAATGCGACGGTAACGCACACCTTTACAGTAAGGCCTCAGGCATAGGAAAAACACTGACCATCATATTTATAAGTAGCTGTAGGTAAGTAGCCACTACAAAAAACATTCATTCCAATGTTATCAAGAAAACACTGTTCAAATGGCTTTGAGAACTAACTTACTGTATTATCGAGTATATGCAGGCGGCCCCAATTTTACACCAAAAATAATGGGAAAATCTTGACTCGAGTTAAGCAAGAGGGTGGATGGTGGAAAATGCATTGGGTCACAGCATCCCAGTTATAGAGCCAGAAACCCCCCAGGAGTTATGGCCAGCCCCAGTTGTTATAGCCTGCCGCCCCCCCAGCCGTATATAGCTGCCAGCCACCCAGTATATAGAGCTGCTAGCCACCCAGTCGTAAATGCTCCCCGCAGTCCTCTTCTTTCTGCTTCTGCTGTAAGAGTCGGCAGAAGAGCGGCCTAACGTTCATCATGGCAATACTGCCGCCCATCATAGTGTGCGGACAGCTGGCAGAGACATGGCGCGGTCTCTGCCGGTGTTACAGCAGAGGAGGGAAAAATAGAAGAGGAGGCTGCACCAAGTATAAGGAAGCCGCACGAGCATCGGGGGGAACTGAGGTGAGGGTTTCATCACATTTTTGACTATGGGGTTTCTGGGACTTTTCAAATGCCCTTCATAGGACCATATGTCTTCAGTCATGAACTTTAAGTTCTGGGGACTTTACAAAAATCACTTTGCCATATTACAACAAGGTTATTTTATATAGAACATTGATGGTTATGTTATATAGAATTGTTTCCCCGAAATCCTCACATCGAAAGCCTTCCCTTCCTTGGTTGAACGTGATGGACAAGTGTCTTTTTTTCAACCGTATAAACTATGATATATTAAAGCGTATTTTATTACATAGGGACAAAAGTACTTGGCATAAAAACACCAAATGCTATGAAGACCCCTGTAAATTTTCAACCTCTTGAACATTGTTTAGAAAGCGGCCGCAGTCAGTACACACCTTCAGCAGCCACATGGCTGTAATGAAATGATGGACTTGATACCGTGGGGGGAATAGCAACTGTAAACGCATCGCAAGCCAATGAACAGCAAGCAATGAAACGCGGAGATCAGTAATGAATCAATCAGTGTTTTGCAAGGAGGAGCTTTAGGTTTTTATGTTAATATGTTAAAATAAAGGATTTAAATAAACTATTTGAGTGGCCTTAAAATGAAAAAGTAAAAAATCAATGATAAAATGTATATATGTTTAAAAAAAGATAATGTAATGATATAGAGAGTCTCTGAGAAGATGCATACATTTATACAAGTGGCCTGGAGGTTGGTCCAGGGTACCTCTATGAAAACTTCTAGCAAGACAAAACCTCATTGAAACCATTAAGATTCATGAGTGGATAGGGTTGCTGGATCTCTAGGCAGGTGGGAGGAATACAGGAGTTCAATTCAAAACTGGCTGGCTAAAAATATTTAATTGAATAAACATGACAATTTAGGAGACCTGGAGAAAATTATCAAATAAGGAAGGAGCAGAAATGCCTTCTAGTTGCACAATGGCAACCAATCAGAGCTGCGATTTAAAACAAGCCTGATGGTTTTGACATAACCAACAGGAACAGTTTTACCTCAGACACGTGATAAAATCTCCCCCGTGGGTCAAGGGAAGCCGGAGAGATTTAGATTACAACATACCGTAGATACTTGAGTATCAGCCTTCATTTAACAAAAAAAAAACTGGGGAAATCTATTGACGCGAAGTATCGCCCAGGGTGGGAAATAATTGGTCACAGCCTGCACACAGTATTTAACCTGCCAGCTCATATCCCCCAGCATATGCCAGCCCTGTCCACCCGTATATAGCCAGCAGCCCGACGTATAGCTTAGCCCAAATACCCCAGATAAAGCCAGCCAGGCCCGCCCAAATAGCCAGCCTTTAATAACAAATCTAACGCCCCTCCGCAGATCAGCTGGTTGGTGTTCTTCGGGTCCAGGGGACCTGAAGAGGATCGGATGACCTGAAGAGGCACCAGAGCATCGATAGCAACAGAAAGAAAGAAGGACTGCGGGGGTCGCGGAAAAAAAGCGAGGGAGTACAAGTTAATGGTTTCTTTTATAGACTTGTGCCAAAAAACGGCGCTTATACTTGAGTATATATGGTAAGCCACATTTCATCATTCATACCAAAAATGACCAAAACCCCGTATTGAAAGGTTCGGAAGTTTGAAAAGTTCAGAACAATTACCGAGGATGCAACCCTAGGACAGTACCAATTTTAACAATTGGTAAAACAGTTGTACCAATGGTATATATGACCATATTGAGTCATAAAAGAAAAAAAACCAGGTGGTTAAGTAATAAAACCTGCTATGTTATGTAAAGCTGTGTTCCAAAAAATATAAACTTACGAAAAGAGCAAGAAAACAAAGCAAAAACGGACCCTGAACATGAGGTTCCAAGGTTCCAAGGACCCTTGGGATGGACGGGTTTAAGGGAATGGTTGGGTGCAGCCACATAAAAAACCCTTAATACATGTTTTGTTTGTACTTAGTTAGGCTCTCGGGTTGTTCGTTAGTTTGTTATTTAAAGCAAATGTGCTTGATGGGTGTTGGGAGAGCGTCATGACAAGGTTAGTGAATTAGAAATAACTTGAAATGTTATTAGTAAGCTGGAATTTAGCCGCACCAAAGTAGAAGGGTACCTCTGTACTGTTATCTTAAGCCACTACAATAGTGATTATTTTAGAAGAAATAAAGTGGTGAAAGCATCTACCGCCTCTCCCAAACACCCATCACAGATGATCAACTGACTTGTTTGGCAGAGTCCTAGAACCATTAACATTTACAGTTTTCGTTAGCAATGGGTAGGAGGTACCGATGTAGGAGAAAGGGGAGGAAACAAAGGCAGGCACATACTTAAAAAATTATTAAATAAGGATCTTCAAAAATTTCATTAAATCGTACAAAATACCACTGTCAAAGTTTTGTGAAAGCATACAATAAAAATAAATAGGGAAAAAGCAGCAGGATTGGGGAGACCAGATATGGATTTGCAATCAAAAGAACAAATAAAAAAAGAGGAGGCTTCATATTAAATACTCTTTCTTCTAGTCTAGTTCATTTACCAGCAGGCTCAGACTAAAAGAAGACCCAACTTACAGGGGAGTCTAGCTGCAGAGAAAAGAGAAACCTTGCTGACCACTGTGAATCTGTAATGATCTCTGGATGCAGGAAATTTTACTGAAATTTAAAAGGGTATCAAAAAATAATTGACATTAAATTGCGGTTATATTATAAAAAGTTATAAATTCATTCCAATTACTGTCTGAAGCAATTCCTTACACCGTTTTCTAGATCTTGTTGCTGCATTCTATAGGAGGCTTTTTTTTTTAATTGTAGTGGATAGAAACAGGAACCATGGTCACCAGGTGCCAACAGCTATTATATCACACAGTCTGATTACTGTCTGTGAGATAATGAGTGTGGCACCTGTGTGCCCATGGTCAGATTTGGTCCACGGTAACAAAACAGGACCTTCTTCTATTAAATGGAGGATTCAGAAATTTTGAGCAAACTGAACGGAAAAGTATGATTGGAAAATGTATACTTTTATCATTTTTAAAGCAATAACAATATTTCTGAAATTGGGAATGCCCCTCCTTTAAGACAAAAGCTTGCAAGGATCAATTCTAAATTATTTTTTCAATTGCCTGGCAATGGATGCTGTATTGTAAATCCTTTTGTCCAGAAAGAAAGTAAAAGTTCTCTCTCGTACAAGCCTCTCACAGCCAAACAGTTCCCTTCGCTGTATTGAGGGACCCACCCAGGTCGAAACAGCGTTGCATACATTGGGAGTATGTTCGTCTAGACTAGATATACTGGTTTGGCCAAACTTCCCACATCATGTATTAGACTGCTTGTAGCTATACTTGGTTCTTAAGGGGGCTGCTTTAAGGGTGGACAAAAGCATTGTTTCCCTGTAACAACTTGGAAACATATTTGCATAAGTACTTGATCAATACATTACCCTGTTAATACTAACATACAAAGTACACTACAGCAATGGAACCCGTTCCCCAAAAATAAGACCACATCTTATATGAATTTTTGCTCCGAAGAGAACTAGGTGGTATTTCAGGGGGGTCTTTTTTTTCCATGAAAAGGACTTATATTTTTGGTGAACAAAAAAAACCAACTTCTCAAACAATCGTATAACTCTTATTAAAACTCCAAACTAGCGATATTTGGCCCCAATCTTCATAAGGCAAAATAGAACGTTGCTTAAATGGACCAACTTCATGTCCATTGTAGCTGCGTGCGCATTTGTACTACAACAGTAGTTGATTTATTACGCATATTCTTCAGCCAGATCTACTACTACTATATAGGCTTGGGGGGAGATGTAGCAAGCAGATACTAGGATCCTTATTTCGGGCGATGGGCCTTTATTTCTAAAATAAAAAAAAAATTGTACTAGGTTTATTTTCGGGGGAAGTCTATTTTAGTGGAAAAGGGTGAGTTGTGTGCTCACATTTCCCATATCTCAAACTGTCTATGCCATCAGACCTTTTATGACATGCTCATCAAGTGATGCTATGAATGAAATAATGGGAAAGTACTTTAATACCAAAAACAAGCATTTGGAAAACCTTGAAATTTTAAATAGTAAGAAGACAGAAATGCGGACAATATAATAACCAAATGCCAGTAGAACACGTTGGCAGCACTGAAGTACTGGAAAGATGTGCAAATAGGAAATCTATTAACGGTTATGCTCCAACTCCGCAGGTGTTAAAAATAAAAAAGGCGGTAATTAAAACTTCTATATTTGCGAAGAATCACATTCACCTATTTCTGTTCAAGTGAAAAGCTTTTTAAAAGGTTTAAGCATTGTATATAATAAGGATATGCAACTATCATACATTATCCTTGATATGCACCAGCGAGCTGGTTTACTGATAATGTAGAACACCACAGCGCGAGGAGTGGAAAGAAAAAAACACAAGGTATAAACAACCTGTGGCTGCTATTACCGGAGCCTTCAAACAAAGTGCTGCTATAGCTTTCGGTGCAAGGTATCAGGGGCTCAACTTCAAAGACATTCTTCAATAAATGTGCCACTTCACGGAATTGAAAATCTATTTGGGTATTGGCTTAACTCTATGAGGGTCTGTCCAGATGCAAGTTTGGTTAGGCTACACACAGAAGTCTACAGTTGTAGACAGGAGAACAAGATTTTTTGGATGGGCAGGGTATAAAATATCAACTTAAACAGAAAGGAAAATAACAGAGATGTTGGAACTATTGCGCGACTTATTTACAAATACAGACTCAAGGAAGGCATTGTCTAGCCACATTCTTCTGCCAAAATGTCCAGACAAACTGTACAATTTGGATTTAAATGGCTTTCACAAGAAGACACAGTAGGAGTGACCACAAGGGGTTATTTAACAACACAGATGTCTTCTTCACTCGCACTAAAAATAAATGTGACGGGTCACGTTCAAACAACGCATATCAAAATATCAAGATGGGACAGGTGACTAAGGTTGTGCACACATAGCCTCCCATGGCATATAAATGCATACTAATAAATGGTGCAATTAAGGGCCCGAAGTGTGCAATAAGCTAGGGTTAATAACAAAACTTGTGTAGCAAGATTTTAAGTTTTAGGGTTGTTTGCAAACTTAAAAATATCTAACAATAGTTTAACAGCATCAGAAAGCCCAGCGGAAACCGGGGGGAATTCCACAGTGAGGGATTGTTTTCAAGAGGTACTCGACTATGCTGCAGCACACAGGCGCCAAGGAGGAAACAGAGTATAATCTTTAATCGTCCAAAAATAATGGCATTTGAAAAGCAGGTTGTGTCCTTCAAAGGCAAGAATATCATCACATAAGAAGCAAATAGACCATCGTGTTGACACAATTAGGGCACATTCATCTCGGTTTTGCCCTCTATTGTAGATGGTCACTCCCGATGTGTCCTTTCAATGGCGAAAAAGGATATGTGTCCTGTTCTCCAACAGACCCCAAAGCAGGGAGGGAGGCCGACATTAGCACAGCCAATTGAATTGGTGTGATCAGGGTGTTTCCACCAGTGACATCAATGGGGAACCCTTGAGCATACCAATTGGGTGGAGGCCTGGGGGAGGGATGCACACGATTGCATCTGTCCACCATTTAAATGTGAAAAGGGCTGAAAGGAGAGAGCAGGATGAAAAGACATAGCTTGCTGTTTTCCATGCTAGGTTTTCCACAGTATACAACGTTAAAGGGGTCAGACCACATGCAAAAATGGATGCCTTAGTGGACGCCAGATATGTTCTGCATACGCTCAGTGTAGGAAGTGGGAGCTTTCCTGGCTATCACTGAGCATATATAAAAGCAGAGATGCAAATGTTTAGGACCAACGCTACAGTTATCCAAAAACAGTCGGCAGAAGAGAAGAAAGCGATTCTATGGCTCGGGCAAAAAAGAAAAATAAAACTTTGACTAAGTATGAAAAACCTGTTCCTTTGGAAAGCCGTGTGGCTTGACAAATACACTTTTCTTTTTGGAGAAAAATTTATTAAAAAACCTTGTAACCTTATAAATACTGAGAGAAGGACAGCTGCATTCTAATTTAAATGGTCACTAACTATTTCAAGAGTGTATAACAAGGTGACAGGCAAGGTTTTGAGTCACCACTTTTTCTAGAACACTGACAATCAAATTCCCATACTCTTAGCACAGTTTCTGTAATATTTACATGTCTTGTTTCACATCAACCAGTTTATTTGCTTGTAACAAATTCTCAGCAGAGACTACATTTCCCATGAAGCCTGAACAAGCAGGTTGTGTGTAAGCCAGCTCCTCTTGGCTCGGAGTAAAGAAAAGAAACCCCAGCACAACAAGTAAAATACAGCAGTTCTACCTACACCTGCTTATCTCCATTTGTTTAGCATCCAAGTTGTAACCATACCTGTTTTATAAGGACCTACTTACACTATGGAACATTCACTGTACAGCCGAAGCTGTTAATCTCCCACGTACATGCTTCCAGCACTTCCTCTTTAGTGATGACACAGGGCCCTGTTATGTCCAAAGATGAGTACATGCTCTAGCACCTTTGTCAGAGGGCCAAATGACCATTCGAGCAGGCAAGTACACTTTTATTTTCCACGATCCAAATGCAAACCCCCTTTATGTGTGTTAAACGAGGTCAAAAGACCTCGTGTAAAACACATAAAGGGTGTTATTAAACGATCATGTTCAGGGTTGCTCCAATATGAGATAGACAGCCTGGCTTCGATTATGCAGGTGTTTGTGGGTAAGAAGTTTGTTCAGCCAAGGCTATGCATTTTTCAGTTGCTAACAGACAGAGACAGTATTAATTATGAACAAAAACCCACAAAAGTCAGCTACACCAAAGGCCAATTAAAGCTTGGAGGAGAGCAACTCTGCCAGATGGAAAATATGGAAAAACATTCACTAGAAGATGTGGGGAATCATAGATGGGAACAAAAATATAGAAGGGGGGAAGGAGAGAATTTTATTCAGTCACTTAGATGATCTTCTTCAGACCTGTAAAAGAAACATTACAAAAAAAACGCCATTGGTTGATTGCCTGGGTGTGGTATTGGGATCCACATTTAGTGAGCTGATTGGCAACTGTACATTTCATCTCAGCACATCAATCAAGTTCTATCAAAAGGAAATCTACGTTTTCTTTTATGCATTGTTGAAAAACATACCTGAGAATACGGTAGCTACCCTGATGCATATCGTGTTAACCCTGATCCGAGTGTTACTCAAAAAAAATTAAAAATTCAGGACCTTGGGAAAAAGAGGGGTGATACTGGGTCTGTGCTTCACAGAGCTCCTGACATGTCCGACCGGACTAACATCTGAGTTGTTAAAATCGCCGAAAGCCAACCACACGAGCCACAGCGCCTCATTATCATAATTTATAAGTTTCAGAGTAGAACAGCAACTCAACGTAGTTGGGTTCCAAACATGCATAATAAAAAAAACAAATGGTAGATGTACCATTTAGCAGGCTATTGTGCAGCGCGCGAATCTGTGTGCGTATATGAAATATATTATGTTCCATTTTATTTTGTACATATGAGATAATCAATGATGGTTGATGTTCTCCAACATTTCTCCGTTCCTTACTATTCCGTCCCTTCCACGATTAAGCATCAGTGAGTGGATTCAGCCATTTTTCAGCGGTCAGTGGTTATGACAAAAATGATATGCTGCTGCTGGTACTGCGTCCCTCAAACTTTCGCAAGCAGAAGCGTAGAAAACAACAATACGTCTACTGATGCCAGGCGCTGGGTAATCCAGCCAGACATTCGGGGCCAATAATCTGTCAAAGACATCCTTAAAAATGTTTATTCATCCATTTAGAATTATCACACAATTAATAGTAACGGCCAAGATGAGTCCCTTGGCGTGGGCACATATGTACACTTTATTATGTTTGAACGACATTTGTGTAAACCTTTGTTATTTTTCCATAGTTGATGTTCAGATTTTATCATTTAGTGATAAATATCTTGTTAGTGCTGACAGATTTCAATTCATAAGGTTTTATTCTCACGTTCAATAGGAAAAAAATTTATGAACCCTTAGGCATCCTCATGTGCCAAAATTACAGTTTATCAGTGTAGACAATACCTCGTAACACAAGAATAGAGGATACAGCAATTATATCCAGTACTGAAAGTGTAAACAAAATTGCACAGGACCCTGCCAATGAAAAAAGAGGAGTCAAGAACTTTTAATAGATGATATTGGTAATTTACCTAATTATATTTTGGCCCTCCTCCACTTTCACAAACAAAAAATGGTCCCGTGGCATATTAAATATATACCATACACAATAAAACGATTACATTTCCATTCAATTATTAAACATATGAGATTTTGTGGAATAATGCATTTTAAGGATCAATTCCATAGCACAAAAACTAAGCCTCCCCTCACACTTCAGCAGCAAACATTAAGACTAAATGACCACAAGCTGTGGCTAGCATGTTCATTGCGCCTCTTTAGCCATGGGAAAAAACTGATCCTAGATCCATGAAATAAAAAATAAAAATTTAATTAAATATAGAATGACATGAGTTTTTCTAGTATCAGACATAAAGTTAATGTTGTATGATGAAAAGTTGTACAATTTTCCCGATACTTTCTGTATCAGTTCCTCTGGTTTCTAGATCTTGCTTGCTGTCAATCATTCATACACCCAGTGGATAGAAAATCAGTATATGGTCTGTGATCTCACACAGGTACACGTCCGTTCATAACACAAGAACCGTGTATCCACAGGAAGTTAACAGTGAAGGTCCCATTTAAAACGACAGAAGCAGAGATCCACAAAAAAAAAAAAAAAAGACGGGGAGGGGGATTTGTATAAAGAAAACACCGCTTTCTGTATCAAAATAATTTGTAACCCTTTTAGTTTGGAATAATCAAAAATTTTATTTGGCCCAAATCACCCCCAGTCAAAAAGATAAATAAAAGCAAAG
This sequence comes from Engystomops pustulosus, assembly GCA_019512145.1. NCBI lineage: Eukaryota > Metazoa > Chordata > Amphibia > Anura > Leptodactylidae > Engystomops > Engystomops pustulosus. The sequence goes on from CM033644.1 coordinate 60,575,112, forward strand.
GAACTTAGATAAAGATCTAGCGGACTCAAGAGCCTAACAATTTCACCATTTTGGATAAGGAAACCCAATGCAGAGTACATACACACCATTTTCAGATTAAGAGTAGCCCACTGTAGACCTGGCCAACCTTACAGGCCAGTCCCAGGGTTACATACAAGAAGGGTTGGAGGTTGTTCTAGTTGAATTTGTATGCAGTCGAAACTGTATATTTTATAATGGACGTTTAGACAATTTTTTTTCTTTGGCCCCAGTGACCAATTGGAGTTCAAAAATTTGGGTGTAATTGGACCAAGACTTATCATAAGCTTCATTACAGGAAATCTTACAGTGATCATTGCAGTTCTGGGACTATAGTAAACCATACAGAGAGCTTCCACCAGAGGTCACAGTGGGCCAGAGGGTCCGTCTGTTAAACTATGGGGTGTCTGTAGTCGGGTGGTCCGTAAGTAGGGACCGCCCTGTCTATTAAAGTATACTGATTTTACCAAAAATCAGCATAGTTAATGCAATAATTATCCTTATGGAAAGACAAAATTAATCTTTATACTTATGCAGGACATGATTTAAGAACAGCACGGAAAGGCCCAACAAGCATAAGTGAAATCCACAATTCACAGGTTGAATTGAGAAAGACATCCGTAACAAGCTTGTGACTATTGAAGCAGGGGACATTAGATTATATGCTAATAAGCGGCGTAAACTTGGACACACAAATGAAGACGCACAGACAGGACCTTCAGTGTGATGGCGAGCCTGAGTTTAAAGAAACGATTAAGTCAGACGCTGTGTAACAGATAGCTGCATTATAAACACTGTCTAATATCAACTTTGTTAAAATTTGAAACCGCACTCGACGTATAGTATAATGACCCCGACTAACTGGACGTCAAGGGAAATATTTGCGGAGCTCGTTAGTTTAATGGCCTCCTACAATGCGGTACTATGGAGCAATGAACACATTTCACATCAGGGGGCCAATGTTAAACTGTATAAAAGAGTTACTAGGCATTGAAACAATCACATATATACAACTTAACCCCCAAAGCAACATTATCTACAAATAGAAAAAATTAATAAAAAATAGTGAATCAGGTTATGTCAAGACTGGTTTAAGAGACAAACTCTAATGACAACCAGTAGCTCTTAAATCACTTCAAAAATAAAAAAAGAACTTCGTATACGTGTGTACAATATATAATTACAACCACACACAAAATATCACCATAAATTATTAGATATAAAACCGTAAACGTTGCCGTAGGGTTAACCACTATGCACATATAGAGGAATTCACTTTTCATTCTTTGCAAAATGGAGTTAAAATGCATATTAGTGCAAGATTTAATGGCTATAACCACAGGCTGTTAGGAAACTATCACAATTGAAGGGGGAAATCACCTTGAGGGTTCCCACAGAGGGCTTGGACTTTCACATCCAGTGAGGGGTTCCTAATAGATTGCCTCTATAGCTAAATATCCTGCTTCCCTTACAGGTGCAAATGTATGTGGCAAATGGGTGACCCCAATTTGGATAATTATACTAAGACTAGACGGTTAAGTTTGCTGGGAGGTCTTCTGAATAATTATTTGAAAAAGAAGGCTTCTTGAGTTCCTGTTGGGAAACAAACTTTGCTGCCCTGTTCTCCATTAAAATATTGACATTCAGCACTCTTTTAGAAGACGGGGAAACACGCAGAGGTATGAGGGACAAGTGAATGTGCCGATTTTTTGGGGGGCGGGGGGGGGGGGGGACGCGCTCCATTGCAAGGTCGGATCATAAGGTCTGCGTGATTTAATGGCACGTTGCTTGCCTGCGGACAATGGTCTGGGAGAAACATATAGTGAAATAGAAGAAAATCCTCTCTGCGGTTTTTGTCTGTGTTCAGACGATCAGGGATTAGACAGGCCTTGTGAAGAGCAGTTCAAGTAAAGTGGTTTACATCCTAACGTCACCAATAGTGCAATTATTTTGGAAAAGACGGGACTCCATTGACTGACTGTTGAAGAAACCCTTTGAGGAGTTGATCTCCTTCTGGGCAAGCTCATTAGACAAAAGCATGAACTGATAGGTATGTTGATAAGGACCCCTATTAACTGGGGGGCTCAAAGGTAGTTGAGAGGTTGGTGGTGGGTTGTTCTCAGAGGGACCCGAGGGAAGAGACTAAAGAGGAACAACGTCTCAAAGGAAGCCTGGTGTTCCCTCTGATGGCCAGATTCCCTAATCACTTCTTGTCTAGTTTCATTTGGCAAAAGGAAAAAGTACTTTACACCTAGAAAAACCTGGCGAACATTATTTAGTTGGAAGCATTTCAATCAGTTTTGGTTAGCGGTTTGGTGCTAGCAAGTCCACCATTAATGTCCCTCGAGAACGAGTGCAGCTTCTATTGTCACTTAAGACATGTGTAGACATGAACCAGTTGTCACTGGTTTGTGTCTGTACATGATCCATAGTCACTGCTGTTACTACCTTAAAGATCCATTGTCGCCTTGCAGCAATGCTACTGAACTGCCGTTCTTAGCCAAGGTGTTATTTGGGAAACGGCTGTCATTTCGACTGGGTGCAGCTATAATTTCCTGCTCATGTGAATAACTAGAATTATTCCCATCTTGTAATACACGACGAAATGGAACTGTCTTCGTGTACGGTCTGTGTTGCCAGCGCTGCATTACCATATGGCGGGGCTGTAAAGAAATCTGAAGCGATAGAGTAGTACTCTTTTGTAGGTGGTGAACAGGACTACTTGATAGGTTGTACACTTCCCGGTGACGCTGAAAGTTGCACTGTTTGTAGTGGAGAGAGACGCATCTGTATCACACTTGGAGCGAAGAGCGGGAAGACACTTTGGAAGCACATGTGAAGATGCTATCCAGACAATCTCAGGAGCTGTCCGGCAGGGGATCAGTGTTACTTCTTCTGGTGGCCCAAAAGAAATTCTCTTCAGCGCTCCGTGCCCATTGTCCTTCAGACATCTTACTAAGTCAGATGTGCAGTTCTCTCTCACTCCCCGAGCAGGACCAGAGCAGCAGAAAAAAATGGTAGATCGTGTATTACACAGAGGAAAAAGCCACAAAATGTTCGGGTCCCAGCAAAACAGGAAAATGCTGAGCCCCAGGGTGAGCAGTGCACGTCATGAAGCAAACAGCCCCATCCTGACTCCACGGTTTCTAAATCGTCTTGGATTGCTGTATCCACACTGCATTCCTTACCGGCACTTGATTTCTAGCGACAATTTAAGCTCAGCTCTCTGCTGCTACTGGTGTCACGCTGCCAAACTTGATATCATAATACCTTCGCCAATATGCATGAATGAGAGTCACTCCCAAAAACACCCTTGATGCCTGCGATGAAAGCGCACTGTGTTTTCTTGCTATAGTCGCCCCAGCTGAACGCAAGTCCGAGCTGAATCCAATATGCCGTAAAAAACTTTACTCTGAAGTGTTCAGGCTCTAATATTTTTACCCGTACATATAAGGTTACAGGCATGCAGGGAACGGAAGTTCCAACATCGAGTATAAAAAGTTCGGATTGAATTACCAAATTCTCCATCATAGCGAAACTCTGGTCGATGGCTATGAGGAAACACCGGGGATTCATTTGATTTTCAAGTTCCAGTAAAAGAATTCTCGATTACTTAGGGATTCTGGAATCTTTAATAGAATACAAAAAAGCAACCAGGGTCAAGTGCAGAGAGAATTTTTCTCAACAACACAGAAAGCAATAGTATGAAATAATACTGTAGTGGAACAATAAAAACAACAAAGGAATGAATCAAAGATTTTTTTTCAATAACTAGACAGAAAAGAAAAAAACCATTCCTGAAAGAATCTCCACATATTACCAACTTATATGGGGTAGGGGGGGACAGGTAGGGGGGCGATCAAACCCACAAAAGACAGACATTATTTTATTATATTGCACAACAATTAATAGATATCATAATGCACTACAGAAGAAAAATAGTAACAACTTCAACTTACTTTCCTGAAACTGAAAACAACTGAGTTGCCATTAGTGGTAAAGCAAGAAGATTTACACAAGACGAAAACATACGTCATACACTACAGGAAAAAGTGTTCGTGTAAAAGGAATATGCGATTGGGCCAAGCCCTCCTCGCACATTTCAATGAATACAAAACGCCAACTATATGTTAGGGTGAGTGGTTTAATGACTAAAAGTGAAGACGAATGGGGATAGAGGGTATCCCTGATGAAAAGGTGAGCAAATTTCTACCGGACAGTCAAAATGTACTTATACCGTGTGGAGGGACACTGTAGGGACACTGTAGCTCCCATTAGATAAATCTAAGCAGCGATAAATTCGTCCGCCCTCTAAGCCAACAACAAGGCTGATGCAGCCCTGGTGGAAATTAGTTTGACTACGCAGCTCTGGGCCTCTTTATGCCCATAACAGTACACAAGTGCTTACTGGTGACTCAAGTACTTTATATAAGGACATATGACTGAAGAAAAGCCCATATAAAACCAAAGTTTCCTTATGCTTTTCGTAAGCCCCAGTGCACCCGTAAAAGTATGTTTGCGGTGTATAAAAACAGGATCCCAGGGTCTCAAAGATTCCTCTGCAATTTGGACCATAGCATAATTTGCTGGTAAATCCCGGCATGGGCAAAAAACAAGGCATGTGATCTTTAGGAATTGATTCCCTTACCACTATGACCATTATACTTAGACCAATACTGTCAAAGTTTGTGGCTTTTAAAACTTTTAAAGTAAAAAAAAAAAAAGTACGAGAAAACACCCTTTAAACAGAATAATAAATTTGACACATTTGGGCTATTTGGGATCCTATTGGTCAAGACAAACAACCTTAATATGTGAGGGCACAGGTGCACACTTACCTCTCGACAAAAAGTTACTGGGGCGCCCCCCATCTCTCCTTAGGAGTCTTGATCTTTTATTTGTTCATTAAGTCTATGTCTTAGGTGTTTATGTTTTGTGAACTGTTGATCATGCCACCTTTCAGTTCTGAAATGGTTCATTATATTTAACGATAGGGCTTATTTACTAAGGTCCAGCAGATGCATTCGTTGGTTATTCCAACGTTTCATTTTGGGACAGGTATTCGAAGGGGATTTTGGCGGAGAATGCGACGAAATGGTGGCGGGGGCGGGCCGTTGGACGATTCCGATGGATTCAGACTGTAGCGCAGCAGGATTTAACTACAATTTGTGTCGCAAGACAATGCACTTACATACACCAGGAAGACAAGAAGCTGGGAACTCCGGCGGAACGAGCGGGGAAGGAAAGGACACATGAAGGATATAAAGCGCCACCATCTTGTGAATGGGTAACACAAACAGCAAAAAAATAGACAATAATCACTCCTATTATAACCCCTTAACAACAGGCCCATTTTGTTTTGATTTCTATTTTTCACTCCCACCTCAAAATCAATAACTTTTTATTTTTCATGTAGAGAGCTGTGCGAGGGCTTGTTTTGGCATAACAAAATACACTTCATAGTGACAGCATTTAATTTTCCACTTCGTGTACTGGGAAGCGGGGAAAAACATTCCAAGACAGTGAAATTGGTGACAATTTTTTGTATGGGTTGGATTTTCGGCATGTCGCTATGCACCCCAATGACACGTCTCTTTTTGTGGTCGATTACGATCACAGGAATGTCAATTATCTAGGTGTTTAATTGTTTTTCATGCATTCACAAAAATGAAAACAACCGGTACAAAAAAAAAATTCTTATTTTGCTCTTTGGCACTGATACTTTTCATACTTCCGTGTACGGAGCTGTGGGTGTTGTCATTTTTTGCGACTTGAGGACATGTTTCAGTGCTAAAATTTTGTGGGCTGTACGACCTTTTGATATTGACATCATAAAAAGACCAGACTTAGACAAAAGGGTTTTATAACGAACGAAATTAGGGAGGGTGAAGGGGAGGCCAGAACACTCAAACCAGGCCGCTACGGATATGTTGGTGCAGCCAAGTGGTCAACCAAAGAGCTATGACAAGGAGGAGCCAACGCTGGGAAAATTCATGATTGCCTTAGACGCTAGCCCTCAGCTCCTTCATCTGAGATTGCTTAAGGGCTTCCAGCCACTGTGGGGGTTCTGACGATCTAATAGCTGGGGAGAAATCGTCTCAGGGAGGAAAGTGAACAGAAAGGTTCTTTAATTTGGAGATAGATATAGGACCCAGATATGGACAGCAAAGGCCAGCTTATTGGGGAGGGCTGTCTCTTAGGGGGACAGAAATAGGAATACAGTTATGAAACCTCTCCAGAGGGCAGTTTTCCACCAGATATGAAGCATGGTACCCTTCCCGTCTCGTGCAGTGCCAGCCGTTGGCTGTGACCTGGGAAAACATCGATGTACCTGGGATGATTCTATACTTTTGTTAAAGATTTTGTAGTTTAGCTCTGGGAGTCTGCTACAGAATAACAATTCAGAAGTGAAATATTTTAAAGAGTATGTTCCCAACTCCCGTTAAACGGAGGCAAGGGGTCCCCTACACCCTCTTTGTTCAACCACAGTATTGCAAGGGAGACGTATGTGTGTGGAAAGACAAGAATTTCTTTAAAAATGGAGAGTGGGTTTCAGCTAGTTGATGGCAGTGGGCCCAGTTGAAGAAAACAAAGTACAAATCTGGAAGTCGTGGAGCTAGCTGGAGGGCACTATGACAGTCCGGCAGACACGCTCGAAAGGGCGGCACTCAATTCTCGGGAATCACCTCATGGAACACTACGAAGGGGGCAGATTTTAGAGTTGGCCTCTGTTGGCTGTAATTAAGATTGCTTTGTGTGCCACAGTGCTGAATCTGCTGTTCCGAATGGGAAGTTTCTAATACGCAAATCATTGCAGAAACTTGCAGGTGTCCATTGCGGAGGGAGAAGTAGGCCGTTGCAGTTGTACTGGACATGTCAGTACAAATATGAGCAAATAAAGCAAAGCATTAAGATTAATGACATGTAATGTTATTATCTATATGCCACGAAATGGCAGATCATAAAGGGTTTAGATTCTCAGCCCGCTATAATTGGTAAATAGCCGACCTGACAAACTGGACCAAACGAATGCAGGATTGACCTATTCATCTCCGAAACCACCAGACAGAAAATGTGAATGGCATACATAACTTTAGGGAGTATTTACAAATTATTTTTGAGGGCGGTTTCGGTCCAGTTAAAATCAATGGAATACAAAGTAATGCCTTTTTGATGGTTACCCAGCTTTGCATGCAATATGAGGGGCTCACTTCGTATGGCTGGGAAGCGCATCTTCACTTATACCTGCCTCCAAAGGCAAACAAGAGTCAGCACCTGCCAAAAATAATGGACATGCCCTATATTGCTGCGTGCCCGGCCAACTGGTGACAGTGCGGGACACAAAATCATAGAGACCAGATCGCGGTCCCATACGGACTTGAGAATGATAGCTATCGAACTTTGTTAATTTCATTCTGCTTTTAATAACACCTATCAAGTCCTTATGCACAGTGCTCCCCATGAGTGGTAGAAACAGTTCTATCATTACTTGTGTACGTGTAAGCGGAGATAAGCAGCTATAAATCACTGTGAAAACAAACAACATATCCCAGTGAACCATAGAATAGAATGTTTAGAGCCAAAAGAAATTGTACAACGGGCCCTGCTAAACATACCAGCCAGTACACATTATAGAGTCACAAGCAAAATACACCCTACTTTGTATTCCATGCGATTACATACGTATCACAGGAAAAAACAGTTGTTCTTTAAAAGGTTTACAAATACGGAAGAGACAACATCAGATAACATACTATATACAAGTGTATCATCATATATGTGTAAACTAATAATATTAAATATATATTATTAGCGCCAAATATAGAGTGCTTTACAAATATGGGGGATACTACTACAAAATATAAATTAATTAATATTCAGCAGTCAACACATTAATATGGGGAACATACTGGAAACTTGTATAATGGTCCAGCTCCTCTTTTTAAGGGAAGTATAAATAATTTTAATTAAAAAATAATTAGTATAGAAATATCTAGGGTATCTACTCTCACAACCCCACACACCAAGTCCAATCACAGACAGTGCACGTAATTCCTACTCCCAGGTGTGCGGTCCGACACAACCCAGTACTCAATTCTCTGTCAGGGAAACCCAATGGGAATCCCGCACTACGTACCACCAGGGGGGGGACGCCGGAGGGTGTGTGGTGGGACAGGCTTCAGGGGGTCAGGGGGGTAAGCAGGGGCACACAACCACACTATTAACCCCACCACCACCACAACTTAGGTGCCTCATGAATGCTACTGCAGCTGACCCTCTACTCCAGATGCCAGTCACTTCTCGCATGACTGCACATATAAAACATCCCAGATACACTCTCTCATTGATACCACTGGATATGATAGGAACGAAAAGTAGACCAGTATTTTCTCATGGAGATTCCACATCACGTCGAGGTAGTAGCTTGAACTCTATATATTCCTATGTCGCTTTTCTCTTTGGTTCGACTTGCCTAATACCGTACTCCGTCAAGAACACACCGTGAGATGAGTGGAAACACCTCTCCAGAGTTAATGGACGTAATATAGAGCACAAACTTTTTAAGTGATCTATGGGCCAAATAGGCACAATGGTAAAAAGTTTTTAAAAAGGTGTGAAATACACATACATACATCAACAATAGTAAAATAAAATCATGCCTTTCACAACGGTCTTCCCGAGAGAAGATAAACGGACTTTCCCACCAGCACGAGTAATAAACAAAACCAAACACCATTAGGAAATGTTTGGCTGAATTGGTTCTAATGGTCTAATAGCCATTTCCTCCTTCGACCCTTGGGTGCTCGACACCCCTTATATTAGAGGATACTGATACCCGGTTTTGACCAGGAAAATTGAAATATTTTCTTTAATAGACAACCTGATCTCTCATTGTGTCCTGTTGTGATGTCATTATAACCCCAGGGCAGTAAGCCGCTGTCTAGAGGTTGTGTTTGACGAAGGACCTTTTCTTGCACGGATAGCACTTAAAAAATATTTCTAGAATTGACCATTTGCGTATAATCGAAACCGTCGAAAACCACTATTTCGCTTGATCAGCTCTGTGGTAGACTAATTAACTCCCTACTTATCGACCTTCCATTAGTAAGGCTCTCGCTCTACATCTGATTTCAAGGCACTCGCAACGGCTTTCTTTCAGAACGCTTAACAACGGATGCCTCCAGTCGTGCCAGTCACTGCACTGTGGGTTGCCCGTTCCTTCCAAATGCAGAGTTTAAGTTAATAATCCTTATCCACAAGAGCTCTGCATGATGCTTTGCCAGCCTGCCCTCCTCCCCTCTCCTCTTGCCGTGCAGTTGTCCAACATGGTTCTTTTCGATCTCTAGTAATTCTAGCTTTAATCTTCTTCCTGTATTCGAATTTCACCACGCGTCTCCAGGACTTCCCAGAGCTGCCACCAAATCTTTGAATTCCTATCAGGTCTAACACGACTAATACCCAAACAAACATGCTCAAAATGTTCTCTTAAAACTTCAATTGTTTAAGGCAGTCCTATCACAATGCTAACTGCATGTAACTAGTACTCGTAAAACCAATTCTTCCCCCTATCTGATCGGGAAATGCTTCTCTGTAGTTCAAAGGCTATGGACTTTGTATATAAGATGGCGGCTATGCTGGTTCACACGCAGCATTTTTATTTATTAAATTGATTTTTTTCCATCCACCTTATAAAAAAAGGCTGGACCATTGCGTACAACTCTTCACCCCTCTAACCTCTCTATCTACCCACCCGCTCATCCTCATAGAGCTGTAACGCGTTGAGCAAGTCCAGGACCATCACCTATTTTGCCATCTTACTGTTGTAATATTATATTCTATATTTTCCCCTATGATTTGTAAATCGCTACGGTTAATTTGATGCCGGTTTTTATACCAAGATTATTATTATATTATTGTACTTTAATTGTCCCCTCAAGTTTTACCATTATATAAGGCCTCTGTTCCAAGTTGATTTGACCTCCTGTGGTGGAGGAACGCTAATCAGAGACTGTAGCGGTCTGATCAGATACAAGAAGTTCTTAATCACCGCAGCCCCAGCAATCACATTTAATTAACCACTCCTGCGTTAATTGGTAAAATTAGCAATTTATTAGAAATTATCTTGTATAATAAGTTCTGTGTGACGTTACCATTCTCTCTCAGTTTTTTTTGTTTTTTCCACTGGGTTGTGGGTGGACTTGGTTTGTACCACCAGTTTCTTATATTAGTGTAGCTCGTGTAGTGATAAGGCTTATTCTTTTAATTGAATAACCATTTCTGTGGATAGATGGACTAACATTTTACTCTAGAACACCTTGGTATAACATGAGAGAAAAGGTTGATTTAAAAGGGTTGGCGGAATCATGAAAATCCCCCGGGCAGGGGGGGAAGCAAGAGTTGCTGTAGTTCGCGGCCTGCTTTGCTGACTTCCAGCTCCCAAACAGTTGTCTGTCTCACACTCACTGGCTGGTCAGAGATGGTGGGTACCACAGTAGCCTCGAAGTCAAATACTTAAGTCTGTCCCACCAACCCTCTTTTAAAATCTCACACATACATTAAGACGGGATAGTGGGCATTTAATGATGAGTCAACCAGGCAGTACCGGATTACGTACAAGATAGGATTCTGTGAGGTTTGTTCTTAAGTGAATTTGTATGCAAGTCGAAACTGTATATTCTTATAATGGATAGAGCTTCTAGGACAAATTTTTATTCTTTTGCCCCAGATGTACACTGGAGTTCAAAAATGTTTGTTGTAATTGTGCCAAGAATATCAATAAGCTCATCACAGGACTCTTCCATCTTGATCATTGCAGTCGGGCTATAGTAAAGAACACGAGAGCTTCAACTAGAGGTCAAGTGGACAGAGTGGTCCGTCTTGTAACCTATGGGTTGTCCCGTAAGTCCGGTGTCCTTAAGTGGGGACCGCCTGTCCTGAGGTTCGTAGGATCTCCGCTGAGACGTATTAAAACATCTTTATTCCTCCAGTGACTCTTTCGTCCATTTCAGTGGGAGGCCGGGTAAGTAAAGCTCTTGGATACCAGTGAAAATGTCCCGATCTCCTTTCTCGGCATCTAAACTCATCCCCCCCTGACCCTCTTCTCCATGTCACAACCTTCCGTCACAGCCATTTTCAAAGTGCGTCTGTATCTTTGATAGGGATCCAGCATACCCCGCACAATCAACATGTGATGCGGGCATTGGGTCACAGTTGGCCTTGAGTCTCTGTGTGTCATGGGACCATGTGTGCATGTGCGGTTTCAAATTGTTTGTACGCATGAACAAAGTTGAAAACCCAAAAAAGCCCATGACTGTGACTCATTTTTGCTAATTGTATTAGTCATGAATTTTGGCGTTCAATAGAGGCCCATCAGAATCAAAGATATAATTTCTTAGGTGATTGTTTGGCAATTTTCCAAGCATGTGCACCAATCGACCCCTATTGATGGCTGTGCTGGTCATACTACTTATGTCTTATGGAAGATTACAGTTGTTTCCATTGTGACTTATCTTTTTCCACTGTAGAATTAACATTTAAAACGGTTGGAATAGCCATTGCATTCCATGGCAAAACTAAGTGGGCGTAACATGCCTCCTGAGTCACTGTCTGATGACTTCCTTCATCGATCTAGGACAACAAAACACCTAAATGTGCTAGGGGGGGGACCAGCAAACTATCAAAACCTTTCTCCCGTTGTAAGAGATGGTCACCATACGCACTCTCTTTGCATGTTCATTGATCAAAGGCATTTGATAAGCACCACCCAGTGCTAGTAACTCCATGAACTGGAAAGCTAGTAAGGGTTGTTCGTTATTTTTTATCAACCGTGTTGCATTTTGATGTTGCCCTACAACATTTTGAAAAAGTACAATAAAAAGACGTACATAAGCCAGAAAACGTGCAAAATGACCTTTTAAGTCCTGTTCATTTATTTTCCATTATTTCAATAACAAAAGGATTGTTATGATTGAGACCCTTTCGTTAATAAGTTCCATATAGGGAAACTATTGCGACATAGACTGTCCTATAATAAATATAAAATAATTACATTCAAATTTTCTAATATTCATAATATGCAAAAGGTAACTAAATAAGAACGGGTGGAAAAGACGTAATCTAGCACGTTGAAGACTGGGGGGTAGGATAAGTTTACATACACAAAGCGATTTCACAATAATACTGGCAAAAAAGGTCTGCTTCTTGGAGGACACCTGAAAGAAAAGAAATGAGGAAGAGAATAAATACAACAAAATCCAATCTCAAATATATAGTTTCCAGGAAAGGTGAAGCATAGAATGTGAATCTGTCGATTTCAAAGAACTTCAAAATGTAATTTTCACTATCTCTAGAACATGGTTCCCCAACCTTCTATCTGATGTCACCCCGCAATACGGTTCAACCATGTTGCGGGACCCCAAACCATGTACAAGAATATTGTATAATGCCAAAAATGCAATAAAATTGTGGCTCACGATGGCTTTAGGCGACCCCCGTGTTTTTGGATCATCATCGCACCCCCGCGCCGGGTCCGACCCAACAGTGTTGAGAACCACTGTCTAGAATGTTAAACAGCCGCTTTGCCATTCAAGTATAAAAAATCGTCGATTATATCAAGTGTGGTCTAAAAAGACAGTCTATAGAGACCTTACAACCACACTGATCCAAAAAAATGAGGAGTTCTAATTCACGGCCCAGCCGTCTAGGCGCCGCTCGTAGTATAAGCCTAGTCTTTCTCAGCACAAAAAAAATGTGCTGAAAGCCAACTCGGCGTTATAGAGTAGTAAAAAAAATATAGGTTTTACAGGTTTTTGTGGTAAAATTGGGGCCTATACTTCGGGTCAGCTTTACTCGAGTATATACGGTGGTATTTGATGCTTAACCACAGTGCTTGCGAGTACAAATTGTGGAGAATGACCATTAAAGAAGGTCTCCTTTATTTGGCATATACCGAAATGTTAACACCTGACATAAGCTAACATAGAAAATTACAGGTGAAAAAAACAAAACACTATCTTTTATAAGAAAACACTAACTAAAACTCACCTCGAGCAATATTCCTCATCCATTCGATTAAGGATCTGCAAAAACCAGACACAAGAAATACAAATCATAAAAACTTTTTTATGGAAAAAAAGTAGTCTATGGTGCTACGGTGTCTAGTGTAAACTTGCTGGCCATAGCCACTGAACAAATATGGGAATAATCCACATATGGGTATTCTTGAGATCTTATCTGGCCGCCTTACCACACGCTATGTTTAAAGGGGTAGAGGAACTCATGGCTTGGGAGCCAGATGTGGCTTTTTTGTTTGCGACAATCTGGCTCTCAGACAGTCTTTAATCAATAGATGGGCTGTGTGTTCTCTTAGATGATCACTGGACAAAGGCAGCAATTTACCGTGCCTATGCCTTTGTACGACCCAGGTGCCATCGCCACCATCGTCTAAGCCTAGGTCAAAGAGAAGAGCATGGGAGCAATTGAGGATCTGCTCCGCAGCGAGCTCGTGGTAAATTTATATCATTGGTTTTTGCGGGTGACTACTTCTCTAACTTGTGGGCACGTGCTGTTGGCTACCTATCACTTGGGGGGCCCCAGTCGCAAAGCAGGATAGGTCTTGCCTGCAGTGTAGATACCACCAGGTCTTCCAAGGTCGACGGAGGTTTACAGGATTAACTAGGCAGTCTTGGGTCAGACATAGGTAGCGGTCAAGGCAGGCGGCAAATGATGCGAGGTTGGGGACTGGCGAAGAGGTCACGGACGGCAGCGAAGGCGACTCAGGACCGTCCGGCGGTCACCAGGGTTGGTCATCACCTTGGGAAGGAAACAACTGTGGAAAGCTTCCTCCATAGGCAGAAGACTAAGATCCGGGCGGGGAATGGGACGTATGGAGAGTCTTGATAGGAACGGGAAGTGGGTAGCGCTAATCAGCCGGCGAGGCTAGACCGCCTTTAATATTGAGTCCTCCGGTCGAGCGCAACTGGCCAGCCAGGATGGGATGCAGAACGTGGAGAGGGCGAGTGGGCTACGGAAGGGGTTCTCCGCATAAACGGAGGGGGGGGGAACGGGTGTGCCTCGACACGAGACGTTACTCGCGAGTGGCAGTTGCATATTGTAAACTTCTACGGAAAAAACATTTTAATATTGTGGTGTTCATGGCCTCCTCTCAGCAAACAAGGATTTCCTCTGTCCTTCCGAGAAGCGGGCGCGCAGGGGCGAATACTATAGAACCACATAGTGACAGCAAAGGAAGGGAGTGGAAAACCACCTTTTTGGAAATAAAGACAGGAAAAACATCAATTGCCTTTTGTAACCATGAGAATTAAAACGTACTTGGAAGCGTATCTGACTTCTTCCTAATGATTTTTTATTTGGAGAAATAGATAGGACGCTTGTACTGACACATCAGTTCACGCAATCGGGAAATACCAACCTGGGCACAGAGGCAAGGCACAGCAGAGTATATAGTGGTACAACTTTTGTTTGGTTTTATTACAATGGGGTTGGTTTCATTGTCTGATGCGTTGGGCCATCATGGGCAGACTATCGCCACAACAAATCATAGAAAAGTGCTGTTGTCTTCAGCACAGACCCAACTGTATGTTAACTCCCATGCCTGGGCATTCACCCCAAAGAACACAGGTCCTAAAGTGTGAGCAAAATAATGTATGGACATTCACCATTTCAGCACATAATTAATATACGTTTTTTACACATTGCTGTAATTTATACGACTACTACTTAAGCACTTATAGCTATCATACTGTAAACAATAAAACTTGTATGAAATCACCTTTTGACATTTTGGTTGGATGTTGGTATTATCCACTTGGGGGCCTGGATCTACCAGTGTTCATCTTCAACATAAGGATCATGGAAATCATCCGGTAAAATATTTTAGATGAAGAGAAAAATGAAAGAAAGAACATCACTCGGCACTGTTAAGAACATTATCGTCTTTCATTATATAACTAGAGTTAAGTACTGACTAAACACCCAGATACAATGATTGGACGACTTGTATCTTGTATTAGGTCTACGGCCGTCATACAGATGAACGTATAGAGGGCCGTGCCTGGCCACGGGACAATTTTTGCGGCTGCCCCATCACAGGCCCCCATAGATATACACCTGGCCCCCGCACGTGTTACCACACGGACATGCTCTCAGAAAAAATATAGCAAGATATATATTTTGCGTCAGTATTACGGCTCCTGGTCACAAATCGGCTTTCATTTGGAGAGGGAGGGGTGTTAGTGCTCAACCCTCCTCCTCCTGTACCCGGGGCTGAGCTTGGGTGGTTGACGTACGTCAGGTGAAGGCCTTAGGCTCCTGAACGTCAGACCGCTAGGTCAAGTGCCCACGGATTTTATTAGTCGAGGTTTGCGGCGTTTAGTTCATGGCCCAAGCAACACATTGGTGTTTAATGAGGCCTTAATCAGGAAAAAATAGCTATGCTAATAAACTACAATAATTCTAAGCAAAATCCAATTAAAACAAACAACAAAGATACATTTTTAACTTTTAAACTTATGGTTTTTGCATCACCCCAGAAACGTGTACCTTGACCAAGTATTATATTTATTCAAGCCACCTAGTAGCGCTGTGGTCTGTCGAGACCCAGCTCAGCAGAGTCCATGATTTAGAGCACTGGTGGCCATGAAGGCTTTAGAGGAAAGTCTACCACCCTCCCCATCACTCCACAAGTAACATCACATTGTGTATGGCATTTTATAGACATTAATAGACTATATCTATATTTCATTTTTTCTCATGTATGCTGTGTTAAAGAAATTCATGCTTTATTTTATGCAAATGAGTCCAAGGCATGTTCTGCCTGCTGGCACCATCTTTCTTTTATAAGCTCGCAGAAGGCCCGCAAGTTTTTATTCCAGCCCCTCATGTGCACTACTTGGATCCGGATTCATTGGTTGGGGGCCCGGCTGGGGCGCTCCCAAAGCGACAATGATTAGGCTCCAGCTGGGCCCTCCGGCCGTCGCCGGGAGGGGCCTCTGTCCATTTGAGGAAAGCTCCTGCCCATCACTGGATATAGTGCTCAAAGCGTCCGAAAGAAACGGCCACTTGAGCCTATACTGCAGGTGTGGAGTGTTGTGGCCAGAAGACAACCCCGGCGCACATGGCTATTTGAACCTGGATGCCGCGGTCTGTCGTAATGTACTCATCACAGACACGCGGCCTTTCAGCACCCTTCCTTCGGCAGCGGGCAAGCCATTGCCCGTGAATACAGGTTTTTGTGTTTTTTTTTTTAATTAAGAGCAGTCAAAAAATCAATTGTGCCCTCCACTGGGGGGCCCAACAGGTAAATCATTCATTGGGGGAGCTATTTAAAACATCACAAATGGCTAAGCGGGGGATGATATGAAATAACTAATGGTGGGTGGGACGCATTGGATGGAAATAATTATGAGGGGCAGCATAGAATAATACATGGTGGGGGCGCACACCATAACATGCTGCCATATTTATGGCTATTTCACCTCCGCGGGCAGTTCATACTTTAACAACTTTAAGAAACATCTTGTTCCACATTGTTCTACATATAGATAGACTCATGTTCTGAGGCATAAGCAGGGAAAGGAAAAAAAATAAATCAGCACTTTGTCCTACCCTGTAATTAAAAGAAAAGAGCCTCCCGTTCCTGTGAGTATGCTTTGTGCGGAGCCCATATTACAAAAGTGGTTGTATCGATTGTTATACCTGAAACATCTGGAAGATGGCCATATTTCTCTTGTTCTAGTCCTGTGCCTACTACCAGTTAGACCAGCATATGTATAATAGGGGGAAATTTATGTTCACTTTTCTAACACTGGTACAAGGGGACTGTTGTTGTCCTTTTTGGATGTTGACCATTTGTTTTAGTGTTTTACAGTTGCACACTTCTTGCAGCTGTACATATACAAGTATGCACATTTCAATCAATATTAGAAACATGAGCTAAAGGCAACCTTAGCTAACACTATACACTGCAGATGCACTTAAAGCTAGGACGTGGTCCATGTACCAAAAGCACTAGGGCTTCTTACTACCAGTAGGCAGCTCCTAGCACTACCAGCTGTAGCGTGTTCACGCTGGCGTTATACGGAAACCTAACACTCACTCCTAGATTTTTTTGATAAAATAGAAATGTGCCGACTGCGCTGTAAGGGGTTGGGTGTATTCATGAGGGGGCTGACCACTCCATAGGCCAGCAGTGACTGCCGAGTTTCATGTGGCAGTCATCATTCATCTGCTATCTCCCCCCTCATGAGAATCGCCCGAACCTGTCTATTGTAAAGCAGAGTAGGTTGCTGCTAGTCCCGAGGTTTTCTGATACGCTAGCAGTGTGACACTGCTACATCTGATTGATAGCAATGGAGGTAATAATTGTAAGCGACTCCTAGTGCCGTTTTTACCGGTGCCAGGTCTCTTTAATGTAAAAACACAAATTGTACAACTGAATGGGGATACTCCACTTCCTATATTGCTCCCTAATACGTTATACCTGAAATTAAATTTACCAGCAGATACAAATAATTAAGATTAAGAAAAGTTGGCTTTTACTCTGTTTAAACAACTACATTGTCATCAGTTCAAGTAATACACAGGTAGTTGTCTTTTTCAATTCCATGTCAGGTTTTTTTTTTTTATTAAAAAGGTTAAAAATACTGCAGAGTAGTTTTTTAAATTTCCTCAAAATCACTGAACACCGATGAAGCTGATGTGGATGCATAAAGTGATCCATTTCAAAACAGTTGTGAAACTCTCCTAATATCAGAAATTGCTTTATAATAATTTATGTTTTAAGGTCATAATTTCTCACTGCATAGTAGGTGTAAATATATGATTGAACTTTCAATCAAATATTTACACCTACTATGACTTGTAGTGCAGTGCTTGAAACGTTTCGTCTGCCTTGTTGAGTCATTATGCACTGCAAGTCAACGTGAAACCAAAATTGTTGCTATACTAAAAAACAAAAAACTCTTATCCAATCTCTGTGCTTATCCCAACACCATTGATTTCATGGCCTGGAGTGACTATGTTTGTTAGAGAGTAATTGATAATACAGGTAAAGTAAGACAGTCATTCACATGGCTCTGTTTTGCTAATAGGTGAAAGATCATACACCTATCAATATCATTTTTGGATGAGACAAAAATGTTCAAGGGCATGTGTCCATTATCTAGCACTTCAGTTTTCTAGTGTACAGGACATGAAAAGGTCACAATTCCTGGCGCACTTATTTTTCTCTTTCGACACTTTTTTTGAAAAGGGTCGGGGCTGGGCTGGCGACACCTGATAAATTTACGATCACCTGTCAGAAGTTACTGCAGAAACCTAGGTTAGGCAGGACCTGGTGGAGATTTCATTACGACGCATGAACGTGCTTCGAACCTCTTAGTTATTTGTACAGAACATTAAAATAAACCAAATCAGAAAAAACTTAAATTAGGAACACAGATGCGAAGTCGCTCACCTTGCTCCTAAAAGATCTTTCTTTGCAAGACCAAAGCCAGCAATAACTTTCACTCGAAGGACACGAGAATTTTCCTAAAACAATTTAAACATTATGTTAATAAATGTTAATACACATGGTATGTTAATATTCCTAAAAATAAAACATGTGGAAATATACTCAAATGTGTTAGGGGCAGTTGGGTTAACACACATCCTCCCGGTATGTTTTTAGAGTTTTTATCATATGTCCTGTCTTTTGAATATTAATTAAACCATGTTGTGTGTTAAATTTGTTTGTCCTTGATAAGCATCTACTTGTTATTTAGTTGTTTGGAAATAAATCCTAAACACCATAGAATTCACAGGAGCAAAACATAAAATAATTGCTGGAACCAACTTCACTTTCTGATTTTGTTAATGTACCGTATATTCTCAAGTATAAGCCGCCCCAAGTATAAGCTGAGACTCCTAATTTTAACACAAAAAACCTATTGACTATTGAGCTGAGGGTGGGTAATGCATTGGTCGCAACCCCAGTATATAGCCCGCCCGCCGCCTCTTGCACATAGCCAGCCCGCCCGCCGCCTCTTGCACATAGCCAGCCCGCCCGCCGCCTCTTGCACATAGCCAGCCCGCCCGCCGCCTCTTGCACATAGCCAGCCCGCCCGCCGCCTCTTGCACATAGCCAGCCCGCCCGCCGCCTCTTGCACATAGCCAGCCCGCCCGCCGCCTCTTGCACATAGCCAGCCCGCCCGCCGCCTCTTGCACATAGCCAGCCCGCCCGCCGCCTCTTGCACATAGCCAGCCCGCCCGCCGCCTCTTGCACATAGCCAGCCCGCCCGCCGCCTCTTGCACATAGCCAGCCCGCCCGCCGCCTCTTGCACATAGCACAGCAGCCCGACGAAATCTGCACATAGCAGCCGCCCGCGCCTCCTTGACATCAGAAGCAAGCCGCAGACAGCCTTTGCCAATAGCCAGCCCGCCCGCCGCCTCTTCGCCATAGCCAAGCCGCGCTGCAAAACGCAAGCCGCCGCCTCTTTGCACAAGCCAGCCGCCCGCGCTCTCTCGCACCATAGCCAGCCCGCGCCCGCTGCTCTTACCGCAGCTAGAAAGCAGCCACGCCCGCCGCCTCTTGCAACATAGCCAGCCCGCCCGCCGCCTCTTGCACATCAGCAGCCGGCCCGCCGCCTCTTGCCATAGCAACACGAAGCCCGCCGCCTCTTGCACATAGCCAGCCGCCGCGCTTGACACATAAGCAGCCCACGCCGCCGACTCTCACCATAGCGCGCCTCTGAGCCAACATAGCCAGCACGCCGCCGCATCTAGGTAAAAAAGAAAAAAAAAAATTGCATTCCCTCCCCACAACGCTGCCCCGGCAGGTCTCTTCTATTACAGCGAGTCCCGAACATTGATCAGTGTCCTCTTCGGTCTGAGCCAATGAACATTAGAATGTCAGCATGCAGCGAGTCACATGTCGTGCGACGACAGGGAGCGGAGCGTGCCAGGGCCGCGATGTGTATGAAAGCAGGACCTACCAGGGGCCGCGTGGACAGGCAAGGTACCATTTGTTTTTTTTACTCAAGTTATCTCGGCTATACGCGAGGCTATATACGGTAACCTTTTAATAAATACTCCAGCAATGGATGTAGCAGAAGTGCGAGACTTTAAACTCCCCCGTTCAATTTGGCCACTCCCCTGCCGATAGCCATCTATAGAATCAGGACAGTGACCAACCTTCAAATGCCCTTCTTCTTGATGTGGCACAAAGAAACACATTATAGTGTTTTTAACTCTTAATGACACCGCTGAACCAGGCTGTTAATGGACCAGGGATATTTTAGGACATTTTCGCTGGCGGCGGCTAGTGCCATAACTTTTCTTGCATTGCTACCTAGGGATAATTATAACATGATAAAAGTGTCTTAAAGGTGTTTTCATTTTTAGTTTTAGTTAGTGTTAAAAGTGGAAAAAAAAGCCGCTTGTAATTTAGGGTGTTGCTTATTTTATTAACCAACGGAACATGAATAAGGAAGGTCATTTTGGTTTGATATAAAAATATGTCTAGTCTCAGGGCAAACAGGGCAAAATTTGCAATGTAGTGTAGATGTAAATGTATTTTCTGTGGGTTTTATTTATAAGTCACCATGAGGTCAATAAGACCCCTGGGGGGACATTTGACATTTTTTATAGATAGAGCCTGCAGCCACTCTACAAAAAAAAAAATAACACTTGTAGTCACCTTTCCGAAGCCCGTAAGGGTCCGAATAGCGTCGGCCAGAACAAACAATGACCCTAAGCCCTTGCCATGTCATAGTCTTGTGAGACCCCGCATCGAGATGGACCCCAAAGAGACACAGGAGCATCGGAAGCAAGTAAGAGGAACCAGAAGGGCGTTGGAAAGGCGAGTACAGTGTTCATTTTTTTATAGACTCAAGTAATAAGACGAGTTCTTCCAGGCCGAGATTTTGGAACTTGGTATATATACGGCATTCTTAATTGACATTCAAGGCAGTGATCTAGGTACTATACAACAGAAGTTAGGGGCTCCTGAAGCCAACACCCCTTTAAACAATGAAATTAACTCATCTATGTGAAATATGATGAGAAGAGTTCCAAATTTGCCTGACTGGAGGAGCTTTGGGGCTTTGTTAAGTTACTTTTTTGTAGCGTTTACACAACAAAAAATTATTAAATTTGGTACTTTGTGATCACATAATCCAAAGAACAAAAAAGTGAATTGTCGGTTCGGACCCATGCCATGAAAGCGTAAAAACCAGTAAGAAAATATAAATGAAAATGATTTATCGGACAGGTACAACAAGAGTCATGTACATTATACTATCCTTAGATTTACAGATTAGACTACAATTAGAAAACTTTAGAAAAAAACACGTTTAGCCCAGGAAGGCACTCTTATCCATAAGGAACCTAGAACGGGAATCTTATGTTTTTGTTTATACCGGTGGCTGGGTGCCAAACTAGTATACAGGTAGTTGAGGACATTCTGCTTGTGCCAATTTGAGTTTTGAAAAAATCCACTTTCCGGAGCAAGTGACAGAGGATGGAAGCAAAGAAAGAAAGAATAGGATCTAAGAAGGTGTTTGGTAGTGAATGGTTGTTCGGTTTTGTATGTTCTCATTGTAGAGAAATGAGGGGAGCCACCTCCTAGCTATATCAGATCTCATCTCATCTGGATAGCCATGGCAAATAATATACACTAGCTTGAATAGGAAAGAAACAAGTTGATCCAAAACACACATACCAGCTAGCGTTCTCTGCTAATAACAATGTTAAATGCAATCCAGAGATTGCCATAGTTCATAACAGGCAATAAGATCATTACACAAGCAATAGTCCTGCAGTGACGAGAAAAAAACTTTTAAGAGTTTATTAAAATGTTGTGCATTGTTCAGCCTTCAGCTTGCAAAACATTGTATTGCACTTGTATAATGCTCAAAATACTTGGTTTAGGAAATGACGAGTGAAGCTACAATTGCCCTGAGTCGTATTTATTCCTCGGGAGGTGGTCCATAGGAATGCAAGGATCCATTATTCCAGCAGAGAAATCAGGTATGGTCTAATGGCGGCTGCCCGCCGCAAGCTATTCAAGGGTTAGCATTACACACACATAAACACCCGCTTGTTTACATGATGTAAAAGACACCTGATTCAGCAGATAAAGCCTATCTTCTATAGTTCCAGGACCAGTGGTGCTGACATGCAGGGCTGGGGCAATTTGGTTTCAAGGCAGACAAGACAAAACACCATTAAATCAATCAGAACCAGTTAGTATAATTGGTAGTAGATAAGAGATAGGAGAAATTGTTTTTCCTGGGGTTCCAAAAAGAATAACATAATTGGCTCCTCATTTAACTACGTGGAGTCTCCCTATAAACCAAACGTTGCAATTAGGGCTGCGAACAATCAAGACCTGTAGTCTGATCTACGTATGCGGTTGAGGCAGTATAAAAACTGCCCAAATCCACAAAATGGGCAGGAATGGACCTGCTCAAAAATCTGTGGCTGGGAAGTGAAAGGGGCCATGGAAACACAGTCGGTGTATGAGGGGAAGTTAGCCCATGCAAGAGGAGAAGGTGATATACTGTTGAAAACCCATTGCACCCATTTAACCCACTTAGATGTTGCAGTCAATACTGACATGAAAGCATCAAAAGCCACAATGGGGCATTCCGAATTACGAAGAAATTGTGTCGCTCCCAGATCAGTACGCAAGAGTCACCTTCTTTCTTTCGGTGTTTATGTTTGTAAGTGCATGGCTTGCCGACACAATTTTTAAGTTAAATTGTGGTTTGTCCCGATCTGTCGGATCGCTCCACGGCGGCCCCCCGATTCGCATGAAGCCAGTGTATTTGCGGCAAAATCAGATTGCGACACCAATTCCTGCTAATACCTTGTCCCAGCTACGCGATGGCCTGAAAACGTCCAGAAAACAGGCAGTAAGCTACCACGGGACCTTAGTAAATAAGCCCCCAATCTCGCTGACCATAAGCAACACCAATGCACATACTGGGCCATCCGGATAGTGCTGGAACTATTCTATATGTCGAAAAAAAAAAAAAAGTTTTTAAAAAAAAAAAAAATCCGTTGGAATCGGTGCATTCGCAACACCAACTCCTAAAAATATAATCCGTTATTTAAGCAACTTACAGTCAAGTGGCATGAGTGTCAGTAGTAAATATTGCGGGTCGGTGAGGGTGGGTGGATTTAGAGAGGGCTCACGAGCTGTGCTCTCTCCATAGCGGTAAGGTTTCTACATAGCGCAGCAAACAATAACCAGTAACACCTGTGATTGGTTGCTTGCACCAACCTGTGACATCATTGGGGAGGTGTGATTCGTTGCTATGACAGCCTCCAGTTCCCCAAAGACTGAGTGTCTCCTTTTTACAAATGTGAGTACATGGGCGATTTGAACATTGTTAATTTAATAAACGATGTTATTAAAACCCCATGACTGTCATGCTGCTGCTGCGGCAGTATTAAAAAAAAATATTTAAAGACCCACCCTTTTCCTAGAAATGATATTCTAAATTATGTCCGATCTATCAAAATAAATACGGTGTTCTCGCCGGTTTAACCCGCAACGGAAAAAATCGCACTAATATTTGCAATAGCAATACTTTTCGTATCCCCGTGTTTTGTACCAACCCAAAGAAAATAAAGTCCGATTTCATTTGGGGCGCCCCACACGGAAATCGAGTGAAATCCACAACCAAAAGAAAAACCGCTCAAATGCATTTTTACTAAATTGGAATTTTTGCCTGCTTCCCAGTAAGACATGGAAATTAAATAATGTTCACTATAAATACAATTAGGTACGCAGAAAACAAGGCGGCTACAGCTTCCTTGAATGGAAAAATAGTGGAAGGATTTCTGAAGGTGGATGTGAAAATGAAAAATGCAAAAAACCAAGAGAGCCCGGTCGTTAAATTGTTTTTCGTAGCGTGTATTCTTGGTTTTACATTGTCACCAACTTCTAAATGGAATATAAAGCTACCTGTTATATATGTTTAGCACCAATACAAAGTCTAAATAACCAATAAACATGGAACAGCTTACGAAAAAAGTATAATTATATACTATATAAAGGATATAAAGTAGGCATGTCCTGTAATTGTGGGGAGGATATTCAAAACTCCTCTGCACTTTAATTGATCCAGGTTCACAAGACCAAGAAGATTGAAGGATGAGTAAGAGAAGATGGTATTAAGCAGCATTGTAAAACGCTCTTGGTACTGATAGGTTGTAAACAGGGGAAAACTGAAAAGGATGTAGCTCATACTTCCACCGCCATGTTGAAAATGGCCAGGGAGGTTTTCAGGTGCACGAAACAGAGAAGAAAGAATACGTTGTTCATTCCAAAATGTTAACTTACAGCCTTGGCAACAGTTAGTGCTAGTACTTTAAACAGTGTTGGTTCCATATAAATGGGACATCCGAGCATTACGAAAGAATCTGAATTTGTATTTACTAACATTCCGTACGTGAAATAGGTGCATAGGTTAGAGATTCATATCCAAGCCATTTCATGACCCTTCTGAAACTTCACCTAGTTTTTACAAAGGTAGAAAGCATGCCCCCATTTACAATAGACACCAGAAACCTGCGCTTCCTCCAGAATGTAATTAATCAAAATAAATGACCCATAATAAACTAATAAATGACCATAAATAGGTCGTTGCTGGATAAAGTGCCGTCTAAAAGTACCCAAATCCCGACAAGTGAAAACTGGATCGCAGGGCCACTGAGGAGCAGAGGCCCCCTCCAAGAAGGGTACTTTGTGTCAAAACGAATTGAACAGATATAAGTGAAGAAAGAAAGAGAAAGCAGAATAAAAATGAATGTTTAAACAAATAAATAAAGTGCCGCTATTAGTTTTGGTGGACAAGAGGGTAAGTTAAAATACAGCCCCAAGTGAGAGCCCCATAGGTAGCAGGTAAGGCTGTATTCACACAAAACGTATGACCACTGGGCCGTAGCCAGGCGGCGCATAGTCCGGCACCTGGACGAGGAGGAGGGGTGACCCATCTCCATAGAGTCCATTCCGCACGGAGCAGTAAAGAAGACGGGGAAAGCTAGGATATGCTATCTTTTTCCCCGTGTATGAGCAGGCAGGACGTGCGGCGGCACCATAATCGCTTAGTGCACCCATTGCCGACTATGGGGGAGTGTGACGCACGGCCGTAAATACAAAACCCTAAGGTCATGTGGATGTAGCCTAAGGACGCAGTTAACCAGCATAATGCAAATACAGCACAGACTGTGGAGAAGGGAAAAGGCCAGGCGCAGAGCTGTGTGTAATAGTCAGAATGCAAAACAGGGGGTATCCAACCATACACTCCATACTTGTGTGGAACTTTCTGGGCAGTCTATGGAACTATTCGACCCATATAACATCTGTCTGCCACCTGATAAGGAGATTTTTGCAGATAAGGTTTGTAAAATGTGAAAGGGGAAATTCCCATAAAATGTTAAATCTAGTAATCATTCGCAATCCGCTACACTTTAGTTTTAGCTTACAAAACATGCATTAATGCACTGTCTATGACGCAGATTCTGGTATATATATGCAAGTTCCATCCCTCAGTAGCTGCTAGCCAAAAAATGGAGAGGAAATGGAGATTTCCCTGCAGGTTTTTACAAGACACACAGTTTGTTAGCTTTACAAAACGTCTATGATTGCTGTCACAAAATTTTAACAATGACATCTAATAGTAACTTGTTTATACATTATATGTAAACCTCACCATGTTAGCTACCCAGGGATAAAGTGTATATAGTCATTCTCCAAATGATATCAGAACAAATGGACTTAAAGCTTTCCATAGGATGGATACAAAAAGAAACCTT
Source organism: Engystomops pustulosus (assembly GCA_019512145.1). Lineage (NCBI taxonomy): Eukaryota > Metazoa > Chordata > Amphibia > Anura > Leptodactylidae > Engystomops > Engystomops pustulosus. The sequence continues at coordinate 60,600,954 of CM033644.1, forward strand.
TAGTTTATATCTTCTGTCACTTCAATGTAAAATAAAAAAAAGCAGCTTGTAAGTCCCCTTCCACCGGCTTTAAGGTATTAGACTGAAAATAAAAGAAAGTTTCCCCTTGTACTGCACACAACGTTTCTTCCATGTAGACTGCGGTTTGTCCTTTTCATCTGGATTGTTTATTTCTGTGTCCTGTTACACTTCCTGTAATAAAACTAATAAACCACACAAGGTTGGGGGTCTTTTGTATAGAGTCATCGATTTTTCTCTTAGACTCTCACTCTGTTCGACAAAAATTTCGGGAAGAATTCGTATCCTTGTTTAGTCTCCATCTTTAATACATTGATATCGTTTTATTTGATCTTTGGCATCCTACAATGTACTCTTCGACATCATGTGATTTAATTGGTCTAATGGATTGAAGATTCATAATGTAACCCTTTCCCTAGCATATGAATATTTATTTTGTTACACATAGTTGCCAATCCACTCATGAATGTTCTGGCAATATGAAAAGTTTAAAGGGTCATGTTGAAAAAATTCCCATAGCCCCAGGGAATACAGTAAAATGGGGTAAGGGATTTGTAAAGGATGGACACTAAGATCAAATGAGACCACCACCCAAAGCCCAATACCAAAGCACCAAACCAAGAAAAACAAATCTAGACAATGTGGTGAGGTTCACAGGAATTCTAGCCCAACATCTGGTATTCTCCTGGTTATGAGATCAACAGTCTCAAACCGCTGGGCCGCAGCCCAAGACCGGGGCCATCGGAAACCCGATCAGGAGAAAAAAAACAGGGTTACTTACCTTATATCTTCCTGGCAGTGTGGGCAGATGCTCTGCATGAGCGCACCCGCTATGATTGTAATCAGATGGCGACAAAGTTGCGTCATAGCGGGTCCACAAGGTGGAGAGCAAAACACTGCCCATGACCCGCACTGCTGTGGAATTCAGAAAAAGAGAAAAGAAACTTTAAGGGCAATATCAATAAAGAGTATTATTTATTTTTATGGGGGCACTGCAGGGGGGAACATCACATTAAGGGTGGGCCAGCAGCAGCTGAGGACACCACATGGGGGGGCTTGACATATTCATTGCATTTATGGGTTCATAAAAGAAGGCTTGTGCAGACAGACAATTTAATAGGGTGAGGCTAGTGTGACATTAAGGAGGGGAGGTGCAGGCCCATTTATTAAAGAGTAGCTGCTGCATTTCACCTTTTCAACTTATACTATAATACGGGGCTGAGTTTTTTAAATTTTTTGTGTTTGGTAAAAATTAGGTGCCGTGGTAACAATCAGATTGGATTAACTGGCATCTATGGGGTTATGATTATTTCTTTTCTCACGTGTTTGATGAAATGAAATGAAAAGGCCCAAGATAAGGGCGCAGTGCCAGTAGCAAACATGTGGGCAACACCCCTCTGACCATGGCACCTCCACCATCTCCTGCATTTTAAACATATACAATGGTTTTAATTGTAACAATACTGATATAAAAAGTAATTACATAAGGGGTTAGGAATAGCCACCAACACCTTAAAAGGCTAGCCCTTAGCTGAAACATTGTCCCCCGCAGCACGCCCCGCCCTTCGTGATAAACATGTCCCCGCCGCAGCCTCCTTCGCTGATAACATGTACCCGCAGTTCCTCCCTTCGCTGATAAACATGTCCCAGCAGCGGCCTCACTTAACCCTCTAGTGAGGTGACCTGAAAAACGCTATAGAGCAGGAATTTTTGGCATAACTTTTTTTATTTGCATGCTACCAGGGGAAATGCCCACCATGTGACTGGGGATTGTGATCAATTCAGAGATGTACTGGGGCTAATTAGATCAGCAGCTCTGTTGAACTTATTTAGAACATCGGTCACGTGACTGACGAAGTCTTCGGGAGTGCAGGCGGCGAGGATCTGCTTCTCGTGATCATGCTCAGTCAGAGCGATGATTATCTGGAGGATCGGAGTAGGGGACGAGAGAACGTGGGTAATGAACCGCAATATCTCCCATCTCTTAGGGTCTCTGGGTGGCCTTGACACCGGGCTGATCCCAATGGCTGGCACAGGAGCAGTAGAAAATTGTAGACGTCTAAAGACGTCGCTGCAGACCTGCGACCTGCGTCCGTGACATCAAATGTCAGCGTGGCAAGTCCCAGAGGGAGTAAAGGAAATCTGACAATCAAAATCAAGGATGAATAAACCCAGGGACAACTTACTCTCAACAAGATCAGGCACAGTGGTAATTTTCTTAGATTTGTTACATGGGATCCTTACGGGAACCTCCTGAAATCTCACACAGTCTGAGGAGGAACAGTACTCATGTACAAAGAGAACGCCAGTGAAGCTGACCAACACAGAGTTAGCTTGTAAACACCCCCAGATTCCTACAGCTAGAATGCCATCATAATTTTAAAAGCAAGAAGGACATGAATAACAAATATAATAGTAGATATTACTACAGTCCCGTGCATGATATATAAGTTGAGTAAGTGTCCTGGTTATCATGCTGGATTTTGATGATAGAAGTTACAGTAAAATGTTAATTTCCGGGGAAACACTGTCACCACCATGTTTCACAAGTACAGGGACGGAGGGTTCCATAAAGTTTTATAAATATGTCCTGGTTTAGCTAAATCATTGTGTTCCCTTACAATCCAATAAATAAAAATATATATGGATGATATTACCCGGCATCAGAGGGGGCGTGTCCACTGGAATCACTCAAGTATGTAGCACACATTATAAAACTGATTATTTTTACTTATTGCTTTTTTTAATATTGCAGCCTGGAAAAGAAGATGTAGGAAAAGGGGCCATCGCTTTCTATCATAGTTGGATTAGTATTGTACTTAGCCCTAGGATACAATAATAGCTCTTATAAACATGATCCAGGTGTCTGAATGAAGTTTATTGTAATCCTGGTTTTTAGACAACCCAACATTTTTAAAATCCAATAGTCTTACAGACCCAAAACATTTTGCCTGGAGTACAATTATAAAGGAAGTATACAGTTCCAACTTACATACAAATCAACTTAAGAACAAACCGCAGAACCTAACTTGTATGTAACCCTGGGGGAGCCGTATTTGCGTATATATTTCATAACTATGGACTAACGTAAGGAAAAATATATATATATATAATATTGTGTCTGTGCAACCTTCCCCCAGCCATTTCCTGGCCTCCTGTATCCATACTTGTTTACTTCCTCATTTCTACCCTGGTCCCAGCACCCACTGAGCTGTGTCAATGCCCAAAAACTTTAACTTATGATTCTATTTTCACTAAGCAAACAAAACTTTTTCCCTGCCTTGAACTGACATGTAGAAAAACATATGCAAATATCTCATTTCGATGGTGATTATTATAATTTTTTATTTTAAAACATAATGACCGTATGCTGGAATCTATTAATCGTACTGGCTAATATGACTGCATATGCCCACTTACTTAATAATTGTGTTTACTTAAGGGAACCTGTACATTTTTCACCAAATACAGTAGTGAAAGGTTCCCATAGAGCACAATAAATTACACCTTCTAGGAAAAATTGTTTCTATCAGATCCCATAAAATCAGAAGCAATAAACCTACCTGGGTATTAAGAAATCTAGATCCGCAGTGGGCATGCCTCATCGGGCTGAATCCAGCAACCCATCCCTTCTCAGCCATTAGAAGTCAGTCATGTCATGTGACCAGAGTGAAATCATCTATGTCCTTTTAGCCTACTTAACATTCGCCCAAATGTACACAATCACTTGCAATCACAGTACTGTTATGAGGCTAAGGGACTGAGATGTATGTCCCCTGTTGCCACTACATGAGGTCACGCCCCAACTCATCTAGGTATTCTGGATACCAGTCAAGTGGAAACTCGGATTGTATGGGGATCGGGATCTAAAAGAAGAGTGTCAGTAGTTTAGGGCTCTATGGCAACTAGCTACATTGTGAAAATGTGGCACAGGTTGCTTTAAAAAACTATATTGCATTCCAGACTGAATAACAGTCTATTTGAAAAACAACAATGACTAGTTGGAATCATAGCGGAAGGAAAGGAACATACAAGTCCTTCCTAACACCTTAACGCTCGTGCGCCGTAGCTCTACGGCGCAGCCGGGATAGGAATGTATGTAGAGGGTCACGGCGTGACGTCATAGTATACAGACAGGTGGGGTTGTTGCACCGATCGCTTCAGTGCTGCCGGACAAAGTCGCCGGCAGCATTAAAAGCCACGGGCGCCGCGCCCCCTGAACGTCATAGGGGGGCGGCGGGACCGGTTTCGCCATGGTGGTAGCCTAGGGTCTTCGTTTGACCGAGCTTAAATGGCTTCTGCAGATTCGTTCAATGAGCCAGCGGTCATGTAATGAATGAGATGCAAAAATGCCATATATGCAAACAGAAGTACTTGCTAGATGGTAGGATAGAACGATCTGACCATCTAGGGTAAATGTACCCTGATGGTCTAAGAATAGTGAAAAAAAAAAAAAAAGAAAAAAAAAAGTAAACAAATAAAAAAAATTAATAAATATTAAAAGTCAAATCACCCCCCCTTTCGCTAGAAACTGAGATAAAACTAATAAACCAGTAAAAATCACGACCGTATAGGTATCAAGCGTCCCAAAAATGCTCCGATCTATCAAAATAGTAAAACCGGTTACAGCGGCGGTTGCTCTGAGGGGAAAGGGAGGCCCCACCAAATGTCCGAAATGCCAACTTTTCACCTTTTTACTCACATAAAAAAGGAATACAAAAACTGATCAAAATGTCACACAGAACCTCACAAATGGTACGCAATGGCAAACATCGGCTCATTTCGCAAAAAAATGACACCTCACATAGCTCGGTTTTGCACCAAAAGTATGAAAAAGGTATTAGCTATCGAAGTGGCAAAAAATTTTTCTTTTGTACAAATTGTGTTACTTTTGAAAATGTATTAAAACACAAAAACCTTTATAAATTTGGTATCACCGCGATCGCCACTGAAACAAAGAAATAAACGTGAGGTGTATTGAGTGCACAGTCAAAGTCGTTAAAAACTGAGCCCACAAGAACGGAGCACAGGCGTTTTTTCCATTTTTCCACATTTGGAATTTTTTTCAGTTTGCAGTATACGCATGTTCAAATAAATAACATACGGGAAGTAAAATTTGTTTACGCACAAAATAAGCCTCCCAAGGTCTGAAGTAAAAATGAAAAAGTTATGGAGTTTGAGGTGGACTGGAGGAGAGCGAGGAAAATGAGAGGAAAAAAACAAAAGGCGTCCTTACGGGGTTAATATTTCACAATCAACTCATTGCCTTGCAAGTAAAATATGAACAAAAAAAAAAAGTCCATATTATATCAATCTTTGACCGAGGTGTGGATGTGAATCTGCAGCAGCATTCAATACTTTGCGGGTCTGGTGAATACACAATAAGACTCCACACTATAACGTACAAAGAAAATTTCTGTTATGTTTCATTGTGGATAAATCTACGACGGGAGACAGTGAATAGTTAACAATATTAATAAATATTATGAGAATAGGACCATTTTCACACATGAACATAATACCAAAGGCATCATGCTCGAATCCGAACCGCAATACGGCCATGTGAAAAAGGTCACAGTGTTTGGGGACGTGGACCTGCTTGACAGTTCCACTATGTGCAGAACCTATGGCATTACAGGTTGGCTCAACTTTACACAGCTCCTGCTAGAGTCAAGTACAACATATAATTGGGTTTACAACTGATGGCACATGCCCTATTATATGTATGTTATCCTAGAGTAGTGTGAATACATGAAATATACTAGGGTCCCAGATGAATTTATCACACGGTCCATCATGTTATGTGTTTATGATATTAAACAGCATTATTTTCTCCTGATATGTGTTTGCTGTCCTGTCATCAATAAAATTAATATTTGGCACGATTGACTGCAGTTATTGAAGTATTATCCTGGGGTTAGGTCTCAATTGTTACAATACAAGGTCAAGAGAAGCCCACACAAATCAGTTCAGCACTACTGTATTCCCTACTGCAGTCTAGATGCAAGCCATATAACACATGGGAAATAAAACTAATGGACTGTCAGCAATATTGTATAATAATGATTTACAGGACCACTCTGGGGTAGCGCGATCCTAGGTATTATACCTTCTGTATACACTCCACTTACTGCCCGGATGCCGAAGTTCATTCTCCTGTAAATGGGATGGTGATCATAGCCTTAAGGTGCTTATAAAGACAATGGGGCAATTTATCAAGTGTATGAACGTCAGAATATTTATAGCGGCCCATGGCAACCCACATAACAGTCCCCTTTAAAAATATTCCTGGAGCACTTGGTAAAGTGAAAGATGAGCGTGTGTGATTGGGTTGCCATAGGCAATAGAAATTTGACTTTCAGACACTTGATACTTGCCCCAATATGCTGTATTGCCGAAATGCAAGAGCCCGGGGCGAGTTATGATCGCATGCGGTTTTCATATAAACGCAAATGCCATTGGCCTGGAATGCCCCCGTGCCGCGTATTCCGCTTTCAAAAGCGGAAAACAACAGCTTTGACCGTGTGATTGACACCTATTCTAGGGCAAGAAGACAATGTTAAAGATGTTTATATTATGGAAAAATGATGATTCTTCCTGAAGCAGTCGTGTAATTGTATGCTACAATATATCAGTAAACGTACCCTAGCTAAAACATTAGAATCAATGAGGCCGAATATAATGATTTCATTTCTAACCATCTGTAAACTATAACCTACCAACCAAACCTGTCAAAAATTCAAAAGATACGGCAACCAATCAAAAAACTCTGTCAGGTGACTGTCTTTCGAAAATTAAAGGTAAGCTGTCATCAGGAGGCCCTTGTACTGGCTCCGCAGCAGCGAGGAGTGCCCCCCCCCCCCCGCAACCCCTCAGACAAAACCACACTGCCATTGCGTTATTATTTAAAAATGACCACATACTCCTTATTTGAAAATGACACATGACGGGAACGGTTTTCCCTTTTTATTGGAAAAAGCAGTTATCTATACAAACATTATGGCAAAGGCAACATTTATTCTGTATGGGGACATGGGGGAGTCAGAATAAGGGTCCTGATGACAGGTAAGGGGAAACGTGATGGAGAACCTTTTACAGAAGAAAAGAGGACCCCCACCTACAAACCAAAGCATACTTTGATGTCGCAAAGTTGCCAACATGACACATTTCGGGTAGTAACCTATTGATCCCAGCTGTTTCAAAAGTTTCCAATCATATTGAATTCCAAGAACAACAATACAATAGAAAGAAGATGGGAAAATTGAAGTAAAGCTTCTTCCAGGGTCCTGAAGAGGGGAAGAATCGGGCACACAGAGAAGGAGCTCCACGATAATCCATCTACTATCCAAACCTTATGGTGTGGTCCTGGCAGCCTGGTGCTGGTGTGAAGGCCTGGAGCACACCAGGAAAGGGCTCTGAGTGCCACCTCTGAATCGTTCCATAGGTTCGCACGCACTGTTCTAGGCATTAGTAAAATTGCTAAGACATCTCTCATTTCCATTGATCGCTCTTTTAGATTACCTGAACATGTGCACTGCTCGAAATTGCATAAAAGAAAGGCCACTCATAAGCACATTTGTGATAACTGTAACAGCAATGTGTGCATTCATAGTCCATCTTTGTGGCCCATAAGATGGGTGAGCTCTTGACCATAACAAAAAAAAAACAGACCAAGTTGGATCATACACAGCGCCAATGGAAACCACGGCATTGTATACAAGCCACAATAAAGCTGAAATAAACTAGATAGTGTGCAAACACACAGCCATTAAGCAGTTTCATGTGCACGTAACCTTACTGATAAACTCCGGACCCTTATCCTTGGTTCGCATTGACCAATTCCAAAATAAACAACGGCATGTCCTGTTATACCTTTTAAAGAGTGGTGAACTGATCAGGCAGCAGTACAGTCGGTGCATGCAGAAAGCATGATTCAGGCAAAACCTACCAGGGGACATGGCAGAGACGAAAGCTAGACGGCAGGGGCAGTGGCTACCAGGGTGACATGGCAGGGATACGGATGGCACACACAGAGTGGTACCAGTGGGACATGGCAGGGATACAGGAGGCCACACACCAGTGGTACCAGGGGGGTGAGGGAACATGGCAGGGAACAGGATGGCACACCAGTGGCACCGGGGACATGGCAGGGATACAGGTTGGCAACCACAGGTTCGTACCAGGGGTTGGACACTGCAGGGATACAGGTTGGCCACACACCCGGTTGGTACTAGGGGACCTTGAAGAGATGCAGGATGGCCACACCAGTGTACCCAGGGTGACATTGCAGAGATGCAGGATGGCAAACACCAGTGCCGGGGACAGGGTTGTGACATGGCAGAGATGCAGGATGGCACCACCAGTCAGGTACCACGGGGTAACATGGCAGGGCTACAGGATGGACACAAACAGTGGGTACCAGGGTGACATGGCAGAGATGCAGCGATGGCAACACCAGTTAGGTACAAGGGGACATGGCAGAGATGCAGGGTGGCACACCCAGTGGTACCCAGAGCGGGACATGGCAGCGATGCAGGATGGACACACCAGTGGTACCAGGGATGGTGACTGCAGAGAGCAGGATGGACACACAGTATCCTTTTTTTGGTAACAGCTTTGGTGACATGGCAGAGATGCAGGAGGGAACACACATGTTCAGGTACCAGGGGACATGGCAGAGATGCAGCATGGCACACACAGTGGTACAAGGGTTGACATGGGCAGAGAGGGCAGGATGGCACAACCAGTGGTTCGGTAACAGGGGGTGACATGGCAGGGATACAGGGAGGGCACACACCAGGGGGTACCAGGGTGACATGGCAGGGGATACCGCTGGCACACACCAGGGGTAGGGTACCAGGGTGACATGGCAGGGATACGGATGGCACACCCAGTGGTACAAGGGTGACATGGAGGGATAAAGGATGGCAACCCCAGGGGTACCAGGTGGAAGGCAGCAGGGATACAGGATTGGACCACCAGTGGGTACAGTGGGACCAGGTGACATGGCAGGGATACAGGATGGCACACAACCAGGGGTACCCGGGAGACAGGGCAGCGGATCAGGGATGGCACACACAGTGGTACCGGGGGTGTGACTCATGGCAGGGATTACAGGGATCGGCAACACCAGTGGTACAGGGGGGCGACATGGAGGGATACAGGATGGCACCACACCAGTGGTTACCAGGGTGACATGGCATGGGATACAGGATGGCCCACACCAGTGGTACCAGGGTGACATGGAAGGGATTCAAAGGATGGGCACACCACAGGTGTTCCCAGGGTGACATGGAGGGATACAGGATGGCACACACCAGGGGGGGGTACTAGGGTGGACAAGGCAGGCATAAGGAGGCACACACCAGGCGGGTTACCAGGGTGAACATGGCCGGGATACAGGATGGCACACACCAGTGGTCCCAGGGGTGACAGGGGGATACCGGATGGGCACCAACAGTTGGTACCAGGGTGACATGGGAAGGATACAGGATGGCAACACCCGTGGCACGAGGGTGACTGCAGGGATACAGGAGGCACCCAGTGGATACCAGGGTGAATGGCAGGAGGGATGAAAGGATGGCAACACAGGGTAAACAGGGTGACATGGGGCCAGGGATACAGGATGGCACAAACAGGGGTACAGGGTGACAGCATGGCAGGGTAAGGATGGAAACACACAGTAGGTCCAGGGGTGACATGGAAGGGATACAGGATGGAACACACAGTGGTAAAGGGTGCATGGAAGGGAACAGGATGGCACACCAGGGGTACCAGGGTTGATGACATGGCCGGGATACAGGATGGCACAACCACGGGGGTACAGAGGTGAACATTGGCAGCGCGGATCAGGATGCAACACCAGTGGGTACCAGGGGGAATGGCAGGGATACAGGATGGCCCACACCAGTGGATCAGCGGGACATGGACAGAGATGAGCGTGGGCACACACCGGCGGTACCAGGGTGAATGGAGGGACACAGGAGGGCACACACCAGTCGGACACAGGGTGACTGCGGGATACAGGAGGCACACACCAGTGGGTTACCAGGGTGACATGGAGGATTCCAGGAGGCCCAACAGTGGTACCAGGGTGACTGGCCGGGATTACGGAGGCACACCGTGGTACACGGGTGGACGGGCAGGACAAAGGATGGCACACACAGGGGGACAGGGCGACATGCCAGGGTAAGGATGGCAACCACACGGGGTACCAGGGTGACATGGCAGGGATACAGGATGGCAACACACAGAGGGTTACCAAGGGGGACACATGGAGGATACAGGATTGGCACACAACAGGAGTGGTACCAGGGGGTGAATGGAAGGAACAGGATGGCACACACCAGTCTCTTTCGACACTTTTTTTGAAAAGGGTCGGGGCTGGGCTGGCGACACCTGATAAATTTACGATCACCTGTCAGAGGTTACTGCAGAAACCTAGGTTAGGCAGGACCTGGTGGAGATTTCATTACGACGCATGAACGTGCTTCGAACCTCTTAGTTATTTGTACAGAACATTAAAATAAACCAAATCAGAAAAAAACTTAAATTAGGAACACAGATGCGAAGTCGCTCACCTTGCTCCTAAAAGATCTTTCTTTGCAAGACCAAAGCCAGCAATAACTTTCACTCGAAGGACACGAGAATTTTCCTAAAACAATTTAAACATTATGTTAATAAATGTTAATACACATGGCATGTTAATATTCCTAAAAATAAAACAAGTGGAAATATACTCAAATGTGTTAGGGGGCAGTTGGGTTAACACACATCCTCCAGGTATGTTTTTAGAGTTTTTATCATATGTCCTGTCTTTTGAATATTAAATAAACCATGTTGTGTGTTAAATTTGTTTGTCCTTGATAAGTATCTACTTGTTCTTTAGTTGTTTGGAAATAAATCCTAAACACCATAGAATTCACAGGAGCAAAACATAAAATAATTGCTGGAACCAACTTCACTTTCTGATTTTGTCAATGTACCGTATATACTCAAGTATGCTTTGTGCAGCGCTGTAGAATCTGTGTGCGCTATATAAATAAAGAATTATTATTATTATTATTATAGCGGGCCTGGCATAAGCTCGCGACCTGGTCCGTCGCGACCCTGTGATCTGTCAGCTTGCACGCTGACTTCTAATGTGTATTGGCTCGATATGAAAGAGGACCTACCAGGGGGCGTCGGAAGGCAAGTACACTTTTTGTTTTTTTACTCAAGTATATACTCGGCTTATACGCGAGTATATACGGTAACCTTTTTAATAAATACCCCAGCAGATGTACTGCAGCAGTGAGAACTTTAACTCCACGTTCTATTTGCACATACCCCTGCAGATAGCACATCTATAGACATCAGGACAGTGACCAACTTCAAATGCCATTCTTTCTTCTGATCTGTGGCACAAAGAAACACATTTATAGTGTTCTTTTAACCTCTTAATGACACAGTCTGAAAAGGCTTTAATGACCAGGGAATTTTTAGGAAATTTTCATATGTGGCGGCTTAAGGGCCATAACTTTTCTTTGCATGCTACCTAGGGATAATTATAACATGATAAAAGTTTACAGGTTTGTTTTCATTTTTAGTTTTATTTAGTGTTAAAAGTGGTAAAAAAGCCGCTTGTAATTTATGGTGTATATTATAATTTTTAACTCCAAATGAACATTAATAATGAATTTCCTTTTGGTTTTGATATAAAATATGTATAGTCTCAGGCAAACAGGGCAACTTTGGCAATGTTATTGTAGATGTAAATGTATTTTTCTGTGTGTGTTTTTAATTTATAATTCCCCCATGAGGTCACATAAGACCCCTGGGGGACATTTTGACATTTTTTAAATAAAATACAAATAGTAACATAAAACTCAGGGACTTCTCACAAGGTTCTACCGAGAAGAAGGAAGAGATAACCACATTTCCCAGATACGAGTATAATCAAAACCCAAAACGACAATTATGATAATGTTGTGGTGACTAATGGAGTCTGAATGTCTCAAATAGCCATTTCCTCCTTCCCGCATGGGTGCTCGGCCACCCCCAGGGGACTATTAGGAGGCTACTGATCCGGTTTGTTGACCAGGAAATGAAATATTTTCTTTTATGACCCCTGATCTCTCAATTTGTGTCGTGATGTCATTATAACCCAGAGGCGTAGGCGCCAGCGGTCTCGGGGTGTGTTGACGAAGACCTTTCTTGCGGTTGGCACTTTAAAAAATATTTCTAGAATCTGACCAGTTCTTATAATGGCGAAACTGCTAAAAACAGCTAATGTCGCTCTTCTGATTACTCTGGTGTAGGTACTTTAACTCCCTACTAATCGACCTTCCACTTACTAAGCTTAGCCTCTACATCTATTCTCAAACTGCCAGCAAGTAGCAGACGGGCTTGTATTCAAAAGCTCCACGGATGCCTCCAGTCCGGTGCCAGTCATGCCAATGGGTGACCGTCTCCTTCCGAATACAGTTTAAGTTAATAATCCTCATCCACCCAAAGCTTCTGCATGTGAGGCGCCACCTCCCTACCTCTCCTCTCTCATGCAGTCTATTGTCAACATGTTCTTTTCGATGTGCTAGTGATCTTAGATTAATCTCTTCTTGATTCAATGTTCCCGCACGTCTCCAGGACTTCTCAGAGTGCACCAAATTCTTTGGAATGCCCTATCGGTGTCTACCAGAATAATACCCAAACAATGCTTCCCCCAATGATTCTATTACAAACTCACTTGTTTAGGCAGGCTATACACTTGACTAAACTGCATATAACTATAACTCTTAATAACAATTCTCCCCTATCTGTAATCTGGAAAGTGCTCTGTAGTCCAAAACTGGACTAGGACTTTGTCTATAAGATGGGGATGATGGCTGGTTCAAAGCAGCAGCATTTATTATTTTTAAATTATTTTTATCCATCCCATTAGAAAAAGCTGGACCATTGTACAAAGCTCTCACCGCTATACCTCATTCACCCGATCATCCTCAGAGGATTGGAACGCTTGCAAGCAGGGACCAGCACCTATTTTTCCATTAGGTTTGTAATATTATATTCCCCTATGATTGTAAATCGCACTGGAATTCGATGCCGGTTATACAAAGATTTTTTTTTTTTTGATACTTTAAACTGTCCCCTCAATTTACCATCTATAATAAGCCTCCTGTTCCAAGGGGATTTGACCACCTGTGGGGATGACGTCTAAATCAGAGCTGTACAGGGTTGATCAGATCCAGAAGTTTAATCAACCGCAGCCCCAGCCAATCACATTTAATTGAACCACTCTGCGTAATATGTAAAACTTAGCAATATTTATTAGCCATATCTTGTAGTAAAGTAATAGGTTCTTGTGTGACTTTACCAGTCTTCTCCCCCTCAGTTTTTTTCTTTTTTTTTTGTTTTTCACTGGGTGAGGTTGGACTCCCCTGGTGACCGAACACCTAATTCGTATTATTAGTGTAGCTGTGTAGATGATAAGGCTTATTCTTTTACTGAATAACCCATTTCTGTTGGGATAGATGGACTAACATTTTACTCTAGAACACCTTGGGTATAAGAGGAGGATAATGGTCGATTTAAGAGTTTGTCCCGGAATCGTGAAAAAATCCCCCTGGGGCAGGGGGAAGCAACGAGTTGCTTATTCTCGCTGACTTGCACTTCAGCTCCCAATAGTTGTCGTTCCTCAACACTCACTGGCGGATCAGAAGTGGTGGGTACACAGTAGCCATCGCAGTCAAATACTTAAAGCTTTGTAACCACCAACCTCCATTTAAATCTCAACAATACAATAAGCAGGGATATGGGCATTTTAATGATTACTGAGGTTTCTGTAGGTGTAGGATTCGCTGGCGTAAAAACATCTTTTTTCCTCTCAGTTGACTCCGGGTCCATTCAGGGAGAGGGAAAAGCTATTGGATCCAGTGTGAAAATGTCCCCGATCTCTTTCTGCATCCAAACATCCCACGCCCTGCTCTCTCTTCTCCATGGCACAACCTTACCGTCACAGCCATTTTCAAAAGTGGTCTGGATCTGTGAAGGAGGCCAGCTACCCCGACAAAATGTTGCGGTGCATGCGGCACAATTTGGCCTGTGGTCTTGTGTGTCCAGGGGACATTGTTGCATGATTCACCATTGTTGGTATCACAGTGAAAAATTAGAAAACCAAAAAAGCCGATTAATTCTTGTTGGACATTTTGCAATTGTATTGTCATGATTTGGCGTTAATATGAGGCCCTCAATGAAGCCAAGATATAATTTTCTAGGTAATTCTTGGCAATTTCTCAAAGCATTGCACAATCTGACCATTGATGGCTGTGCTGGTACATCTACTTAGGAAAGAAAGATGCAGTGTTCCATTTGTGATTATCTTTTTCCTGTAGAATAATACATTTAAAATGTTTGAAATGCCATGATTCAATGGGAAAAAGCTGAGGCAGTAACAATTGCTCCTGATCATGCTGATGACTTTCCTCATCGATTACGAGGACAACAAAACACCTAAAATGTGCTAGACCAGCAAACTATCAAAAATTCTCCCGTTTTGTAGAGGATGGTCACATTGCTCATGATCAAAGGCATTTGATAAGCACCACCAGTTGCTAGTTACGCATGAAGAAGTAAGGGTGTTCTTAATTTTTCACGTGTTTGCATTTATACTGCCCTACACAACCATTTTGAAAAAGTACATTAAAAGAGTAATAAGCCAGGAAAACTGCACATGGACCTTTGAAGGTCTTTCAGTTGTATCAACTATCAATAACCAAAGGTGGGTTGTTATGAGTTGAGCAAACCTCTTGCTAATAAGTCCATATAGGGGAATATGAGAAGAGGGAATGGTCTACGAATAAATATAATAATAATTACAGCAATTTTCTAATATTCATAAAAAATAAACTAAAAATCATCTGCAAATCTGAAAACAACGGTAAAAAAGCAAAGTAAAGACCAAGGATTTCATCAAATACTTCAAACAAAAGTTCGTCTGTGCTTCTGTGGAGACACCTAGAAAAGAAATTGGAAGCGAATAAATACACAAATACAATCTTAAAATATATAGTTCCAGGAAAGGCTGAAGCACTAGAATGTGAATTTTAGAGTTCAAAGACTCACATGTAATTTCTACTATCTCTAGAATGTTAAACCCGATTGGCCTCAAGTAGAAATCTCAGTGTGGCTTAAAAAGAAGTCTATAGAAGACTTAAACCACACTGATCCAAAAAAATATGAAGGAGTGCTACGGCCCGGTCGTAGGGCAGCAGCTCGAGTATAAGCCTAGTTTTTCAGCACAAATAAAATGTGTGAACACCCCAAACTCGGGGGGGCCTTATACTAGAGCGAAAAAAAATATAGGTTTTACCAGGTTTTGTGTAAATTAGGGGCCTATACTTGGGTCAGCTTATACTCGAAGTTAAACGGTCATTGATGCTTACACAGTGCTTGCGAAGTACAAGTGGAGAATGACCCTTAAAGAAGGTCTCCTTTATTGGCATTATACCGGAAATGTTACAACGAATAAGCTAACATAGCAACAATTACAGTGAAAAAAACTCTCTTTATATAGAAAACAACTAAAAATACTCACTCTGAGCATATTTCCTCATTCCATTTGGGATTAAGGCTCTTGCAAACAATCAGAACAAGAATAAAAATCATAAAACTTTTTATGGAAAAAAAGTAGGTATATGGTGCTTACATGTCTAGGTTAAACTTGCTGCACTACCAACTGAGCAAATATGAGGAATAATCACACTATGCGTACTGATGAAGGATCTGTTTAGGACCCCAAAGCTTGTTTAAAGGGTTAGGTGAGGTAGGAACCTATGCCTGGGGGAGCGCCGATTGTGGATTTTTGGTTTTGCTGCATCTGGCTACTCAGACAGATCTTTAATAAATAGTGATGGTGTGTGTGGCTTCTTAGACTGATCACTGGACACAGACAGCAAATAGTTACGACTGCCTAGTACTTTGTACGACCAGGTGCATCGCCGCAATAGTCTAAGCCTGGGGTCAAAGAGAAGAGCGTGGGAGCAATGGGATCTGCTGCAGGGGAGAGCGTGGTTAAAATTATATTCTTTGTTTTGCTGGTGCACTACTTATCTGACTGTGGGCACGTGCGGTGGATACCCCTCTACCTGGGCGGCACCAGTCGCAAACGCAGGATGGCTTGCTGCAGTGTAGTAACACCAGGTCATTCCACAGGCGCGACTGGAGGTACAGGATTACTAGGCAGTCTTGTGGTCAGGAAACAGGTAGACGGTCAAGGCAGGCCGGCAATGATTGCGAGGTGGGGGACGGAGCAGCCGGTCAGGACTGGCAGCGAAGGAAGGAGCAGAATCAGGCAGGAACAAGTCCAGGTCACAAGGGTGGTAATCACTTGGAAGGAACACTGTGGAAAGCTTCCTTATAGCATGACGCCACTACGATCCCGCAGGGAATGCTCAAGGAGTCGTTCTTATAGGACCCGGAATCGTGGGTTAGCGAATCAGCGGCGCGAGCCCTTTAAATCTGTGAGTGCCGGCGCAGTGAGCAATGGCCAGCCCAGGATTGGGAGCAGGAAACGTGGGCGGAGGCGAGTGGCTTGGAAAGGGGCGCTGCCGCATAAAGGTGAGGAAACGGGATGTGCTGCGATCCGAGCGTAAATCCGCAGGGGCATGTGCATATGTTACGGCTTTACGGAATACAATTAATATATGTGGTGTTATTGGCTCTCTCAGCCAAAAAAGGTTCCTGACCCCAGCTATGGGAAATCTATAGAACACATAGTGAAGCAACAGGAATGGGTTGGAAACTCCTAGTTGGAATAAAGACAGGGTAAAACCATCACTTGCTTTTTGAAAACTATGAGAAATAAACGAGTACTTGGAAGCTAGCTGACATCTATTACTAATGATTTATTATTTGAGAAAAAATAGATAGGACGTTCGTAACTACACATCAGTTCAGCCAATAGGGAATACCAATGAGGCACAGAGGCAAGGCAAAGCAAGAGTAATGAGTGCAACTTTTGTTTGTTTTTAAATGGGGGGCTTTTCATGTGTCATGATGCTGTTGGGCCATCATGGGCAGAATCAGCAACAACATATAGAAAAGTGCTTTTCCTCAGCAGGACTCAACTGTATGTTAATTCCATGAATGGGCATACCCCCAGACACACAGGTCCCTAAAGTCATGTACAAAATAGGTGGGACCTTTCAGCACATAATGTTAATTTTTACATGCGTAATTTTAAGACTAATAGCTAGCATTATCTATCAACTGTAAACATTTTTTTAAACTTGTAATGAAATACATTTTTGACAGTTTGGTTTGGATGTTGGCTATTATTCCATTGCTGGGATAGTAAAGTGTCATTCACATAAGGATCCATGAAATTTACAGGTTAAAATATTGTTATTAAGCAGAAAAAGAAAGGAAAGAAATCACTGTGCCTCACTCTGGGCACTGTTTTAAGAACATTATAGTCTGTCATTTATAACTAGAGTTAAGTCTGGACATAAAAACCCAGATGAAATCTGAGGACGACTTGTATCTTGTATCTAGGTCTAGGCCTCATACAGAGGAAGTATGAGGGCCGTGCCATGGCCACACAATTTGCTGCCCATCACAGCCCCATAGATATCCATGGCCCCCGCACTGGACCATACGGAGATGCTCAGAAAATATAGCAATTGTTCTATATTTTGCAGTATTACGGTCATGTCATCGGTTCAATTGGAGATTGGGAGGGTGTTTAGTGCTCAAACCCTCCTCCCTACAGTACAGGCGTAGCCGGGTTGGGCGTACGTTCATGTGTGTGAGCGCGTAGGATCTGACAGACAGCAGCTAGCTAGTCCACAGCCCACGGTATTTTAGTAGCCGAGGTTTGTGAGTTTACGTCATGGCCACCAGCACACATTGGTAGTTAATGAGGCCCTTAATCAGGAAAAATAGTTATGGCATCATAATAAAATAATTCTAGCAAAAAATCCACTAAAAACAAAAAAAAAGATCATTTTAATGTTAACTTTTATGCGTTTGCTCAGCCCAAAACGTTACTTTGACCAAGTATTTATTCAAAGTCCTTCACTAGTAGGGCTTGTCTGCGGAAAGTCCCCTCACATGGTCCATGATTTAGAGATTGGCTGATGCCATGAAGGCTTAGAGGAAGTCTAACCACCTCCCCACTCATCCAAAGTAACATCACCATTGGTCTGGCATTTATAACATTATAGTATATAATTTCATTTTTCTCAGTGATCTGTTTAAAGAAATTCCTGCTTTAATATTTTTGCAAATTATCCAGGCAGTCTGCTGCTGCACCCATTTTCTTCTTTTTATGCCGCGTTTTCTATCCAGCCCCCATCATCATTGCACTCTGGATCCGGAGTCATTGGTTGGGGGCCCCTGGGTTGGCGTCCAAAAGCGACAATGATTAGGCTCCAGCTGGGGCCTCGGCCTTCGGCAGTTGGGCACGGGCCTCTGTCACATCGACAGAAGCTCCTGCCCATCACTGTATCGTGCAAAGACGTCCTGAACGGCCACTTGAGCACTATTACTGCAGGTGGAGCGTTGTGGCCAACGAAGAACACCCAGACGCACCATGGCTCTTTGAACCTGGCATGCGCGACTGCGTAATGACGTCATCACATGGCCGTTCACACCCTCCTGTCCGGCAGCGGGAGCCATTGCCAGTTGAATACAGGTTTTTTTTTTTCTAAATTAAAGAGCAGTAAAACATTGTGCCCTCCCGGGGCCCAACATTAAAAATCATTCATTATGGAGCAGCATTAAAAACCAAATGGTAGGGGAGCATATGAAATAACTAATGTGGGGGGATCACATTGGAAATAATTAATTAGGAGGGCGCATAGAAAATAATAATGGTGGGGGCCGCAACAAACATGCTGCCATAATTATGCTACTTTCTACCTCCGGGCATTCCATACTTAAAAACTTTAAGAAAAATTCTTGGTTCCACATGTTCTACATATAGATCAGATATTGTTTGAGGCATAAGCAAGAAAAAAAAAAAAAAAAAAAAAATCACAATTGTACTAACCCTTTAATTAAAAGAAAGGCCTCCCGTTCCTGTGAGCATTTCTGCGGAAGCCCATATTACAAAAGTGGTTTGTTCGAAAATCTGAAGTGCCTAAGTATTTCTCTTGTTCTACTAGTCCTCGTGACCCTGTAACAACAGCACTAGAGCTTCTTACTAAAGTAGGCAGCTCCTAGCACTACAACAGATGTAGCAGTGTTACACTGCTGGCGTTATCGGAAACCTAACACTGCCTAGATGTACAAATAGAAATGCGTTTCAACGTTTCTATTGTACAGCAGAGTAATGTCTGCTAGCAGAGGTCACATTAACGCCTCACCACACGTCATAGACGCGTGATGAGGCCCAGTATACCCCCAAAATAATTGCCATGCGTAAAGTTAACGCTTGGCAATATTCCTTGTAGCGCGCAGGCTGAGCGGTTCGGGCGCGCTGCAAAGAGGTAAATGTCTGTAGCGCGATCACAGCGCGGCCGGGCCCAGCGGGATACGTGACAACAGTGATCTGTGTCAGCAGCGCTCAGGAGCGAGAGCGCAGGCCCGGGAGACCTGTGTGACAAGCGGGGCTTGCTGCTCCCTGTCCTGCTCCATCTCTACCTGCCCGCAGATCCCGATGGGACATAAGAGCAAGGAGGGTGGTGTAGGTATGGCAGTGTGTGAGTGTAGTGTAGTGTGCGCAGTGGAGTGTGTGTAGTGTGCGACAGTGTGTGAGTGTAGTGTAGTGTGTCGCAGTTGTGGTGGTAGTAGTGTGCGCAGTGTGTGAGTGTAGTGTAGTGTGCGCAGTGTGCTGTGTGTAGTGTAGTGTGCGCAGTGTGTAGGTGAGTGTCGTGGTGAGCAGTGTGTGAGTGTAGTGTAGTGTTCGCGCAGTGTGTGAGTGTGATGTGTAGTGTGCGCAGTGTGTGTTTTGAGTGTAGTGTGTGTGCGCATGGTGTGAGGTAGTGTAGTGTGCGCAGTGTGTGAGTGTAGTGTAGTGTGTGGGCCTATGTTGTGTGAGTTGTAGTGTAGTGTGCCCAGTGTGGGTCGAGTGTAGTGTGCCCAGTGTGTGAGAGTTGTAGTGTGCCCGTGTGCGAGGTAGTGTGCCCAGTGTGCGAGTGTAGTGGGCCCGGCGAGTGTAGTGTAGTGCGCAGTGTGCGAGTGTAGTTGTAGTGTGCGCAGGGTGAGTGTAGTGTAGTGTGCCGAGTGTGTGGTGTAGGTAGTGAGCGAGTGTGCGTGTAGTGTGCGCAGTGTGTGAGTGTAGTGTAGTGTGCGCAGTGTGAGTGTAGTGTAGTGTGCGCAGTGTGTGTGAGTGTAGTGTAGTGTGCGCAGTGTGTGTGTGAGTGTAGTGTAGTGTGCGCAGTGTGTGAGTGTAGGTGCGCATGTATTAACGAAATTTCATACTCCTCCTCGGGTAAAAACTCTCAAAAATGGTGAAAGGATATTTAACCCTCTGGAAAATGTTAGTGGCGACCTCTGTCTGCTAGTGTCACGAGGTTTCTGATAACGCTAGCAGTGTAACACTGCTACCATCTTTTGTAGCATGAGGGGGGTAATTACTTTAGTAGCAGACTCCTAGTGCCATTTTTACAGGTGCCAGGTCCTCTTTATGGTAAGAACACAAATTGTACAACATGAAGGGGGATCTCCACTTCTATATCTCCCTAATATGTTATATGAAAGTCATTTACAGCCAGATACAAATACTAAGATAGATGGAAGAGTTGCTTTACTCTTGGTTTAAACACCTACATTGTCATCAGTTCAACGTCAATCAAGGATTTGTCCTTTTCAATCCTGTCCGTTTTTTTTTTTAATTAAAAAAAGGTAAATATCCTGCAGGTAGAGTTTAAAATTACTCAAATCATGCATAAAGTGATCCATTTCAAAACAGTTGTGAAACTCTCCAATATCAGAATTGCTTATAATAATTTATGTTTTAAGGTCATAATCTCACTGCATAGTGGTGTGAATATATGATTGAACTTTCAATCAAATATTTACCACCTACTATGACTTGTAGTGCAGTGACTTGAAAACGTTTCCGTCTGCCTTGTTGAGTCATATGAACTGCAGAGTCAACGTGAAACCAAAATTGTTGCTATACTAAAAAACAAAACACTTTATCCAATCTCTGTGTTATCCCAACACCA
Source organism: Engystomops pustulosus (assembly GCA_019512145.1). Classification (NCBI taxonomy): domain Eukaryota; kingdom Metazoa; phylum Chordata; class Amphibia; order Anura; family Leptodactylidae; genus Engystomops; species Engystomops pustulosus. The sequence continues at coordinate 60,622,121 of CM033644.1, forward strand.
TTGATTCATGGCCTGGAACGGCTATATTTGTTAGAGAGTAATTGATAATACAGGTAAAGTAAGACAGTCATTCACATGGTCTGTTTGCCTATAGTTGAAAGATCATACACCTATCAATATCATTTTTGGACTGAGACAAAAATGTTCAAGAGGCATGTGTCGATTATCAGCACTCAGTTTTCTAGTTTACAGGACATGAACAAGGTCAACAATCCTGGCGCACTTATTTTTCTCTTTCGACACTTTTTTGAAAAGGGTCGGGGCTGGGCTGGCGCGACACTGTAAATTTACGATCACCTGTCAGAGGTTACTGCAGCGAAACCTAGGTTAGGCAGGACCTGGTGGAGATTTCATTACGACGCATGAACGTGCTTCGACCTCTTAGTTATTTGTACAAACTAAAATTAAACAAATCAGAAAAAAACTTAAATTAGGAACAACAGATGCGAAGTCGCTCACCTTGCTCCTAAAAGATCTGTTTTGCAAGACAAGCCAGCAATAACTTTCACTCGAAGGACACGAGACTTTTTTCCTAAAACTTAAAACATTATGTAATAAATGTTAATACACATGGCATGAATATTCCTAAAAATAAACAAGTGGAAATATACTCAAATGTGTTAGGGGGCAGTTGGTTAACACACATCCTCCAGGTATGTTTTGAGAGTTTTTATCATATGTCCTGTCTTTGAATATTAAATAAACCATGTTGTGTGTTAAAATTTGTTGGTCCTTGATAAATCTACTGTTTCTTAGTTGTTTGGAAATAAATCCTAAACCCATAGAATTCACGCAGAGCAAAACATAAAATAATTGCTGGAACCAACTTCACTTTCTGATTTTGTCATGTACCGTATATACCTCAAGTATGCTTTGTGCGCGCTGTAGAATCTGTGTGCGCTATTATAAATAAAGAATTATATATTATTATTAAGAATAGCCCCCCCGAGAATAAGCTGAGACTACCCTAATTTAACACAAAAAAACCTATTGACTATTGAGCTGAGGGGGGTAATGCATTGGTCGCAGCCCCATCCCAGTATATGCCCGCCTGCCCCCTCTAGCACATAGCCCAGGCCGCACCGCCGCCGCGCCCCCCTCTAGCACTAGTCAGCCCCCGCGCGCCTCTAGCACATAGCCAGCCAGCCCGCTCTAGCACATAGACCAGCCCAGGCCCCGCCGCCGTCTAGCACATAGCCAGCCAGCCCGCCGCCTCCGCTCTAGCACAAGCCAGCCAGCCGCCCGCCCGGCCGCCCTCTAGCACATAGCAGCCAGCCAGCCCGCCCGCCGCCTCTAGCACATAGCCAGCCAGGCCAGCCGCCCGCCGCCTCCTAGCACATTTAGCCAGCAGCCAGCCACCCGCCCACCGCCTCTAGCACATAGCCAGCCAGCCAGCCGCCCGCCGCCTCTAGCACATAGCAGCCAGCCAGCCCGCCCGCCCCCCGCCTCTAGCACATAGCCAGCGCCGCCAGCCCGCACGCCGACCTCTGCACATACAGCCAGCCAGCCCGCCCGCGCCTCTACACATAGCCAGCCAGACCCCGCCCGCCGCCTCTAGCACATAGCCAGCCATCCGCCCGCCGCCGCCTCTAGCAATAGCAGCACAGCCCGCCCGCCGCTCAAACATAGCCAGCAGAAGCCCGCCCGCCGCCTCTAGAACATAGCGCAGCCAGCCCGCCCGCCGCCTCTAGCACATAGCACCCGCCAGCCCCGCCCGCCGCCTCTAGACACATAGCCAGCCAGCCAGCCCACGCCGCCTCTAGCACACATAGCCAGCCAGCCAGCGCCAGCCCGCCGCCTCTTAGCACATAGCCACCACCAGCCCCGCCGCCCGCCTCTAGCACATAGCCAGCCAGCCAGCCCGCCGCGCGCCTCTAGCATAGCCAGCCGCCAGCCCGCCCTGCCGCCTCTAGCAATAGCCAGCCAGCCAGCCCGCCCGCCGCCTGCTAGCACTAAGCAAGGCAGCCAGCCTAGCCGCCGCCATTCCTCTAGCACATAGCCAGCCAGCCAGCCCGGCCCGCCGCCTCTGCAATAGACAGCCAGCCAGCCGCCCGCCGCCTCTAGCACACTAGCACAAGCCAGCCACACAGCCGCCCGCCGCCCCTCTAGCACTAGCCAGCCAGCCCCGCCCGCCGCCTCTAGCACATAGCCAGCCAGCCACGCCCGCCGCTCTACACATAGCCCAGCCAGCCCGCCGCCGCCTCTAGCACATAGCCAGCCAGCCGCCCTCCGCCTCTAGCACATAGCACAGCCAGCCGCCCGCCGCCTCTCGCACATAGCCAGCCAGCCATCCGCAGCCGCCGCCTCTAGCACATAGCGCCAGCCCGCCCCCCGCCTCTAGCACATAGCCAGCCAGCCGCCCGCGCCTCTAGCACATGCAGCCAGCCGCTCCCCGCCCGCCCGCCGCCTCTAGCCATAGCCAGCCGGCCCGCCCGCCGCCTCTCCATCCTAGCCAGCCCGCCCGCCGCCGCTCTAGCACATAGCCAGCCAGCCCGCCCGCCGCCTCTAGCACATAGCCAGCCCGCCCGCCGCCTCTAGCACACTAGCCAGCCCGCCGCCCGCTCTAGCATAGCCAGCCCGCCCGCCTACCGCCGCCCTCACTATTGCACATAGCCGCCCGCCGCTCCTAGCACTAGCAGCCCGCCCGCCGCCGCTCTGGCACATAGCCAGCCCGCCCGCCGCCTCTAGCACATAGCCAGCCAGCCCGCCGCCCCTGCTAGCCAGCCCGCCCCGCCGCGCCTCTAGCACATAGCCAGCCAGCCCGCCCGCCGCCTCTAGCACATAGCAGCCAGCAGCCCGCCGCCTGCCGCACCCTCTACTGCACAGCTAGCCATAGCACCACCACGCCCGCGCCCTAGCCTAGCACAGCCACGCCGCACTGCCAGCCTAGCACTGCACACGACCCGCCGCCTCTAGCACATAGCCAGCCCGCCCGCCGCCTCTAGTAAAAAAGAAAAAAAACAAAAATGCACTCTCCCTCCAACGCTGCCCCCGGCAGGTCCTCTTCTATACAGCGATGCTCCGACATTGGCTCAGTGTCCCTGCTCGATCTGAGCCAATTACACATTAGAATGTCAGCGTGCAGCTGACATCACAATGTCTGCGACGGACCAGGGCGCGGAGCTTATTCTTTAGTGGTGTGGAATAGATCCTAAACCCCATAGAATAACAGGAGCAAAACAATAAAATAATTGCTGGAACCAACTTCACTTTCTGATTTTGTCAATGTACCGTATATACTCAATATTGCTGTTGCAGCGCTGTAGAATCTGTGTGCGCTATATAAATAAGAATATTATTAATTATTAAGTATAAGCCCCCCCGAGAATAAGCTTAGACTCCTAATTTTAACCACAAAAAACCTATTGACTATTGAGCTGAGGGTGGGTAATGCATTGTGTCGCTAGCCCCCCAGTAATATAGCCGCCTGCCCCTCTAGCACATAGCAGGCCCGCCCGCCGCACCCTCTAGATTAGTAAGCCCGCCCGCCGCCTCTAGCACATAGCCAGCCAGCCCGCCGCCTCTAGCACATAGCCAGCCAGCCCGCCGCCTCTAGCACATAGCCAGCCAGCCCACCCGCCCGCGCCTCTAGCACATAGCCAGCCAGCCAGCCCGCCCGCCGCTCTAGCACATAGCCCACCGCCCGCGCTATAGCACATAGCCACCAGCCCGCCCGCCGCCTCTAGCACATAGCCAGCCAGCCAGCCCGCCCGCCGCCTCTAGCACATAGCCAGCCAGCCAGCCCGCCCGCCGCCTCTAGCACATAGCCAGCCAGCCAGCCCGCCCGCCGCCTCTAGCACATAGCCAGCCAGCCAGCCGCCCACCGCCCCTCTAGCACATAGCCACGCCAGCAGCCCGCCGCCGCTCTAGCACCATAGCCAGCCAGCCAGCCGCCCGCCGCCTCTAGACATACCAGCCAGCCAGCCGCCCGCCGCTCTAGCACATAGCCAGCCAGCCAGCCCGCCCCGGCTCTAGCACATAGCCAGCCAGCCACCCGCCCGCCGCCTCTAGCACATAGCCAGCGCAGCCGCCGCCGCCCTCTAGCACATAGCCAGCCAGCCCGCCCGCCGCCTCTAGCACATAGCCAGCCAGCCCGCCCGCCGCCTCTAGCACATAGCCAGCCCGCCCGCCCGCCGCCTCTAGCACATAGCAAGCCGCCCAGCCCGCCGCGCCTCTAGCACATAGCCAGCCGCCGCCCGCGCCTACTAGCACATAGCCAGCCCGCCCGCCCGCCGCTCTAGCACATAGCCAGCCGCCCGCCCGCCTCCTATAGCCACATCAGCCAGGCCCGCCCGCCCGCCCCCCTCTAGCACATAGCCAGCCAGCGCCGCCGCCTTGCACATAGCCAGCCAGCCCGCACGCCCCTCTGCAAATAGCACCCGCCGCCTCTCGCACATAGCCAGCCGCCCGCCCGCCGCCTCTGGACATAGCCAGCCCGCCGCCGCTCTCTGGCACATAGCCAGCACACCGCGCCTCGGCAAATAGCCAGCCACCCGCCGCCTCTGGCCATAGCCAGCCCCACCGCAGCTACAGCGCCAGCCTCCGCCCGCCCGCCTCTAGCACATAGCCAGTCCAGCCCGCCGCCGCCTCTAGCAAGAGCCCAGCCAGCCGACCCCGCCCGCCGACCTCTAGCACATAGCCAGCCCGCCCGCCGCCTCTAGCACTAGCCAGCACCGCCCGTCGCCTCTGCACATAGCCAGCACGCCCCGTCGCCTCTAGACATAGCCAGCACGCACGCGCCTCTAGCACAATAGACAGCGCACCAGCCCCGCCCGGTGCCAGTCCGCCGTCTGCACATAGCCAGCCCCCCCCCGACGCATCATAGCACATAGCCCGCCGCGCCGGTCGCCGCGAGTCTTACATCAAGCATGGCCACGCCGCCGCCTTGGCACAAGCCAGCGCACACGCCGGCATCTATACCAGCCCCTCGCCCCGCTCTAGCACATGACAGCCAGCCCGCCGCCTCTAGCACATGCCCAGCCGACCCATAGCCGCCAGCCCCCGCCGCCTCTAGCACCTACAGCCAGCGCCCACCGCCTCTACACAGCAGCCGCCTGCCGCGCCTCAGCACATACCAACCGACCTGCCATAGCCAGCCAGCCGCCCGCCCGCCGCCTCTAGACACATAGCCAGCCGCCCGCCTAGCCTGCCCGCTGCTAGCACATAGCAGACGCCCTCGCCTCTAGCACATAGCCAGCAGCCCGTCGCCTCTAGCACTAGCCAGCACAGCCCGCAGCCTCTAGCACTAGCAGCACGCCCGCCGCCTCTAGCACATAGCCCCCGCCCCGCGCCTCTAGCACATAGCCAGCCCGCCCGCCGCCTCTAGTAAAAAAGGAAAAAAAACAAAATGCACTCTCCCTCCAAAGACGGCCACCCGGCAGGTCCTCTCTATACATCGAGCTCGACATTGGCTCGTGTCCCTGCGCCGTCTGAGCCAATTACACATTAGAATGTCAGCGTGCAGCTGACATCACAATGTCTGCGCGGACCAGGCGCGGAGATTATGCCAGGGCCCGCGTTATGAATGAGAGGACCTACCAGGGGGGCGTCGGGAGGCAAGTACACTTTTTGTTTTGACTCAAGTATTATACTCGGCTTATACGCGAGTATATACGGTACCTTTTAATATAACATACCCAGCAGATGTACTGCCAGCAGTGGAACTTTACTCCACGTTCTATTTGCACATACCCCTGCAGATAGCACATCGATAGACATCAGGACAGTGACCAACTTCAAATGCCATTCTTTCTTCTGATCTGTGGCACAAAGAAACACTTTACAGTGTTCTTTTAACCTCTTAATGACACAGTCTGAAGGCTTAACGACAGGAATTTTAGGAAATTTTCATACGTGGCGGCTATAAGGGCCATAACTTTTCTTGCATGCTACATAAGGATAATTAATAACATGAAAAACGTTTACAGGTTTTGTTTCATTTTAGTTTATTTAGTGTTAAAGTGGGTAAAAAGCCGGCTTGTACTTATTGGTGTATATTATCATTTACGTCACAATGAACATTGTATATATGAATTTCCTTTTGGGTTTTGATATTCAAAAATATGTTAGTATTAGGCAAACAGGGCAACTTTGGCAATGTTATTGTAGATGTAAATGTATTTTTCTGTGTGTGTTTTTAATTTATAATTCCCCCATGAGGTCACATAAGACCCCTGGGGGACATTTTGACATTTTTTTAAAGTATAGAGCCTGCCAGCCCCTCTACCAAAAAAAAAAAAAATTAACACTGTAGTCACCTTTCCGAAGCCCCTGTAGGTCCTCCTCGCGCTCGGCCGGCACACACAATGACCTAAGCCTCTTGCCAACGTCATCGTTTGTGAGCCACCGGCATCGCGATGGGACCCAAAGAGACACCGGAGCATCGGAAGCAAGAAGAGGACCCACGAGGGGCGTTGGAAAGGCGAGTACAGTGTTCATTTTTTATAGACTCAAGTATAAGCCGAGTTTTTCAGCAAGAATTTTGTACTTGAGTATATATACGGCATCTTTAATATGACATTCAAGGCATGTATCTAGGTACTATACAACAGAAGTTAGGGGCTCCTGAAGCCACACTACCCCTTTAACCAATGAAATTAACTCATCTGATGTGAAAATATGATGAGAAGAGTCAAATTTGCCTGACTTTGGAGGAGATTTGGGGTTTTTTTAAGTTACTTTTTTGTAGGTTTACACAACAAAAAATATTTAAATTTGGTTTGTGATCACATTAATCCAAAGAATAAAAAAGTGATGTCGGATTCGGACCATGCCATGAAAGCGTCAAAAAAACAGTAAGAAAATGATAAATGAAAATGAGTTATTTCTTCGGACAGGTACAACAAAGCTACATTATACTATCCTAGATACAGATAGACATACAATTAGAACTTTTTAGAAAAACACGTTTAGCCCAGGGCCATTTTATCCATAAGAGACACCTAGAACAAGAATCTAATGTTATACCGGTGGCTGGGCTGCCAAACTAGTTATACCAGGTAGTTGAGACAATTTTGTTTGTGCCAACATTTGAGGTTTTAAAAACTCACACTTTCCCGGAGGCAAAAGTGACAAGAGGATGGAAGAAAAAAGAAAGAAAGAATAGGGATCTAGGAAGGTGTTTTGTTAGTGACTGGTTGGTTTTGTATGTTCTCATGTAGAGAAATGAGGGGAGCTCACTATGATATCAGATCTCATCCATCATCTGACTAGCCATGGCAAATAATCATAACCTAGCTTGAATCGGAAGAAACCAGTTGTATCCAACTACACATACCAGCTAGGTTTCTATGCTAATAACAATGTTAACTATGCAATCCAGATATTGCCCTAGTTCATAACAGGCAATATCATACACAAGCAATAGTCATTTCAGTGAACGAGAAGAACTTTCAAGCTTTTATTAAAATGTTAATGCAGTACAGTGTGCATTTTCAGCCTTCAGCTTGCAAAACATTGTCTGCACCTTGTATCATGCTCAAACTACTTTTGTTTAGGCAATTGACGAGTGAAGCTACAATTGCCCTGAAGATGTACTTTATCCTCGGGAAGGTGGTCCATAGGAATGCGAGGATCCATAGTTTCCCAGCAGAGAATCAGGCTGGTCTCCTAGCTTGCTGTGCTGCCAGCTCTTCCAAGGGTTAGCATTACACACACATAAACACCCGCTTGTTTACATGATGTAAAAGACAACCTGATTCAGCAGATAAAGCCCTATCCTTCTATAGTTCCATGGACCAGTGGTGCTGACATGCAGGGCTGGGGCAATTTGGTTCCCAAGGCAGACAAGACAAACACCATAAAATCAATTCCTAACAATAGTATAATTGGTAGAGAAGAGATTAGGAGAAATGTTTTCCTGGGGGTTCCAAGAATAACATATTGGCTCCTCATTTAACTACGTGGAAGTCTCCCTATAAACAAAACGCTTGCAATTTAGGGCTGGAAACAAAAGACCTGTAGTCTGATCTACGTATGCGGTCTGAGGCCAGTAATAAAAACTGCCCCAATCACAAAACTGGGCAGGAATAGGACCTGCTCAAAAATCTGTGGCTTGGGAAGTTGACAAGGGGCCATGGAAACCACAGTCGTGTGTATGAGGAAGTTGAGCCCATGCAATTGAAGGAGAAGGTGATATACTGTTGAAACCAATTGCATCCATTTAACCACTTAGATGTTGCAGTCAATACTGACTGCAGCATCTAAAAGACAATGGGGCATTCCTGAATGTGTCGCTTCCCAGATCATGTCCGCCAGAGTTCACCTTCTTCTTCTCGGTGTTTGTAAGTGCATGGCTTGCGACACAATTTTTAAGTTAAATTGTGGTTTGTCCGAATCTGTCGGATCGCTCCACGGCCCGCCCCCCGATTCGCATGAAAGCCGGTGTGATTGCGCCAAAATCAGATTGCAAGCGACACAATTGCCTGCTAAATACCTGTCCCAGCTACGCGATCCCTGAAAACGTCAGAAAACCAGGCAGTAATGCTACCACGGGACCCTTAGTAAATAAGCCCCAATCTCGCTGACATAAGCAACACCAATGCACATACTGGGCCATCCAGACTAGTGCTGGAACTATTTTATTATGTCGAAAAAAATACGTTTTTAAAAAAAAAAATCATGTTTGGCATCGGTGCATTCGCAACACCCAACTCTAAAAATATAATCCGTTATTTAAGCCCTTACAGTCAAGTGGCATGATGTCAGTAGTACATCATGCGTCGGCTGCGGGTGATTAGAGAGGGCTCACGAGCTGTGCTCTCTCCATAGCTGGTAAGTGTTTCCTACATAGTGCAGCAAACACTAACCAGTAACACCTGTGATTGGTGCTGGCACCAACCTGTGACATCATTGGGGAGGGGTTATTCGTTGCTATGACAGCCTCAGGTCACCCAAAGACCTGAGGTGGTCTCCTTTTACTAAATGTAGTACAATGTGCGATTTGCAAATTGTAATACATGATGTATAAAATCCCCATAGACTGTCATGCTGCAGTATTAAAAAAAAAATATTTAAATCACCCCCCTTTTCCTAGAACTGATATAAATATGTCCGATCTATCAAAATAAAATAACGGTTGTTCTCGATGTTTAACCCCGCAACGGAAATAGCACTAATAATTTGCAATAGCAATACTTTGGTATCCCCGTGTTTGTACCAACCCAAAGAATAAAGTAGACTTGTCATTTGGGGCGCCCACACTGAAATCTGTGAAATCCAAACCCAAAAGAAAACCGCTCAAATGCATTTTTTCACTAAATTTGGAATTTTTTGCCTGCTTCCCAGTACAAGACATGGAATATTAAATACTGTCACTATAAAGTACAATTAGGTACGCAGAAAACAAGCTGTCATACAGCTCCTTACATGGAAAAATAGTGAAGGATTTTTGAAGGTGGGAAGTGAAAAATGAAAATGCAAAAACCAAGAAGAGCCCGGTCGTTAAATTGTGTAGCTGTGTTTTTGTTACATTGTCACCAACTTCATAAAAATGGAATATAAAGTACCTGGTATATATGGTAGCACCAATAAAAAGTCTAAATAATACCAATAAACATGGCAGCTTACTGAAAAAAGTATAATTATATAATATATACAGGATATAAATTAGGCATTGTTGTAATTGTTGGGAGGATATTCAACCTCCTCTGGCACTTAATTTCTCCAGGTTCACAGACCAAGAAAGATTTGAAGGGATGAGTAAGAAGAAGATGGTATTAAGCAGATTGTAAAATCCTCATGGTACTGATAGGTTGTAAACAAGGAAAAGCTGAAAAGGATGTAGCATCATAACTTCCACCTCCATTGTTGAAATGCCAGGGAGGTTTTCAGGTGCACGAAACAGAGAAACTGTGTTCATTCCAAAAATGTTCACTTACAGCTTGTGCAACAGGTTATGCTAGTCCTAAACCAGTGGTCCAATATAAATGGGACATCCGAGCCTTACAAAAGAATCTGAATCTGTATTTACTAACGTTTCCCAGTACGTGACATAGGTGCATAGTGTTAGAGATTCATATCCAAGCAATTTCCATTACCCTTCTACACTTCACCTATTTTTTACAAAGGTAGCAAGCAGTGCCCCCATTTACAATAGACACCAGAAACTGCGCTCCTCCAGAACTGTAATTAATCCAAAATGACCATAATAAAATAATAAAATGACCATTAAATAGGTCTTTGTATTATAATGGCAGTCTAAAAGGTACCCAAATCACCTCACAAGTGAAAACTGGATGCATGGCCCACTGAGGAGCAGGGCCCACTCCCAAGAAGGGTAATTTGTGTCAAAACTGAATTTCTTTTAAAATGACAGATAAGTGAAGAAATGATAAAAATAAATGTTTAGAACAAATAAACTAAAGTGCCCTATTAAGTTTTGGTGACAAGAGGGTAAGTTAACATACATCCCCAAGTGAGAGCCCCATAGGTAGCAGGTAAGGCTGTATTCACACAAACGTATGCCCACTGGGCCGTAGCCAGGCGGGCATACGTCCGGCACCCTGGAGAGGAGGAGGGGTGACCCATCTCCATAGCGATCCATTACGCACGGCGCAGTAAGACGGGGAAAGATAGGATATGTACTATCTTTTCCCCGTGTATGGAGCAGTACGTGCGGCACCATAATCGCTTAGTGCACCCATTGCCGACCTATGGGGGATGTACGCACGGCCGTACATACAAACCCCTAAGGTCATGTGGATGTAGCCTAAGGATGGCAGTAACCAGATAATGCCAAATTACAGCACTAGACTGTGGAGAAAAGGCCAGGGAGAGCTGTACATAGTCAGAATGGCAAACAGGTGTATCACACCATACACTCCATACTTGTGTGAACTTATCTGGGCAGTTCATATGGAACTATTCGACCATACTACATCTGTCTGCCACCTGCTAAGGAGTATTTTTGCAATATAAGGTTTGTAAAATGTGAAAGGGGAAATTCCATAAAATGTTAAATCTAGTAATCCTTCGCAATCAGTCTTACACTTTAGTTTTAGCTACAAAACATGCATTTAATGCACTGTCTATGACGCAGATTCTGGTATGCCAAGTTCCATCCCCTCAGTAGCTGCTCAGCCAAAAATGGAGAGGACCTGGAGATTTTCCCTGCCAGGTTTTTACAAGACACACAGTTTTGTAGCTTTACAAAACGTCTACTGTAATGTTCACAAAATTTTAACAATGATATCTAATAGTAACTTTGTCTAATAATTATATGTAACCTCACCATGTTAGCACTACAGGGATAAAGTAGTATATAGTCATCTCCCAAATGATAAGAACAAATGGACATTAAAGTCTTCCATATTGATGGATACAAACAGAAAACTTTCAGTTTATATCTTCTGTCACTTCCATGTTAAAATAAAAAAGCAGTAAGTCCCTTCCACCGGCTTTTAAGTTCTTAGATTGAAAAGTAAAAGAAACGTTCTCCCCCTTGTTCCTGCACACAATGTTTATTCCATGTATCCTGCGGTGTCCTTTTCATCTGGATTGTTTTATTCTGTGTCCTGTTCCACTTCCCTTTAATAAAAACATATTAAACCACACAAGGGTTGGGGTCTTTTGTATATAGTCCTATTCTTTTTCTCTTAGATATTCACTTTGTATCTACAAAAATGTTCTGGAAGGAATTCGTATTCCTTGTTTAGTCTCCATCTTTAATACATTTATATAGTGTTATTTGATTTTGGCATCCTACATTGTATCTTCTTACATCATGTGATTTAATTGGTCTAATGGATTGGAAGATATCATAATTAACCACTTTCCCTAGCATATGATATATTTATACCACATAGTTGCAATCCACTCATGAATGGTTCTGGCAATATGAAAAGTTAAAGTGTCCTGTTGGAAAATCCCATAGCCCCAGGGAATACAGTCAACATGGGGTAAGGATTTGCAAGGATGGACACAAGATCAAATGAGACCACCACCCAAAGCAATACCAAAGCACCCAACCAAGAAAACAAAACTAGCCAATTGTGTGAGGTGCACAGACATTTAGCCCAAACATCTGGTATTCTCCTGGTTAATGTAGAGCAAAAGTCTCCAACCGCTGGGCCGCAGCCCGAGACCGGGCCATGGAAAACCCGATCCTAGGAAAAAAATAAAAATAAAAACATGGGTACTTACCTTCTTATCTTCTCAGCTTCCTGGCAGTGTGGGCAGAGGCTCTGCACGCGCGCACCCGCTATGATGTAATCAGCTGGCGACAAAGTTGCGTCATAGCGGGTGCACATAGGTGGAGAGCAAACACTTGCCCATGCCTGCACTGCTGGGAATCTCAGAAAAGAAGAAGACTTTAAGGCGCAATATAAATAAAGATTATTATTTATTTTTATGGGGGCACTGCAGGGAACATCACATTAATGGGTGGGGACAGCAGCGCTGAGGACACCACATTGGGGGGTGGCTTTGCCATATTCATTTCATTAATGTGTTCATAAAAGAAGGCTGGTGCAGACAATTAATAGGGTGAGGCTAGTGTGGACATTTAATGAGGGGAGGTTGCAGGCCATTTTATTAAAGAGTAGCTGCTGCATTTCACCCTTTTCACCTTATACTTATACTCGGGGCTGAGTTTTTTAAATTTTTTGTGTGGTAAAAATTAGGTGCCTTGGTTAACAATCAGATTGGATTATACTGGCATCTATGGGGTATGATTATTTTCTTTTCTCACGGTGAAAAGGCCCAAGATAAGGGCAGTGGCAGTAGCAAACATTTGGCAACCCCCCCTCTCGACCATGGCACCTCCACCCATCTCCTGCCCATTTTAAACATATACAATGGTTTTTAATTGTAATAATACTGCTATAAAAGTAATTACAATAAGGGGTTAGGAATGATGCACCAAACACCTAAAAGGCTCTCCCTTCGCTGATAACATGTCCCAGCAGCGGCCGCCCTTCGCTGATAACATGTCCCAGCAGCGGCCGCCCTTCGCTGATAACATGTCCCCGCAGCTTCCTCCCTTCGCTGATAACATGTCCCCGCAGCGGCCTCACTTAACCCCTTAGTGAGGTGACCTGAAAAAGCTCTAGAGACAGGGAATTTTTGGCCATAACTTTTTTTCTTTGCATGCTACCAGGGGAAATGCCCACCTGTGACTGGGGATTGTGATCAGAGCTGTACTGGGGCTAATTAGACTCAGCAGCTCTGTTTAACCTCTTTAGACACATCGGTCACGTGACTGTCGAGTCTATGGAGCTGCAGGCGGCGCCGGATCTGCTTCTCCGTGCATCATGCTCATTCAGCGCGATGCTGTGAGGATCGGAGTAGGGAGAAGTGGTAATGAACCGCATCTCCCATCTCCTTAGGGTCTCTGGGTGCCTGACACCCGGTCCTGCTCCCACGGCTGGCACAGGAGCAGTAGAAAATTGTAGACGTCTAAAGACGTCGCTGCAGACTCTGGACCTGCGTCCGCTGACATCAAATGTCAGCGTGCAGTCCCAGAGGAGTTAAAGGAAATCTACAATCAAAATCAAGGATGATAAACCAGGGACACTTACTCAAAAGATCCAGGCACAGTGGTAATTTTCTTATATTTGTTATCCATGGGCTCCTTCCTGGAACTCCTGAAATCTCACACAGTCTGAGGAGGAAGTACTCATGTACAAAGTAACAGCCAGTTAAGCTGCAACACAGAGTAGCTCTGGTAACACCCCCAGATTCCTTACAGCTAAATAGCATAATTTTAAAAGCAAGAAGACCATGAATAACAAATATATATATTAGATTACTACAGTCCCTGTGCCTGGATCTATAAGTGTGAGTAAGTGTTCCTGGTTTATCATGCTTGATTTTGATGATAGATTTACTTAAAATGTTAATCTTCAGGGGAAACTGTCACCACATTTTCACAAGTACAGGGAGAGGTTTCCATAAAGTTCTATAAACTATGTCCTATGTTTTAGCTAAACATTGTTTCCCTTACAATCCAATAAATAAAATATATATTGTATGATATTACCCGGCATCAGAGGGGGCGTGTCCACTGGACTCACCTCAAGTATTTTTTTAACATTGCAGCCATGGAAAAGAAGCATTTAGGAAAAAGGGCAATGCTTTCTAATCATAGTTTGATACTTTATTGTACTTTAGCCCTAGGCTACAATAATCAGCTATAACAGTTATCACAGGTGTCTGTAATGAAGCTTTATTGTTAATCCTGGTTCTTATGACAACCCAACATTTTTAAAATCCATAGTCTTACAGACCCAACATTTTGCCCTGGAGTACATTATAAGAGTATACAGTTCCAACTTACATACAAATCAACTAAGAACAAACACCGCAGAACCTAACTTGTATGTAACCCTGGGGATGCCGTATTTGCTATATATTTTCATAACTACTGGACTAACGTAACAAAATATACACTATATATAATATTCGTGTCTGTGCAACCTTCCCCCAGCCATTTCCGGCCTCTGGTAATCTACTTTGTTACATTCCTCACTTCTACCTGGCCCCAGCACCCACTGAGCTGTGCAATGCCCAAAAACTTTAACTTAGATTTCATTTTTCACTAAGCAAAACAAACTTTTTCCCTGCCTTGAACTGACATGTGAAAAAACATATGCAAATATCTACATTTTGATGGTGATATATATATATATTTTTTTCTTTTAAACATAATGACCGTATGCTGAATTATAATATTACTGGCTAATTTATGACTGCATATGCCCACTTAATAAATTGTGTCTTACTTAAAGGGAACCTGTCACATTTTTCACAAATACAGCTAGTGACAGGTTCCCATAGAGCACAATTAACTTACACCCTTCTTTAAGTAAAATTGTTTCTCTCAGATCCCCATAAAATCAGAGCAATAAACTTACCTGGTATCTAAGAACATCTAGATCCGCAGTGGGCATGGCCTCATCGGGCTGAATCCAGCAACCCATCCCTTCTCAGCATTCAGCAGTAATGTCATGTGACCAGAGTGACATCATCTCATGTCCTTTAGCCTCCTAACATTCGCCAAATGTACACAATACACTTGAAATCACAGCTAATGTTATGAGGCTAAGGGACCTGAGATTATGTCACCCTGTTGCCATTACATTAGGTCACGCCCCCAACTCGCTCTAGGTATCCCTGGATACCAGTCAAGTTTATAACTCGGATTTTATGGGGATCCGGGGATCTAAAAGAAGAGTGTCAGTTAGTTAATAGGGCTCTATGGCAACTAGCTACATTTGTGAAACATGTGGCAACAGGTTGCCTTTAAAAAAA
This sequence comes from Engystomops pustulosus, assembly GCA_019512145.1. Classification (NCBI taxonomy): domain Eukaryota; kingdom Metazoa; phylum Chordata; class Amphibia; order Anura; family Leptodactylidae; genus Engystomops; species Engystomops pustulosus. The sequence continues at coordinate 60,637,370 of CM033644.1, forward strand.
TGTATTTCACTTTCCACCCTGGTACCACCAGGTTGTTGCCAGCCTTTAATCCCCTGCCATGTCCCCCTGGTACACTGGTGTGTGCATCCGTATCCCTGTCCATGTCCCACCTGTACCCCTGTGTGTGCTCCATCTGTGTCCTCTTGCCTGTCACCCTGTACACGGGTGTTGCCTCCTGTACCTGCCATGTCACCTAGGTTACCCCTGGTGGGGTGTCATCTGTATCCCTGCCATGCACCCTCTGATACTCACTGGTGTCTGGCCATCCTGTGTCCCGGCCCATAGTTCACCCTGGTAACCCCTGGGTGTGTGCCATCCTGTATCCCGCATGTCACCCTGGTCCCCTGGTGTGTGCCATCCTGTACCCTGCATTTCACCACTGGTACAACTGGTGTGCCATCCTGTATCCCTGCAGGCTTTCACCTGTACACCTGGGGTGCCCGATCCTTGATTCCCTGTACCTGTTGGGCATAACCTGCTCATTCACATTGGCTGGGTGTCCATCTTATCCCTGCCATGTCCCACTGTTACCTGGTGTAGTTGCCATCCTGTATCCCGGCATGTCACCGCTTACCCTGGTTGTGTTGCGCATCTGTATCCTCATGTCACCCTTGACCCTGGTGTGTGGCCATCCTGATCCCTGCCAGTCCACCCTGTACATGGTGTACCTTTACCTGAGTCCTGATGGTGTGCCATCCTGTATCCCTGCCATGTCACCCTGGTACCCCTGGTGATGTGCCATGCCTGTATCCCCTGCCATGGCACCCTGTACCACCTGGTGGGTGCCATCTGTATCCGCTGTCACCCTGGTACGCATGGTGTGTGCCTCCTGTATCCCTGCCATTCACCCTGGTACACGCTGGTGTGTTCACATCATGTATCCTGGCCAGTCACCCTGGTACCCCTGGCTGTGTGCCTCATCCTGTACCCTGCATGTCACTGGTACCTGGTGTGTGCCATCCTGTATCCCTGCCATTCCCTGGTACCCTCCGTGGTGTGTGGCCTCCGTATCCCTGTCCATGTCCCGCTGGTAACCACTTGGTGTTGTGCCATCCTGATATCCCTGCCATGTCACCCTGCCTGGTTGTGCTGCACTCTGCCATCACTGGTACAATGGGTGTGCATAACCTTGTCCATGTACCCGTTCATCCTGCATCCCCATGTCTCCCTGGTTACTCACTGTTGTGATCTGAATCTGCAGCAAAGGTCCATGGGTTTTGCCATCTGTCCTGCCATGTCACCCGGTACCACTGGTGTGTGCACCTGCTCTCTGCTTCGAACATGTTTCACTCTCTGAACCGTCCATGTCTGGCATCCTGTACTGCTACCCGGACCATGGTTGTGTCCCTCCTGATCTCTGCACATGTTCACCTGTACCCTGGTTGCCCGTCCTGATAGCTGCCATGTCATCCTGGTACCACTGGGTTGGTGCAATCCTGCCATCTCTGCCATGTCACCCTGGTACACACTGGTGTGTTCCACCTGTATCCCTGCCTGTCACCTGGTACCACTGGTGTGTGCCAACCTGTATCCCTGCCATGGTCCCTGGTACCTGGTGTGTGCCATCCTGTATCCCGGCCATGTCACCCTGGTACCACTGGTGTGTGGCATCCTGTATCCTCCATGCACCCTGGTACCCATGGTGTGTGCCTCCTGTATCCTGCCATGCACCCTGGTACCATGACCTCATAGCTTCAGTCTTGCCATGTCACCTGGTGGGTTTGCCTGATAGTGCTCTGCCTATCCCGTCTCCATTTCGCTGCCGGATGTCACCCTTGTACTGCTGCCTGATCAGTTCACGCACTTGAAAGGTATCCTCGCTATGTATTTTGGGAATTTGGTCCATGCTAACATGTAAGGGTCAGAGTTATCAGTAAGTGTACGATGGCAATGACTGCGTTAATTGGCTGGTGTGTTGCACTATCTAGTTTATTTCAGCTTATTGGTTTATACCATGCGTGATTGGTTTCCTAGGCCCTGTGTTTGATCCAACTGTGGTACTGTTTTTTTTGTTCATGGTCCAAGCTCACACCTTAGGGCCACAAAAAGGATTATGAATGCACACATGTGCTGTACCAGTTATCAGCCAATGTGCTATGGATGGGCCTTTTTTGCAATTGTCGAGCAGTTGCCATCATGTTCAGGTAATAAGCTAAAGAGCATCTAATGAAATGAGGATTCATTTAGCAATTTTAATAATGCCAAGCGCGTGGGCAGAATAGTGGCAGCGGAGTGATGGCGCAGAGTGGCATTCAGAGTGCTCTTTCTGTGGGCACCTCATGCCCTTCATCACCAGCACAGCTGGCGCAGGAACCACATTGCCATAAGTTGGGATAGAGATGGGCTATCGTCGGAGCTCCTTCTTCTGGTGTCTCCTGATTCTTCCTCTCAGGGGACCCTGAGGAAGACTTTAGATTAGAATATTTCGCCATCTTCTTTCTATTGTATTGGTGTTCTAGGAATATCATCTGATTGAAACTTGTGAAATCAGCTGGGATCTACGAAATTGTCATGTTTGCAGCTTTGCGACATATAATAGGCTTTTTTGTAGGTGGGGTCACTCTTTCTGTACAAGGCTCGCCATGCACTGGCCTAGATATGTTGGATCTGTCTCCGACCATAGAGCTTTATATGTCTGTAGTTGAATATTAGCAGATGGCCCTACGTACGTTAGTATTTGAAGAGACACACAGCTGTCAGTCACAATAATGGGGCGTGACTAACTGGTATCTCTGACTCTTCTCAGAAAAAGTAGAGTCAGAAATGCTAATTTGCATATCAGAAAAAAGGCTGTAATTAAAGGTACAGTGCCTCAATGGCAGCTAATTTTAGGTGGATCGGGTCCTGTGCAACAACCCCCACATCATGTATGAAGAGGACTCAGCCAGTGAGCCCTTACCATACATCCTTATACACTCTGACGCCGCTAGAGCGTACGCGCGCAAGAGGGTTAAGGGGTTAAGGAGGACTTGCGTGTCCTTTTCATCCTGCTAGTCAAAGATAGTATATGTTGTTCAAAAATAGAATGTTATTTCAGTCGACATGGCAGGGATACAGGATGGCACACACCAGTGGTACCAGGGTGACATGGCAGGGATACAGGATGGCACACACCAGTGGTATCAGGGTGACATGGCAGGGATACAGGATGGCACACACCAGTGGGGAGACACTACAATGCTGGCTGAAGAGTTGCAGGAAACTTGTTGTCCGTGCACAGGCTGATCCCGGAGTGCCCACATGTCTGCCCGGCAGCACTGCTCGCACTATGCCCCCGGGCAGGCACGGGGAGCAGGTGATCACCGCCCGGCAGCCCTGTAGACGGCATCCAGTGTCAGCACAGGCCGCCCGGGCGCTGACAGCCGGGTCACCAGACTCGCACAGCCACAGAACAACACAATGATGATGGAGGAGCACTGCCCCCGGCCTCACCTCCTCCGCCGGTAGTCCGAGCACCTCCATGTAGGAGGCCATGCTACTCGCCCCCGAGCCCGTCCGGGTGATGCCTCTGTCACTCCAGAGTTTCCGCTCTCGAACTCACCCACTGGGCGCGCTCCCGCTCTGGCCAGCCATACAGCGTCATGCGCGCTCACGGCCTTCTACATCACGTGACTACATGCGTCCCTGCTGTGTGTGTGATGGGCTGAGGGAGTAGTCGAGGTCGCAGGCACCTGTGATATCATAGTGTGATAAACGGAGGACTACCAACCGGCTGTAGTCTCTGCGGGTCCACCGCTCCACAGCCACCAGGATCTATGAATCACTTATGCTGTACATAAATGATAGATCTAGCTTGTGGAAAACCCCTTAAAGCCTTACAGGAATTAATGATATGCGAGGCATTAATCTGTTCTAGAGGAGTAACTATCTTTATTATATTTTCTTACCCATTATCATCCACATCTGCTTTTGGATTCCAAAACTGTATCAAAAACCACATAGTTGAGACCCCCTGCCCATACAGTAAGCATATACTCACCTCTCCCTACTCCCCCACAGCAGCACTCATCTTCTCTGCTGCTGCCGTGCGAGACAATGGGGGACATTTGCTATGGCGTTTCCGCCAGTTTTGTGGCGCTCTCACCACATGTTCTGCTCTCTGACTTATTTATTAGCTGGCAGCGCCAGAAAAAATGACTTTTTCCGTCTGCTCCGACTCTTCTCCGAAAAGGGGCGTGGCTTTGGCGGAGTGGAAACTCAGACAGAATTAATATGTGTCGCAGCCCTTTTTGGGGCGCTGAAAACTGGCGGAAAGTAGACCAAAAGAAAACTGGTCTAGCAGGGACTGTTGGACACATTTATGGTAGCGCGGGACAGATTTTGGTTCCCAGGGACCGAAAATGGTCACTCGGCCCAGAAAATGTCTCGCACAGTCGCACAAGATAACCCCTTTCACCGGACACAGTTTTCAGGCCAATCGACCAGGACGATTTTCAAATCTGACATGTCTAAAGAAAGTGGTTATAACTTCGGAACGCTTTAACATATCCTGGATGATTTTGAGAATGTTTTCTCGTGGACACATTAACTTAATGTTAGTTATAAAATTTAAGGAAAGTTTTGCGTTTCTTCTGAAAAAAAGTGAAAATTTGCAAAAGTTTGTAAAAATTCGTCATTTTCAAGTTGAAAGGTTCTGGTTTTCCAGGACAGGAAGTAAACTACCAAAAAGTTTGATAATTAACTTTACAGACTATCTGCTTTAGTTGGGATGATATTTATGCTTCGGTCATTTTTCTAGGATGTATGAGGTGCAGAACTTTACGGTGCGTTTTTCTTATTCATGAAAATTGCCATAACTCATTTTGAGGCGAAACTCAGGCGTTCAAGTGAACTTTGAGAGGCCTAAAGATAGTAAAACCTCCTAATTACCACCACTATAGAAAGTTCACCGCTCAAACATATGTAAACAACTTCTATTAAGTCCATTAACCGTTAAGTGTTTCACATGGGTAAAAAATAGGGACCTGCGATTAGAAACTATGGAATTTTTTGGGATAATACATTCATTAGGCCAAAACTGACATTTTCAGAATACATTAAATGATGACGCACTGCCCAAAGCTTGATGCCCAATTCATCCCGAGTGTACTGATACCCCATTATGATGGTGGTTAAACTGCGGTACGGCGCACGGCCGCGGGAGTTTTTAGATGATGGAGGCGCGTCCACAGCGATTTGTATTGTCACATGTACGACCTATAAATTTTTATTTTTTTTGGTAATGCGATCATTATGAGGCTTATTTTTATGGGATGAGATACATGTAGGTAAATAATTTATTTGGGAGTATAAAGCTTATTCATGAGCTTTTATTAACTATTTGACAATGGGGACACAAACAAAATCATCAATTTTAATTTGGATTGTGAGCATTCCCCCCCCCCCCCCACGCGCACCGTAACGAAAAATAATATTTTATCTTTATTCTCCGGTTCACTACGATTGCGGTGATAACCTCATTTATATAGTTTTTCTTATTTTGCTCAAGTTTCCTAGCAAACCAATATTGGAGAAAATCGCCATGGTTTTTACTATTGACAACTTTTCAGGGCAATAACTTCTGGATGTTCGTAGCTTTTGTTTGTCAGATCTGGTTGAGGGCCTTATTTTTGACGAAAAATGCCACAGTTGTTCTTTCAGGTCGTATTCATACTAGGTACCGTAACTTTTTTGAATCACCTTTTAGAAATTTTTGTGTGGTGGTTTGATGAAATGACAAATTATATTCATGGGAAGGTTTTTCGAGTTTTTTTTTGACGGAGTCACCGAGCGGGTTCAATATGATTATTTTTAATATTTTTTTTTTTTTTTTTTTTTTTTGATTCTGGTAAAGATTAATACGGACGCGGTGATACCAAATATGTATGTGTTTTGTGTTTATATACTTTATTTGCATTTTAGTGATTACTGGGGCAGATTAGGGACTTTTATTTATTTATTATTTAATTATATTATAAAAAGATGTAATTTTTTTTTTACTTTTTTCCAATTTTATATTCTTGGCTTGAATAAGCGATCATCCGATCGCTATTCAAGCCTTTACATGCAATACCTTGATTGCAGTGTTATAGTGTAATGTAATGGCAGCGGCGCAGTCAGTTACTTACAGCGGGTCTGCGGAGGAGGACCCGGTGAGAAGAGGAGCCGACAGCCCGGTCATCGTCGGAAACCCGGGCAGGGGCAGGAGGGATCGGATCCCCCGGTAAGCACACCGGGGGCGGTCGATCCAGGGGACACATGCACGGCGGGGTAATGCCTTGACCGCGGCGTTGCAACGGGTTAAAACCCGGGATGGAGTTTTTCAGACCGGGGTTAGTGCCGGTCGGGCTGTTGATATCACAGGCCGACACGGCACAGCGAGCCCGTGTTACCGAAAAAATGCTTCTGATGCGCCGCCGTAGAAGGCGTCGCATCAGAGACCCCCACCCCCCCCGTAAAGTACCCGTAAGACCGCGTAAAAACCCGATAGGGCGGTATTAAGGGTTAAATGTGTATCTTCTTTCCGAGAGCAGGTCGGTAACAAAGCCAATGCAGACACCGACACTTTATGTAAATGTCCCCCAATGTGCCTGCTCATAAGCAACTCTTCCCTACAGTTGCTCGGCTTTGTATGTAGTAGCACCCTATGTTGGTCCCTCACAATGAAAGTGGTTAGTTGGAATGTGAAGGGGCTCGGCCCACCTCAGAAATGTATGATGGTAGTCCGCCATATAAAGCATTTACACGTATACCATGCATTATTTCAAGAAAAACATTTAAAAGGGTTTTCCTATTTCAGAAAATTAATGTTAATGTTTTTATGATACAGAAAGTGTATTGGAAAATTGCGTAACTTTTGTATCAATTCCTCACAGTTTTCTGGATCTCTGCTTGTTGTCATTCTATAGGAAGCTTCTATGTTTACATCCAGTGGACAGAAAGCTGACCAGGGTCACACAGGTGCTCGGCTTGTTAGTATCACAGACAATAATCAGAGCTGTGGGATATAACAAGCCGTGCACTTGTGTGACCAGGGTCAGATTTTTATCCACTGGAAGTAAACATAGAAGCTTCCTATAGAATTACAGCAAGCAGAGATCTAGAAAACTGTGAGGAATTGATACAGAAAGTATATTGAAAAATTGTATAACTTTTCATCATACAAACAATAACATTCATTTGCTGTAATGGGAATACCCCTTTAACTGAAGCAGATTTGTCCACAATGTGCAAACTTTGGTTGTGGGCAGTATATGGCAGGGATAAGGATGGATTTCCTAAATTATCCCCTTAAGGACGGACGGGTTTTTTAAGCTTTATTTTGTGCGTAACTAATTTTAGTTCTCCGCCACATTATTTATAATTCCATGCCATGCATTGGGAAGCTGGAAAAAAACACATTATTTATAATTCCATGCCATGCATTGGGAAGCTGGAAAAAAAATTCCAAATGTGGAAAAAATTGGAAAAAAATCACGTTCTTGTGGGCTCAGTTTTCACATCTTTCACTGTGCGCTCCAAATAACACCTCTACTTTATTCTTTGGTTCGGTACGATCGCGGTGATACCAAATTTATATAGGTTTTTTGTTTTTTTAATACATTTTCAAAAATTACACGGATGTGTACAAAAAAGAAAACTTTTAACTTTATCAAAAAATAAAACTGCAACATTTTGGTCACTTTTTATTCCATTTTCTATGCGAAGTAAAATAGTGTAAAAGTCGCATTTCGGACATTTGGGCGCCATTTTCCGTTATGGAGGTACATTATTTATAATTCCATGCCATGCATTGGGAAGCTGGAAAAAAAAATCCAAATGTGGAAAAAATTGGAAAAAAATCACGTTCTTGTGGGTTCAGTTTTCACATCTTTCACTGTGCGCTCCAAATAACACCTCTACTTTATTCTTTGGATCGGTACGATCGCGGTGATACCAAATTTATATAGGTTTTTTGTTTTTTTAATACATTTTCAAAAATTACACGAATGTGTACAAAAAAGAAAACTTTTAACTTTATCAAAAAATAAAACTGCAACATTTTGGTCACTTTTTATTCCATTTTCTATGCGAAGTAAAATAGTGTAAAAGTCGCATTTCGGACATTTGGGCGCCATTTTCCGTTATGGAGGTCACCGCCGTCAATAACCGGTTTTATATTTTGTAAGATCTGGCATTTTGGGACACGGCGATACATCATGTGTCTGTGACATTTACTGTTTATTATGTTTTATGTCAGTTCTAGTGAAAGGGGGGTGATTTGAACTTTTAGGTTGTTAACATTTTTTTTATTATTTTTAAAACTTTTTTGAAACTTTTTTTTTTTTACAGTTTTTTAGACCCTCTATGGTGCACTAACCCTAGAAGGTCTGATCATTCATACCATATACTACAATACTACTGTATAGCAGTATATGGCGTTTCTGCACAGTATATGTTACAATGAGCCACTGGCTTATTGTAACGAAACTGCAGAAACCATGCAGCCTTGGGTCTGACGAAGACCCGAGGCCGACATGGCAACCAATCGCCGCCCCCCGATGACGTTCGGGGGAGCAGAAATTGGATCTAAGATGGATCACGCGCCTCCTTCCTTTAAATGCCGCCGGCAGCTTTTCCGGCATCATCGGAGGAGTTAATAGGCGCGATCGGTGCAAGCACCGACCGCAGTTATTAGCGGTGGGGGTTTGCTGCAATATGCAACCCCCACCCTTGTATGAAGAGGACTCAGCCCCTGGAGCCCTCTTCATACACCTTGTGCACCTTAGCGTTAAGGGGTTATTAATTAAAAATGTGTCACATCAAGCCCATTCAATAGCCTGTGATGTGGAAGGGAGAGTGGTCCAGGTCAAGTTGTCTTTAGCCGCAGCGAGTGTATAGTGGGTTTCTACTACCCCAATACCGAGCAATAATCTTTATAAGAGGTGCTACTTGGTAGTGACAGTATTTAATATTCCATGCGGTGTACTGGGAAGCTAGGAAAAAAATCCAAGCGCAGTGAAATTGGTGAAAACCTTTTTGTGTAATCAGCTGGGGACTGTATGACTTTTTGACCACTTTTTAAATTTTTTATGTGTTGCAAAATGTCGAAAGTGGTGTTTGGGGCATTTAGGCACTATTTTCCGTTACAATAGGGTAACTTTTAATTCCAAACTATTAAAAGATGAGATTAGTCATCAATTGTATCTTCAAGGGTTGGTCAACAAATTAAAATAACTGAAACTCTCCTATGTGACCAGAAATGAGTATTGCGTGGATCATTTGCCCGGGATATTCTACACACACAATACTGTATGTGCTAAACACCCAATTTCCAATATTGAGTGGTATAGACCGTGTAAAAACGGCCCCCCATCAATGGTATAGGGCGGTGGCTCAGAGAAAAAGTGACTGTTTATCTACACAGCCAGCATAATTATCTCATATTCCCTGGCATCAGAGAAGGGGGGGGGGGGGGGCATGTCCTGCTCAGACGGCCTCTCCCATCTGCTCCTCCCCTTAGCAGTCTGAAGGACCTGTCACTGGTCACATGTCATGAATGTAACACAAGGCACCGTGTAAAAAAAAATTGACACAATATTTACCATCTGTAGATAGAGCTTTATATGTCTGTAGTTGAATATTAGCAGATGGCCCTACGTACGTTAGTATTTGAAGAGACACACAGCTGTCAGTCACAATAATGGGCACTGGTCACATGTCATGAATGTAACACAAGGAACCGTGTAAAAAAAAAAATTGACACAATATTTACCATCTGTACATAGAGCTTTATATGTCTGTAGTTGAATATTAGCAGATGGCCCTACGTACGTTAGTATTTGAAGAGACACACAGCTGTCAGTCACAATAATGGGTGTGGCTCACTGGTATCTCTGACTCTTCTCATCAGAAAAAGTAGAGTCAGAAATGCTAATTTGCATATCAGAAAAATGGCTGTAATTAAAGGTACAGTGCCTCAATGGCAGCTAATTTTAGGTGGGCTGTAATTAAAGGTACAGTGCCTCAATGGCAGCTAATTTTAGGTGAAGTAGGAAGGACTAGTAACTAGAGATGAGCGATTATACTCGTCCGAGCTTGATGCTCGTTTGAGTATTAGCATACTCGGAGACGTAAGGATTAGCCCAAAAAGGGCTATCCTTACGTCCCATTCATCCACCTACCACCCGTTCTACCTTTATAGGTAGAATCGTGGTGGTAGGTCCCCTTTAACTGCCCCGGTGACCTCCTCCAGCATCAACGTTTGTTCTAGCATCTCCATTTGTGGAACTGAAAGTACGGCCAACGGGATATGAGATATAATATTCATTTAGGGATTCCTTACTAACTCTGTGTTGGGTTGTGTATAGAGATGAGTGAGCATACTCATCCGAGCTTGATGCTTGTTCGAGTATTAGAGTACTCGAAACGACTCGTTGCTCGGATGAGTATCTCGCTGGCTCGAGATTGAGCATTTACTTAATGAAACACAGTGAATTACAGTGAAGAATACAATGAAAACAATGAACACAGTGAACACAGGATCATTTAAGTGAAGAACACAGTGAAGAAAACATTGCAGATGTTCTGTACATCTGCTAACTTATCCGAAGACATGCGTGCCGAGCGGTGGAGGAGCGGAGCAGGGGCTGGAGCGGGCATGGAGGAGCGGAGCGGGGGCTGGAGGGCTGGAGCGAAATGTAGTTGGCATCACGGAGCAGAGGCTGGATCAGGCATGCAGAAGCGGAGCGGGGGCTGGAAAGAAACAGAGCAGGCATCACGGACGGAGTGGAGGCTGGATCAGGCATGCAGGAGCGGAGGCTGAAGTGGAGCGGGGGCTGGAGCTGGCATGGAGGAGCGGAGCGGGGGCTGGAGCGGGCATGGACGAGCGGAGGGGGGGCTGGAGCGGACATGATGGAGGAGCGGAGCGGGGGCTGAAGCGAAATGGAGCGGGCATGGAGGGGAGGAGCGGAGGCTGAAGTGAAGGCTGGAGCAGGACCAACAGTCCGACCCTGATCACATCACAGCCCAGCCCGAGCACAGAAAGAACACAGTGAAGGAACACATTGCAGATGTTACGTACATCTGTCACTAATTAAGTAAGTCCATCGACTGATCCCACATGAATGGGCCAACACCAGTATACTAGTAATCACAATGTGTAGAAACAGAGGAAAGGTGAGTTTTGACTTTATTTTTTAGTTGACTCGAGTATAAGCCGAGTTAGGGTTTTTGAGCACACATTTTGTGTTGAAAAACTAGGCTTATACTCGAGTATATAAGGTAATTGGAAAAATTTACAGATGCACAAGAAAACAGACATTTTCATATAAAATATTTTATTGTTTCTGAAAACATTAAAAAAAAACAAATTTGAGCACTTTCCATAAAAAAAAACGTAACTGAAATTCTACTGCAATATTAAACTACTGTAGTTTCAGCAGTACAACAGACAACAAAACAAGGGGTAGGTACTTTTTTCGCTTTTTTTCTTTTTAAATTGAATGTAAGAGGATGAAAGGGAATAGTATCTGTCATGTGCTGCAGATTAAGCACATTACGTTCAGTCTGTACAGTGACTCATATATGCAACGCATATGACAATCTTCCTTTCACAGTCCATTGGTTGGGAGTATTGCAACTTTTTGCAAAATGATCGTATTATACCATATCATGATCCGAAGGTCATTTTTAGTATTTGATTTTAAAACACTAAAATAGTTATTTAGAATTTAAAACACAATAAAAAAAAACTAATTTAACAACTAAGCTGTTAGTTAAAAAAAAACTGAATAACAATGCTTGTCTGGTCAACACAGAACAAGTATTTAGTACAGCAAAAGTGGTTACAGGAATATACTGAGACTGTACAAGGTAATACACACATGCACATTTTGTGATCATGTATTAACACGGTGAAGCAAACAAACTTAATTTCTTCCTGCTGTAATATTCTCATGTAAGAGAATAAGAAATATAAATATCTCACTGAGATTAATGCACATTGCTACATAAGACAATTGTCATTTTTATGACATTCCGCATTGTTTTCTTAATATAATGAAATTTGTCACTTTTTTTTTACATTTTTTAATTTTTTTTCTAGTTTAACTCTGGGGCAAAATAGTTGCATTTATCCAAAAAGAGGTGCCGTGCCACAGGTTCAAAAGAAGTTTAGTGCAAGAAGTGAACCTGAGAACTTCTTTGTAATTATCCTCTTCTTTCTAAGACCTGTTCCTCGAGGGACAGGATGCAGGAAACCTCTTTTTAAGTAGTTTACAAGCAATGAGAACAGGCACTGCTCCAATAAAATGCCTTCCAGCAAAATGTAAAGTGTTTGCTGCAATACTGTACATATAATGCACCGCCAATTTTTTTTTTTTATAATATCACAATATTACCAAATTTAGCTTTCATGGCAAGAACAGCCTACCTTACACATTCAGCAACAGTGCAAATTGGTCAAGCGGTAAATAGATCAGAAAGCATAGATATTTTTTTTTTTAACCTACTATAGAATAAACAGTAAATTACTAGCTATGGTCCAAATGCCCTTGACAATTTTCAATTCACAAGTTGCCTTATAAAATGGCTTCTTAGACCAAAATAATTCCAATTACCCTTTGGGTTTTTTCTTCCACTTTTTTTGTCTTCTAATACTTTGGTACGCAATAGTGCTCCATCTCAATGTACAATAGTGAAAAGTACTAAGAGCAGGTACTGAAAAAAAAAAAATTTAAAATACCAGCAAACACATATAGAACAGCCAAGTAAACTCACTATCACAATCAGGTTTACAGAGCTCTGAGTTGGCCGTAGCACCTTTTGGTAAAATGATATACAACGTTAATTCTCTAGATTGCTTTTTTTTATGTTTTTTTTTCTCATTTTTTTTTATAAACAACGAAAGCTGGCGAAGATAAAACACAATCAATATTTAATATTCTATACAACTACAACTTCCATTAGACTAAGAATTGGGCCAACACTGTAACCAGTGGGAGTTTCGCAATTTTACTCTGGAAAAAGTATATTATGAAGTGCTGCCAAAAGGAAAAATAATTGTTTTGGAAGTGAGCATATCCAAGTTTGTACACAGAGTTTTAACTTCTTAACATGCAAAAACAAACAAAACAAAAAATTAAGTGGAAAGGGCAAAGAAATTGAAAAAAAAAAACAAACAAACAGCTTAATCTTAAATAGCATGTTTGGTTGTAAAATCCCTAGAAGAAATCTGCTCAAATTTAGAGCAATCTAGGATAACAGAGAAAGTGACTAATGCGTAATAAAAAAAATCTCCATAGAAAACACATTTTTCCATGTGTTGTATCTGATGTTCAGGAATAACTTTTACTCCCCAATTAGAAACGTAGGTCAGCCACTGCTCGGCATGCAAGCATCTTAAGTAAAACAGAGTAAGAAATGAAATGTTATTTGTAGTCCATTCGTAACTTTTCTGGGAAATTGATCACATGCGACAAAGATACAGTTTCTAATATATACAAATATTAGAAATCGCAAAGCTTAATGATGGTTCCAGTTCCGAAAGTAGGTCTGAGAAGCACCTTCTCAATAGAGAATACTTCCCAGATACTTGCACTCCACACCACTTTCCCCTGCACTGGAGAATTATATTTCCACTTTGTTTTTGCTTATGTGGACTTATCCAATGAAAGAAAAAAAATTAAAATGTGTAAAAGGGAAAGTGAGGTTATATGTTAAAATAATAAAAATGTACATCTTAGTGCAGTTTCTTAACTTATAGCTATAGGAGTTGTCCTCAATGAAATAAATAACTTTTTTTTCCATTAAAATACATATGCCACATATGATATGTTTATGGATACTAAAGTCACCATATTTCTACCTAATGGCCAGTTGTTGTTCATTGTCTTTAAGCAGTTAAGCAGTAGCATGTTCAGGGTGTATTTTAAAATGTTTTAATTAGTGTAGGGAAAAAATGAAACAAAAAAACCTAAAATGGATATAATACTGGCTCATCAACTGCCCAACGCATTGCAGAATAGGTGATTATCGTGTTAAGAACAGATGAAATATAGAGAACCTGTGCAGCAAACTTTTTTGAAAAGCTCATAATTATAAATGTTTCTGCTGCGGGAGGCACTTCTATTAAAGACAAATACAATGTCTGCCTTTTGTTTGATACAGTGTGCTACATTATAGTACAAGTTTAACCCAACATTTCAACTGTAGGATGGTCTTTGCTTTCTATCCATTCAAATCCAGTGGAGGTCATAGAGTTAATGGATTCATTACAGATCTGTTGGAACAATGGATCATTGTTCAGCTCCTCCAGTGTAGCTTCATCGTCCTGTACATGCTGCCGTCCTGGATCAAACAACAAGTTCGGATCTAAAGTGTTCAGATCATTGATGCTGCCTGAGAGTTCAGAAGACAACCGGATGTCGCTGGAGAAATCAGAGGCATTATTCAAATCTGAAGCCACTTGAACGACAAGTTGCTGGTTGGTTTGGAGGCTTTCCCCATCTAACAGGTCTTTAACAGTGCTGTTAAAATCAAGTTGCTGCTCTCCAATTTCAGATTGTGCTTGGTTGTCTCCAGTGGTAAAACCAATTGGATCAGTACTGCTGTTCTTTGTGAGGTAAGCTGGCGTTTGGAATTCATAAGCTGAAGTGCTGGAATTCATCATATTTTGTTGATTGGCACCAGAAAACATGGGAGATGTTTCCAAAATCTGAGTGAGATTCATTCTTGCAGTATAGTTAGAAGGCATATTGTTGATTCCCAAACCTCGCACTGCATCATCACGGTCAGAATCCAATTTGTTTAATAAAACATGAGTGATATTTTGTGTGTTATTTTGTTTCTGTAGGGATGGGAAAGCCGTCTGCATCATTACAGTTAACGGGACTGACTGACTTCTTTGCACTATGCTGTTGGCACTTGTGTCTGTTTGGACATTTGCAAGTATATTTTGAACTTCTGGAGTTACTAAGGATCCAAAAGCAGTCACGTTAGATCGAGAAGCATTCGAAATGGGGCATGGGGAATTTCTATTCCCACTTAAATTCCGTTGGCGGTGAACAGCTGGACTTACGCTACGACACCTGAAATTATTTCCACTTGTGCCTGTTCCTTTATTGTCGAGAGGAGCAGGAACTGCAAAGCCCTCCTGTTTGCTGGTACTGCTTATTGAAGGTAGCTGATGCTGAACTGGAGATACAGGAGTCAAACGACCAAAGTGATTGTCATGATGTCTCGACTGAGACTGATATGACTGACCAGGAACAGCAAAAGCATGTGGCTTTCTGAAACTGTCTTCTACCAGCTCCTTATAACTTGGAAGAATTCCATGAGCGGAAACGGAAGAATTACCAACAGAGCTATACCCATTATTCATCCATTCCAGCTTCGTCTTGTCTGGATGAGTAGCCATGGGCCTTTGCATTGGTTTAACTGGGCTACTCGAAACAATGCTAGCATCATGGTATGAGATGCTGGAGTTTATAGGCGTAAAAGCAAAGGGATTCCTGCATTCAACTGGACTTGGAGGAACACTGCTGCTGCAGTTAGAATGTGGGGTCCCAACTGGTGTGTGTCGGCTACTTCCCAAAGCACTATCTACAGGTGTTGTTTGAGCTAGCCGAGAACAAGGGCTCTCTCTTGACAAACTCTGAGTGCCGGAGATCATCTCTGAAGTAGGTGTTGGAGTCAAAGTTGGAGTGGGTGTTGGAGTAGGAGTGTGAACTGGAGTTACACTGCTATGTACTGAATGAAAAAAGTGGGCACTATTTGAATGTGTGGGTACAGGTGTACCATGGGCAGCTGATGCTTGGTTTTGGAGCACCATTCCTAAACTACCATAATTTTGAGAGTTATTGTTCATTGACATTTGCTCCTCCATAAGTACTAACTCCTCAACAATGCTATCCTGCGTGAGATCATCATCAAATGAAAAGAAACTGTCAGTGGTAGGAGGGTCGTTAAGATCAGAGCGCTGAGGTAACTGGTTAGAAGAATGTGCTTGAAGCTGATTCAAAGACGAATCCTCAAGTTGCTGGCTGTAAGCGTCTTGTGGTAGTCCTTCAAAATCAACAGGCTCCCACACAGTTTTTTGCAAGTTATCAGCACCAGAAGTTCCTGGCATTTCCAGGACGCCAATAGTTTGAGCCTGCTCACAATTACCAGATGTGAAATTGGAACTTTCTGCAATCTCCTGCCAAGTGTTTTGATCAAACGGGAGGTCTGACTTTGGATCAGTGACAAATTTAAACACACTACCTTCTAGTTTCACTTTAACGTCCTGGGACGTGGCTATGAGCTCTTGGGGAGGGTCAGTGGTCTTTTCAACACAGCTCAAGGAATAATTTGTTACCATCTCAGTACTGTTTCCTTGCTGTATGCTGTCACTAGGTACTAGAACAACATTTACTACATTATCATTTTTCAACGTCAGTGCTTTTTTAACTTTCTTCACGGCGCCAACTGCCCCAGTTCTCGGACATTCTGAAGAGGCTGCAGACAGCTGACCAAGAAGTGATTTTTTCGCTGGTGGTATCTGCGAGTCCTGAACGGAAACAGTCAAACGCTTTCTCGGGCTCTTAGATGACAATCTAACGTCTTTTCCAGATGGATCATTAGTAGTGTTTGGACTGGGACCACTGCTGAATAAACTCGGGGATGCAACACATAAAGTTACAGTACCTTGACTGCTGCTGGCTGAGGAAACAGAAGTGCCTTCAACTGAGCGACTTTTACATTTGGTCCTTGTTGCCTCTGCCCTTTGTTCAAGGGTCTTAACAGTCTGAGTGTCACGAGCAACATCAAGAGATTGTTTATCCTGACTGACTTTGGGTGTAAATAACATAATAGGTGTAGCTTTTCTAGATTTGGAACCATCTGTGTTCTCTTGGCACGGATTCTCCTCCGTTAAGGTGTCAGGTTCAGTTTTTACCTCCACAGAAGATGCCACAGGTGTACCCATCCGTGGAACAGGCGATTGCAAAGAAACTACAGAGCCATTTTTGATTTGTGGCACAGTCCTATCATCTGCCGAGTTGCCACTGCTATTGACAGGCGGAGTTTGTTTAACAGAAGTAGTAGCATTGCTGGGAGCAAGAGATATTGTGGTCATTTTCACAACATTCAGGGCGCCAACATGTGAAGCTGGCACCACATTTTTAATGGGGCTACTGGTGATAACCACAGTGGTGGGTGAACGGATCGTCAAGGGGTTAGAACTGGCTGGCTTAGGCAAAATCTGAGCGTAGCGATGTCTAGCAGATCGATCACCAACAGGACTTGCTGGAACATTTTGGGGAGTCTTTGGTGACTGCTTTACAGACTGCATGTGCTGAGTGACTACTTGAACATTTAACGGTAGGACCTTCCCCTCAGGTGATCCAATGGGACTGGGTGAGGTCACAAGTGGCCGTGTTCTTTGTACCTGTTACAACACAAAAGTGATAGTTTAGTATAAAGGAAGCTATAATATTAATGATTTATTAGTGAAAAGGCTATAACAAACATTGGAAAGCACTAAAGCAATTTACAAGTTTCTGCATATTACTTTAATAAACATATTTATTTATTCATTTTGACATTGTTTTGGCATCTATAAATGAGGACATCGTCAGGCCTCCATCTGCCAAGACGATCCCTTCACACCCCTCAATCATCACATCACAGGGTTCTGTGTAGATAAGAGAAGGATTATGCTGCTAGATGGCTGAAATTTTTTTATGAAAATAAAGTGTCCTGATCAGAGTTATCAATTGTCAGGTCAGTCGCAGCAAAAATGCTAATGCACATTCTGGTAAAGTCACTGTCTATTAGATGTTTAAAAGCACTCTATTCAGTGCTGCTTTAACCCCTGGTTACCTAGTAATCGGCTTTTTTAGTGAATTTTTGTATGGTTTGGTGGTTTAAGGACCATATCTTATTTATTGTATGCCATCTAAAAAAATGTTTTGCGTTGTGGATTTTTTTTTTTTGAGACTCATAGAGCCAATTAAAACGCAATAAAAGTTAAACTTTTTTTTTTTCATTTCATTTTCAGTTTATTTGGGGTTAAAATTGGAAAAAAAACGCTTTTTGTCCATTTATTTTAAAATCAACTCAAAATGAACATTATTAGTGTATTCCCTATTTAGTTTCGGTTGTTTTGCTAAATAATATGTATGGACGACTATGGCAATATTTTTTGTAGTGTAGCTGGGGATTTTTTTTTCCTTATATGGGAAAATTTAAATGGATTTTTATGAATATTTATGAATTTTTTTTGTGTATGTATGCATGTTTTTACTTTATATGTCCCCCATGAGGTTATAAAAGACTCCTAGGGCACATTTTCACCGTTTTTTTTTTTCTTTTAAAAGTTTCCCCCTGTAACTGGGGCATCTATAAGAGCCTCAGTTACAGGAGAAAACCACCACCTGTCACTGGTGATCCTAATCAGAGAAGGACTTGGTATAATTAGACCCAGCAGCTCTGAGTAACCCCTTTAGACCTGGTGGTGACGTGACTGCCGAGTCTATAGTGCTGGCGACAGGACTGGCTCTGCTCCTCTATGCATCACGCTACTGGTTATAAACCACATCTCCCTACTCCCAAGGATCTGCAAAAAAAAATTAAAAATGATGTGTTTATAATCTACTTTTTGCCCTGCTCAGTTGGTTGCATACTGATGTCATCCATTGACTTCTATGGTAATAATAGTGCATTCTGCAATTTTTTGCATCAGTAGAAAAATAAAAGGATCAATGGGTATATGTACCATCCGCAAAAAAGAGAAAAAGACCCATTTGAATGAGCCCTAAATTAGACATTCTATATTAATATTACTAGAACAACCTTTACAATACATACAATAAACTGTCATAAAACTCCTCACAAAACACTGGTTGATGGAAGAGCATGCAAACAGTAAGAAACGCAATCAGGCTGAGCCCCACCCCCAGACTTTGGCATTGTGTTTCTGAACGTAATAAAGCCCCCCCCCCCCCCATGCAATAGTACCAGAAACATTCAGATAATACAATATTAGAAAAAAATTAAAAAGTATCAAATATCGTGATATTTCGCAAGGTATCCTATTGCACTCAAAATTCAGGTATCGGTGCAACCCTAATTAGTAGTGACTACTTTTGCATTGCTGGAGCTCAGTTGCATTCACCTTTATTTGACAAAGCCTTAACAATGTCTCACATTAGGCACAGCCACTTTATAGCACAGAGCCATCTCTGGTAAACAATGTAGGGGGCACAATGCTTACTGGAGTGCTGGAGCCTCATCAAACAGTCAATCTGCATGAGTAAAGATTCAAGCTTCCACTTACTACTAGGATTACTCAAGACCTGTGGTGATCAGCATTGTGGCATCATAGTACAGGTGCACCTCAAGGCACAGTTCTGGCTCCCTTCCTCTTCACATTGTACACAGCAAATTTCAGGTACAATTCAACTAGCTACTCACTCCAGAAGTTCTCTGATGACTCTGCAATAGTAGGCCTCATTACCGGTGAGAACGACAGGGAGTACAAAGAATTGATCCAGGAATTTGTGGACTGGTGCCTGCAAAACCACCTTGGGATTATTGCTGGGAAGACCAAGGAGATGGTGGTGGACTTCCATAAGCGCAGTCCTCCTACCCAACCAGTGGAAATCCAGAGGACAAACACTGAGGCAGTGAAGTCCTATAAGTACTTGGGTGTCCTCCTCAACAATAAACTGGAGTGGGAAGAGAACATAAACAGACTTAACAGCAAGGGTCAGAGCAGGCTATACATGCTGAGGAGGCAGAGAGCATTTGGAGTGCAGGGGGCACTTCAAGACCTTCTTCAACTCTGTAGTGGCTTCAGCCATCTTCTTTGGTATAGTCTGTTGGGGAAGCAGCTTCTCAGATAGGGAGAGGAGCAAATCTCTAATATTATTGTTCTGTCATGGTTGGATTGTACTCTCTCGTTGCGAATTTCCCCACTGTGGGACGAATACAGGATTATCTTATATATTATATGTATAGTCTATACTAATCCTATTAATTCACAACTTATTTTTTTTTTTAAAAGATTTTATTTATGAATTTTCAATTTTTTAAATTCAACAATAACACCTTAAAACATTAGACTACGGCGCAGCGTAGTAATACTTGAGAGTAGCAGGACAGCATATTCAGATATTGCATTCGGTCAAATAGCATTCTAATATCAGAAATAGGTGACCATATCAGTACATATACAGCATGTAATCGCCGCAGTTGGAATTAATGAACAAACATTCAGACACCCATTCATGCAGACATACAAAGACATAACACTAACTACATAACACTCCACCCTCTTCACATGGGGTTCGAGCCAGACAAAAGGATACGTTTATGATATCTACTTTACACCGCAGTGTTAGAGTTCATGTTCCATCTAGACCAAATAAATTCAAATTTTTGAGGGCATCGTCTATATTGTTACCGAGTAATACATAGGATAACCTTGTTGACCACGATATCCATTTCTGTAGGGGAGGGGGGTCACGATCCTTCCAGGACATAATCACCACCTTACGCGCATATACAGAACGATATCTAAGAAGATCCTGTCATAATGGCCACCAATGACCTCGTTTATTACTCCCAAGAGGCAAACCTTAGGGTCAGCTATATGGGGAAAACCACAACAATTGATTGCTAGGAATGTTAGCACTTCTCCAAAGGCACGACCTGGGGCATGCCCACACACAATGTAGGAAAAACCACAGGCTACCTGACATCTGAAGCAGTTTCATCCTGTCTAGCCCCCATACGATTAAGTCTTACGGTGTGTAGTAAATTCTGTGGAGGAATTTTGTTTGTACTAGGAAATCCCTAGCGCTTACCACTGAGTCAAAGTATGAGTGCTCAACTTCCCCCATTCCTCTTCTGAGAGGTCTGGGATATCCTCTCCTCCAGCGCCCCTGAGCCCGGTCAAATGGTCTAACTCCCTGTGCTTGCAGAACAGTGTACACTTGTGTGAGAGTTTTGGATAGATCAGGGGTTCCTAGCAGGATTTCCAGTTTAGAGAATTCAGTGGACAATGTAAGGGACCCAAACTGGGCCTTAAAGGCATGTCTCAGTTGGGAGTAGTGGAAGGACGCCATGGGGGGCAGGGAATATTTCTCTTTCAGTTCACGAAGGGAGAGTAGCTCAGAATTTGAGGATAACAATTGGCCGATGAACTTGACGCCTGCAGCCCCCCACATCGTCCACCCAGGCAAGGAGAGAAGGTGTGGGAACCAAGGGTTTAACCAGATGGGAGATCTGGGAGACACTGGAGGGGGAGAGGAGGGGCTGACTAGCGATTGAGCTCTTCGCCAGCATACAGCTACGGTACGCAAGGGAATTGGGATTAGGGCCGGGGATTTGTACCTATATAGAAGGTTCGTAAGAGCTTCATATGACCCCATCAGAGACCCAGCCAAGGCAGTGGCTGCATTCCCCCTATCTATGTCGATCCACCACTGTGCGTAGACAAGTTGGGATGCTAGATAGTAAAAGTATAAGTCAGGAGCCGCTAATCCACCTCGAGATCTAGGCGCCTGTAGCACGGCCAGACTGAAACGTGGGCTGGTCCCTTGCCAATAGAATGTTCTTAAGATACTGTCCATACGTTTAAATATTAGTTTAGGGAGTAGCACCGGACAGGAGTGAAGTAGATATAAGAATTTTGGTAAATAGATCATTTTAAAAATATTGATGCGACCATAAAGGGATAAGGGTAATGTGGACCAGGCTTGCAACCGTTTCTCTGTGTCTGTTATCAGGGGGTCAATATTTAATGCAACATAATCCTGGACCCTACGGGACACCCTGACACCCAGATATCTAAAGCTGGAAACTACCTGCAAGGGGATAGATAGGTTAAGATTGGTATTACCGGATAAAGGGAAGAGAACTGACTTATCCCAATTTACCCGTAGGCCTGAGATGGAACCAAATCTGTCAATTAGGGAAAGAAGGGATACTAGAGAGGCGCCAACGTCTCCAAGGTATACTAAGGTGTCGTCCGCGTATAAAGAAACCTTCTCCGTGATCGACCCTCTCACCAATCCAACTATATCAGCGGAGAGGCGAATAGCCGCAGCAAGGGGCTCAATGGCCAATGCAAAAAGTAACGGGGACAACGGACAACCCTGCCTGGTGCCCC
>CM033644.1:60659576-60765373 GCA_019512145.1 Engystomops pustulosus
ACATTCAGGTTAGTTCTGACCCTGGCTTTCGGACCCTGATATAAAAGCTGGACAAGGGCCAGGAATCTGGGGCCTATTCTCATTTTAGCCAGTACGGCCCATAAATATGGCCATTCGACCGAGTCGAAGGCCTTGCAATTGTCAAGTGAAAGAACAAAGCCAGGATCAGGAGAGCCCTCAGCTGCTTCTATGTTTAGGAATAATCTCTGAATATTAATATCCGTTCCCCTACCGGGCATAAATCCCGTCTGATCCGGGTGCACCAGTGACAAAATCACCTTATTTAGTCTGGTTGACAAGATTTTGGCTAGAATTTTAACGTCGGTGTTAAGGAGAGAGATAGGTCGATAGGAGTCAGGGAGAGAAGGGTCTTTCCCGGGCTTCGGGAGAACTACTATAGGCAGGGGTGTATTTTTTTTAGGAGAAGGCCAACTGGTGGTGTCGGCTACTTCCCAAAGCACTATCACAGGTGTTGTTTGAGCTAGCCGAGAACAAGGGCTCTCTCTTGACAAACTCTGAGTGCGGAGATCATCTCTGAAGTAGGTGTTGGAGTCAATGTTGGAGGGGGTGTTGGGTAGCGTTGAATGGAGTTACACTGCTATGTGTATGAATTGAAAAGTGGGCACTATTTGAATGTGTGGGTACAGGTGTACCATGGGCAGCTGATGCTTGGTTTTGGAGCACCATTCCTAAACTACCATATTTGAGAGTATTGTTCATTGACATTTGCTCCTCATAAGTACTAACTCCTCAACAATGCTCATCTGCGTGAGATCACATCAAATGAAAGAAACGTCAGTGGTAGGAGGGTCGTTTAAGATCAGAGCGCTGAGGTAAATGGTTAGAAGATGTGCTTGAAGCTGAATCAAGACGAATCCTCAAGTTGCTGGCTGTGTAAGCGTCTTGTGGTAGTCCTTCAAAATCAACAGGCTCCCACACAGTTTTTGCAAGTTATCAGCACCAGAATTCCTGGCATTTCCAGGACGCCAATAGTTTGAGCTGCTCACAATTACCAGATGTGAAATTGGAACTTTCTGCAATCTCCTGCCAAGTGTTTGATCAAACGGGAGGCTTGACTTGGATCAGTGACAAATTTAAACACACACCTTCTAGTTTCACTTTTTTACGTCCTGGGACTGGCTATGGCTTTGGAGGGTCAGTGGTCTTTTCAACACAGCTCAAGAATAATGTTACCATCTCAGTAGTGTTCTTGCTGTATGCTGTCACTAGGTACTAGAACAACATTTACTACATATCATTTTTCAACGTCAGTGCTTTTTTACTTTTTCACGGCGCCAACTGCCCAGTTCTCGGACATTCTGGAAGAGGCGCAGACAAGCTGACCAAGAAGTGATTTTTTCGCTGGGGGTTCTGCGAGTCCTGAACGGAAAACAGCGACAAACGCTTTCTCGGGCTCTTAGATGACAATCTAACGTCTTTTCCAGATGGGATCTTAGTAGTGTTTGGACGGGACCACTGCTGAAAAACTCGGGGATGCAACACATAAAGTTACAGTAACCTTGACTGCGTGCTGCGGAAACAGAAGTGCCTTCAACTGAGCGACTTTACATTTGGTCCTTGTTGCCTCTGCCCTTTGTTCAGGGTCTTAACAGTTGAGTGTCACGAGCAACATCAAGAGAGATGTTTATCCTGACTGACTTTGGGTGTAAATAACATAATAGGTGTAGCTTTTCTAGATTTGGAACCATCTGTGTTCTCTTGGCACGGATCTCTCCTCCGTCAAGGTGTCAGGTTCAGTTTTTACCTCACAGAAGATGCCACAGTGTACCCATCAGTGGAACGGAGATTGCAAAGAAAACCACAGAGCCATTTTGATTTGTGGCACAGTCCTATCATCTGCCGAGTTGCCACTGCTATGACAGCGGAGTTTGTTTAACGAAGTAGTAGCATTGCTGGGAGCAAGAGATATTGTGGTCATTTTCACAACATTCAGGGCGGCCAACAGTGAAGCTGGCACCACATTTTTAATGGGCTACTGGGTGATAACCCACAGTGGTGGGTGAACGGATCGTCAAGGGGTTAGAACTGGCTGGCTTAGGCAAAAATCTGAGGTAGCGATGTTCTAGCAGATCGATCACCAACAGGACTTGCTGGAACATTTGTGGGGAGTCTTTGGTGACTGCTTTACAGATGCATGTGCTGAGTGACTACTGAACATTTAACGGTAGGACCTTCCCTCAGGTGATCCAATGGGACTGGGTGAGGTCACAAGTGGCCGTGCTTGTACCTGTTACAACACAAAAGTGTAGTTTAGTATAAGGAAGGCTACTATAATATTATGATTATTAGTGAAAGGCTATAACAACATTGGAAAGCACTAAAGCAATTTACAAGTTTCTGCATATTACTTTATAAACATATATTTATTCATTTGACATTGTTTGGCATCTATAAATGAGGACATCGTCAGGCCTCCATCTGCCAAGACGATCCCTTCCACACCCCTCAATCATCACATCACAGGGTTCTGGTGAGATAGAGAAGGATTATGCTGCTAGATGGCTGAAATTTTTTTATGAAAATAAAGTGTCCTGATCAGAGTTCCATTGTCAGGTCCGTCGCAGCAAAAAGCTCAATGCCACTTCTGGTAAGTCCCTGTATTAGATGTTTTCGCACTCTATTCAGTGCTTGCTTTACCCCTGGTACCTAGTAATCCGGCTTTTTAGTGAATTTTTGTATGGTTGGTGGTTTAAGGACCATATCTTATTATTGTATGCCATCTAAAAAAATGTTTTGCGCGTGTGGATTTTTTTTTTTTTTGAGACTCATAGAGCAATTAACGACCAATAAAGTTAAACTTTTTTTTTTCATTTCATTTCGTTTTTGGGGATTAAATTGGAAAAAAACGCTTTTTGTCCATTTATTTAAAATCAATCAAAGCAATATTGTGTATGTACCTTTAGTTTCGGTTGTTTGGACAAATAATGTACGGGACTTGGCAATTTTTGTAGTGTGCTGGGGATTTTTTTTCCTTATATGGGAAAATGTTGAATTTTTATGAATATTTATGAGTTTTTTTGTGATGATGCATGTTTTTACTTTATATCCCATGAGGTTGTTATAAAAGACTCTAGGGACATTTTCACTTCTTTTTTTTCTTTTAAAAGTTTTCCCTCCGTAACTGGGCTCACTATTAAGAGCCTCAGTACCGAGACAACCACCACCTGTCACTGGTGATCCTAATCAGGAGGACTTGGTATAATTAGACCCAGACAGACTCTGAGTAACCCCCTTTAGACCTGGTGGTGACGTGACTGCCGAGTCTATAGTCTGGCGACAGGACTGGCTCTGCTCTCTATGCATCCGCTACTGGTTATAACACAATCTCCCTACTCCCAAGGATGTGCAAAAAAAAAAAAATGATGGTTTTTAATCTACTTTTTGCCCCCTGCTCAGTTGGTTGCATACTGATGTCATCCTGACTTCTATGGTAAATAATAGTGCATTCTGCAATTTTTTGCATCAGTGAAAAATAAAGGATCAATGGGTATATGTACCATCCGCAAAAAAGAGAAAAAGACCCATTTGAATGAGCCCTAAATTAGACATTCTATATTAATATTACTAGAACAACCTTACAAACATACAATAAACTGTCATAAAACTCCTCAAAAAACACTGGTTGATGGAAGAGCATGCAACAGTAAGAAACGCAAATCAGGCTGAGCCCCACCCCAGACTTTGGCATTGTGTTTCTGAACGTAATATAAGCCCCCCCCCCCCAATGCAATAGTACCCTAAACATCAGATAATATAATATTAGAAAAAAATTTAAAAGTATTGGTATCAAATTGTGATAATTTGCAAGGTATCCTATTGCACTCAAAATTCAGGTATCGGTTGCAACCCTAATTAGTAGTGACTACTTTGCATTGCTGGAGCTCAGTTGCATTCACTTTATTTGACAAAGCCTTAACAATGTCTCACATTAGGCACAGACACTTTATAGCACAGAGCCATCTCTGGTAAACAATGTGGGGGCACAATGCTTACTGGAGTGCTGGAGCCTCATCAAACAGTCAATCTGCATGAGTAAAGATTCAAGCTTCCACTTACTACTAGATTACTCAAGACCTGTGGTGATCAGCATTGTGGCATCATAGTACAGGTGCACCTCAAGGCACAGTTCGGCTCCCTTCCTCTTCACATTGTACACAGCAAATTCAGGTACAATTCAACTAGCTACTCCACTCCAGAAGTTCTCTGATGACTCTGCAATAGTAGGCTATTACCGTGGAGAACGACAGGGAGTACAAAGAATTGATCCAGGAATTTGTGGACTGGTGCCTGCAAAACCACCTTGGGATTTTGCTGGGAAGACCAAGGAGATGGTGGTGGACTTCCATAAGCGCAGTCCTCTACCCAACCAGTGGAAATCCAGAGGACAAACACTGAGGCAGTGAAGTCCATAAGTACTTGGGTGTCCTCCTCAACAATAAAAATGGAGTGGGAAGAGAAACATAAACAGACTTAACAGCAAGGGTCAGAGCAGGCTATACATGTGAGGAGGCAGAGAGCATTTGGAGTGCAGGGGGCACTTAAGACCTTCTTCAACTCGTAGTGGCTTCAGCCATCTTCTTTGGTATGTCTGTTGGGGAAGCAGCTTCTCAGATAGGGAGAGGAGCAAATCTCTAATATTATTGTTATGTCATGGTTGGATTGTACTCTCTCGTTGCGAATTTCCCCACGTGGGACGAATACAGGATATTCTATATATTATATGTATAGTCTATAATAATCCTATTAATTCACAACTTATTTTTTTTTTAAAAGATTTTATTTATGAATTTTCAATTTTTTAAAATCAACAATAACACCTTAAAAACATTAGACTACGGCGCAGCGTAGTATACTTGAGAGTAGCAGGACAGCATATTCAGATATTGCATTCGGTCAAATAGCATTCTAATATCAGAAATAGGTGACCATATCAGTACATATACGCATGTAATCGCCGCAGTTGGAATTAATGAACAAACATTCAGACACCCATTCATGCAGACATACAAAGACTAACACTACTACATAACACTCCACCCTCTTCACATGGGGTTCGAGCCAGACAAAAGGATACGTTTATGATATCTACTTTACACGCAGTGTTAGAGTTCATGTTCCATCTAGACCAAATAAATTCAAATTTTTGAGGGCATCGTCATTATTGTTACCGAGATAATACATAGGGATAACCTTGTTGACCAGCGATATCCATTTCTGGAGGGGAGGGGGGTCACGATCCTTCCAGGACATAATCACCACCTTACGCGATAGTACAGAAACGAGTTAAAGAAGATCCGTCATAATGGCCACCAATGACCTCGTTTATTCATCCCAAGAGGCAAACCTTAGGGTCAGCTATATAGGGGAAAAACCAAATGATGAGAGGAATGTAGCACTTGTCAAAAGGCAATGACCTGGGGCATGCCCACACACAATGTAGGAAGAACCACAGGCTACCTGAACATCTGAAGCAGTTATCATCCTGCTAGCCCCCATACAGATTAAGTCTTACGGTGTGTAGTAAATTCTGTGGAGGAATTTTGTTTGTACTAGGAAATCCCATAGCGCTTACCACTGAGTCAAAGTATGAGTGCTCAACTTCCCCCCATTCCTCTTTGAGAGGTCTGGGATATCCTCTCTCAGCGCCCCTGAGCGGTCAAATGGTCTAACTCCCTGTGCTTGCAGAACAGTGTACACTTGTGTGAGAGTTTTGGATAGTCAGGGGTTCTAGCAGGATTTCCAGTTTAGAGAATTCAATGGACAATGTAAGGGACCCAACTGGGCCTTAAAGGCATGTTTCAGTTGGGAGTAGTGGAAGGACGCCATGGGGGGCAGGGAATATTTCTTTCAGTTCACGAAGGGAGAGAGGACTCAGAATTTGAGGATAACAATTGGCCGATGAATTGACGCCTGCAGCCCCCCACATCGTCCACCCAGGCAAGGAGAGAAGGTTTGGGAACCAAGGGTTTAACCAGAGGGAGATCTGGGAGACACTGGAGGGGGAGAGGAGGGGCTGACTAGCGATTGAGCTCTTCGCCAGCATACAGCTACGGTACGCAAGGGAATTGGGATTAGGGCCGGGGATTTGTACCTATATAGAGGTTCGTAGAGCTTCTATGACCCCATCAGAGACCCAGCCAAGGCAGTGGCCGCATTCCCCCTACTATGTCGATCCACCACTGTGCGTAGACAAGTTGGGATGCTAGATAGTAAAAGTATAAGTCAGGAGCCGCTAATCCACCTCGAGATCTAGGCGCCCTGTAGCACGGCCAGACTGAAACGTGGGCTGGTCCCTTGCCAATAAGATGTTCTTAAGATACTGTCCATACGTTTAAATATTAGTTTAGGGAGTTAGCACCGGACAGGAGTGAAGTAGATATAAGATTTTGGTAAATAGATCATTTTAAAAATATTGATGCGACCATAAGGGATAAGGGTAATGTGGACCAGGCTTGCAACCGTTTCTCTGTGTCTGTTATCAGGGGGTCAATATTTAATGCAACAAATCCTGGACCTACGGGACACCCTGACACACCAGATATCTAAACTGGAAACTACCTGCAAAGGGGATGTAGGTTAAGATTGGTATTACCGGATAAAGGGAGAAGAACTGACTTATCCCAATTTACCCGTAGGCCTGCAGATGGAACCAAATCTGAAATAGGGAAAGAAGGGATACTAGAGAGGCGCCAACGTCTCCAAGGTATACTAAGGTGTCGTCCGCGTATAAAGAAACCTTCTCCGTGATCGACCCTCTCACCAATCCAACTATATCAGCGGAGAGAGGCGAATAGCCGCAGCAAGGGGCTCAATGGCCAATGCAAAAAGTAACGGGGACAACGGACAACCCTGCCTGGTGCCCCGGCCCATGGGGAAGGGGGCAGAGACATTCAGGTTAGTTCTGACCCTGGCTTTCGGACCCTGATATAAAAGCTGGACAAGGGCCAGGAATCTGGGGCCTATTCTCATTTTAGCCAGTACGGCCCATAAATATGGCCATTCGACCGAGTCGAAGGCCTTGCAATTGTCAAGTGAAAGAACAAAGCCAGGATCAGGAGAGCCCTCAGCTGCTTCTATGTTTAGGAATAATCTCTGAATATTAATATCCGTTCCCCTGCCGGGCATAAATCCCGTCTGATCCGGGTGCACCAGTGACAAAATCACCTTATTTAGTCTGGTTGACAAGATTTTGGCTAGAATTTTTACGTCGGTGTTAAGGAGAGAAATAGGTCGATAAGAGTCAGGGAGAGAAGGGTCTTTCCCGGGCTTCGGGAGAACTACTATTAAGGCTTCTCTCATAGAGGGAGGCAACGAGCCATGCTCCAGGGCTGTGTTAAAAACATCAAGAGACTGAATAGCTAATTCCACCTCCTCTGCTGAGATGGGGGAGTCTAATTCTAGAGATTGGGCAGGGGTTAGGCGCCACAGAGGAAGGTCATCCAAAAAAGCATCCATTTCGGCAGCCGTAGTAGATATGCTAGGACTGTACAGGGAAGAATAAAATTCTGTAAACACCTTATTTATGGAGGTAGGAACATGTACCAAGGCCCCACTCGCATCTGCTATAAAGGGGACCGAAGCACATGGTCGTTCCGCCCTGGAGAGGTATGCAAGTAACTTACCATTTTTGTCCCCAAATTCAAAAACTGAGGCTTCAGAAGCCAAAAGGCGTTTGCTAGTGCGTTCCTTGGCCAGAGCAAGATGTTCCCGCTGTACCTGCGCCCAGGCCCTCTTATTGTCCCCACTGGGATTCTCTATGTATCTCTTTTCAGCAACCTGAAGTCTAGAGGTCAGCCCTCTTTCTCTATCGCCCATGACCTTCCTATGCCCTGCCACCCCGGAGATGATCGCCCCCCTCGTAGAGGACTTGTATGCGTCCCACAGAAGCAACGGATCTGGATGGTTATGATGGGTTTCCCAAAAATCATTATGATCTGTCTGCATTTTCATCTGCACTGTAGGATTAGAAAGCCATGCAGGGTGCAGACGCCAAATTCGGGAATCACAGGGAGGACCAATCAGTAAATTGAGAACCAAAGCAGAGTGGTCCGAGATACTACGGGGGCAGTGGAAGATAGAGTCAACCATGGGGAGCACGTCAGGAGAGCCTAATGCCAGGTCTATTCGAGAAAAGGTCCTATGCACTGAGGAGTAAAAGGTATACTCTTTCCCCAAAGGATATTTCCCCCTCCAGAGATCTTTCAAGCTAAGGGACATTATCCATTCATTTAATCGAGTTGATGCAGGGTCTACCCCACTAGTGCGATCTAGAGATGGATCAGGCACCGCATTAAAATCCCCTATACAAATTAATGGACCCGGGGGCATGGCTGCCAGTTTATCTGTCAGTGCTTGTAGTGGGCCAGTATCAAAAGGAGGAGGGACGTACACTGAGGCAATGGTGAAGGAGGACCCCCATAAGGAGCAATGCAGTATGACAAAACGGCCAAAATGGTCGATGGCCACCTGTAACACCTCTATTGGGAGGGATTTAGATACCAGTATAGAGACACCTCTTGCATACACTGAATATGAGGAGTGGTAACCCCTAGCTACCCAGGCACGTTTCAGTGATAGAATTTTTTGTCCTGTAAGGTGCGTCTCCTGTATACAGACTATATGGGGAGACTGTTTCTTAATGGTATCCAAAATTATAGCTCTTTTAAATTTAGAATTTAGCCCTCTAACGTTCCAGCTTATTACCTTAATTGGCGCCATAAGAGTGAGGGGGGATATGGATCTGGCTGGATAGTTGGAGAATTGGAACCTGCAAAGAGAAATGGAGGGGACATAGACACATACAACCAAGCACACACACATACACACAACTTTACCACAAAAAACACATAATAAAGCATTAACATGAGTAAACCTGTAACCCAATTGTACATTAGAAATAACCCCCCTGTCTAACACTCTAACAATTGAAGTGCAGACCTATACCCTCGAACTATCTAACTACCAGGAACTATGGTCCCCAACTAGGATAAACCCAAAAAACTGCTTATCCCGGGAACCTGACCCCTACAGTTAGGGGGTTAGAAAGTAAATGATGGATAGCACCGATCACTTAGATACAGAGTAGAGGAGACCCCCCAGTAATTTACTAGAGGGGGTGGAGGCATCCACCTTGAAGTATTGTATGACATTGCTTAGCTATATTAGAACTGGGACCCCAGTTATGGCACGCAGGGCCTCCTGACTAAAAGGAAGGACTTTGAGTATATTCCAGCCCAAGATCAGGGAGGAGGGGCCGCCCTAGCACTTCCAGGAGCCCTAGGGGCTGAGTCCACCCATTGCATGGCTTCTGACGGGGAGGTGAAAAAACGGGTCCTCTGACCATCTATCACACGGAGGCGTGCAGGGAAAATCATCGAGTATTTGTACCCCTTATCCCTTAGGCGACTGCGAACCTCATTGAAGTGGGTGCGCTGCTTCCGCACAGCAGCAGAAAAATCGGGGTAAAATGCTATTCTGTTATTACCCAAGAGAATCTCCCCTTTGCCTCTAACCGCACGCAGAATTGCGTCCCTATCCCTAAAGTGTAGTAGTCTAACTAGGAAAGGCCTGGGATTTCCCCCCGGAGGGCCAGGGCGGGTTGGGACTCTATGGGCCCTTTCTACCGTGAAAAACTGCGAAAAAGTCTCTGCAGGAAGCAAGTCCTTCATCCATTTTTCAAAAAAGGCGACCGGATCAGGACCCTCAGCTTTCTCGGGGAGACCAACAACTCTTATATTGTTGCGCCTTAAGCGGTTCTCAAAATCGTCCGCCCTGTCTGCAGCGGCAGCCATCTGACGTTGTAAATCAGTAATCTGAGCGGGCATTGGTCTCTGGACATCTTCAACGTCAGAAATGCGGCGCTCCGTCTCCGTTATCCGCTCCTTAGCTTTATGAACGTCATGTCTCAGGATGACAAAGTCCTGACGGAGCTCATCCACTTTGTTAACTAGCTTAGATTGGCAGGAGTTAATGGCCGCTAACACTTCAGCAAATTTCTTGTCAAGCACCTCAGATGGATCCATAGGGATGTCCTCCGGATCGTCAGGTTGCAATGGGCTCTGAGACCCATCAAACATGGAGGGTGAGGGACCAGGAGATCCATGAGGAGAGGTAGGCTGAGCGCGTGAAAACCTGCCCAGCTTCCTTGCCGCATTAGATTGAATTTGCGCTAAAACAGCTTGTGAGGTGGAGCACGCCTGGTTATCCAGAGGGTCAAGAGAATGGTACAGGGGGTCTCCAGGAACTGATTCGTCATCGGATGGCGGCGCAGAGGCACCTGATGGCGCCTTGCTTTGTTTAGCTGTTCTCCTCCTGTTGCCCATTGTACTATCAGTGTGAATTACAAGCATACAGCACCAGTAACCCAGTAAGCTTTCAAGGAGGGTTAAATTGAATCAGACAGTCACTAAGGATACACCAGGGTAGATAGCAGAAGGACTAGAACCGAGCTCTATGTAGTATAGTGGAAGTAACCCCTTCAGTGCCAGATAGCGATGTGAGCAGGGGGGGGGTCAGGAAAGTCTCTTCTTCACTGACACGGGTGTGCTATGTGAGGAGAGGTTCTGTGGCCAGGGGAGCAGACAAGCAGCCTACCTCTCAGCAGCAGTTGAGACAGGACCCCGAGGCAGTAGTTCCTGAGCTGACCCTCAGATTCACAACGGCGGCAGCGCCTGGAAGGCAGGGGGGGGGGGGAAGTGCGCCCACTTCACTATGGCGCCGGCACACCAAGTGCCGCACACTCCTTACAGCAGCGGCCGCCCTCAGTCTCGGTCCGGAGGACCGACTCCTCGCCTGCCGCCGACACCGGGTCCCGGAAGGAGGAGTGAACGAGCAGGCAGCGCCCGGAGAGCAGGAGGAGGCGGCGCGCCAGATCTTCAATGGCGCCGGCACACCACGTGCTGCGCGCGCCACGCCACCGCGGCCGTCCTCGACCCCGAACGGGAGGCCCGACACCTCACCAGTTCCCGGCACCCGGCCCCGGGACACAGTGCCGCGAGGCACCTACAGCGGCAGATCCTGCTTCACTGGTTCCCCAGCAACAGTGGCGGCGCCCGGTCTCCGCTTCAGTCCCTCCGACTCGTCAGGGGTTCCAAAAGACAGGCGCCACTCCGTCCTCCGATTGCCAGGTAGGTCTGCGCCGGGTGCCCAGATGCTTATTTTCACGGATGGCTATCCAAATGTCAGGATGGAGGTCAGGATCCCGGGAGCTCGCCGGTATGCGTCCTCCTAGCTCGGCATTCGGCCACGCCCCCTAATTCACAACTTATTTGAACACTGTCATTATTCCAATTTTTTAAAATGACCATAAAACAAATGTTATTCTCTATCTATAGGTACAACAACGTGCGTGTGTGTGTGTTAAAGGCTCAACACTACATACGCACAATTTATTTTCTTCTACACCAGTCAGTTTAGAAAATATCATGTGTTTATCAAAGTTTTTGCAAATTAAAAACTGAAAAGTGTGCCATGCATATGTATTCAGCTCCCCTTTACGCTGGCAAATGAGAAACACATAGTGACTGCTGGCTGCCCACCTACACTGACCGCCAAGACAAGGAGTGCACTCCAATAGGCTTAGGGTAACTCAACGAGCAGCAGAGAGTCACAGCTCAGGTGGGATTTACATGCCCCCAGTGGCTTTTCTGGCAGCATTTGACAGGTTGAAACCAGCAAATGGTGCCAGTACCAATCGCTCGCCAGCCCTCTTCAAAACATCCTTAACAGCACCTTAAGGTACTTTTATGTCACAGGGGTTAAAAAAGGATCCCAACATAGAAACCTTTCTAAACCAAATTGTGTTTGATATGGTCATTGTCTTGTTATGTGCGAGAAAGATTCATTGGAGTGTTTATTTCATATTATGGTATGTTTTTCTTTATGGGTACTGTTCAAACAAAAGTGTAAATACTTTTCTAGGGTGGAGAAAGCATTTGCCCAAGATGGATATAGCCAAATACAGGGCAATCCTGGAGACCATCCTGCCAGAGGCTGCAAAAGACTTAAGAGTGCGGTGTAGGTTCATACAATGGATTGTTTAAATGAAAGCATATCCGTGTGTTAAAATGTCCAGACCTGAATTCCATTGATAATTTATGATGTTCAAATGTTCTCCAAGCAATCTGACTGAGCTAGAAAAATTATGAATACTAAAATGGGAAAAAATTCTAGCTTTCAGATGTGCAAAGCTGGTAGAGACATAACCCAACAGCTTTCATTGCTGCTAACGGTGGTCGTACAAAGTACTGTATAAGGCGGGCTGAAAATAAAATGCCACACATAATAAATATTTAATGTGCTAAAATTTGGAAAAGCATATATCATTTAATTAACATTTCACACAACAATTGTAACTTGCTACTACAGGCAGTCCTTGGGTTATGTAGGTTTGTTTGTAAGTTGAATTTGCGTGACTATATATTTTGTAATTGTCACCTCAGACAAAATGTTTGTGACAATTGTTTTCAAAACTTTTGGGTTGTCATACGCACCAAAATGAATGCTGAATCTTAATTGCAGACACCATTGATAACTCTTAGGCTACATTCACACGAACGTATGGGGGACGTATATACGGCCGACGTATATACGGCCGATATACGTCCCCCATACACTCCTATGAGCGCACGGCACCCTACGGGAGCGGTACGGTGCAGCACACGTGCGGCACCGTACCGTTCCGTACCCGGGAAAAAGATAGGACATGTCCTATCTTTTCCCGTAATACGGGGCCGTGCGCTATAGGTTGCTATGGAGAGGGGCGGGGGTAAGCTGCGCTCACCTCCTCCTCCTCTCCCCGTACACTGCCGTTGCCCGCTACGGTACGGTACGGGCGGGCAACGGCAGTGTGAATATAGCCTAAGGCTACATTCACACGGACGTATAAAAACGGCCGTATACGTACCGTTTTTTTACGGGTTACATACGGCCACATTCATTTCAATGGACAATACGTCCAACCATTTATATTGCCGTTTTTGACACTGGAGTGTACGGACCGTATACTGGTCGTATAAAAATATAGAGCATGTCCTATTTTCTCCCGTATTTCAGTTCTGTATGCCCTAAAAGTCTATGGGCATGTATAAAATACGGGTTAAATACGTGCTGCATACGGATGAAAAACGTCACGTATTTATACAGATATACAGCCTGTAGATACAGGACTGGAGAAATACATGTCCGTGTGAATGCAGCCTTACAGCTGATCACTGTAGCCTAGGACCAAAGTACAGTAAATTACCAACATGCAGATGTCTGTTTGTAACTAGGGTGTTCTTAATGGCCTGTCTGAATAGTTATTTTGAGGAATCTTAATCTTTACTAAACCCTTATAAGGACATGAGTAGCACTGCCTTCTGGGATCATTTATTTACTCTACATCGGACTACTGCTTGGTGTAAAAATTATAGTTAACAGAATTTAAAGTAAGCAGAGATTGCTGGCATAATTCAATAAACAAACTCTACAAAAGTGTATGTAGCTATAAATAGAGTATGGCACAGGACATGCTACTAAGATGCAAAGCTAAATGCAAATAAAATTGTATTTTAAAATATAAGGAACTTGTGGAAATTACCGGAATTGGACTAGGAACAGCGGCCACAACAATTCCAATAGGCTGAGGCGAAAGGATTGCAGGGCTTCCATTACAAATGCTAGTTATTCCATTGGGCGTAGACCCGTCTTGTTTTTTTATTTGGAGTTCTCCTGGTAAAGGCGACTGTAGCTTTTGTTCTTGCTGCTTTTTCTGGATTTTCCTCTGCAACTGTTGTTTGGCATCTACAGGAGAAGCAAGGGTCTTCACTTGAGGGTGGAAAGCATTGCTTTCAGACATAGGCACAAATGCAGATGTCTGTGTTATTCCTTTCAATCCTGCAAAAAAATAAATAAAATTAGCACATGGTCATGTACCGTAAACAGCACATATACACTCACCGGCCACTTTATTAGGTACACCTGTCCACCTACTCGTTAACACTTAATTTCTAATCAGCCAATCACATGGCGGCAACTCAGTGCATTTAGGCATGTAGACATGGTCAAGACAATCTCCTGCAGTTCAAACCGAGCATCAGTATGGGGAAGAAAGGTGATTTGAGTGCCTTTGAACGTGGCATGGTTGTTGGTGCCAGAAGGGCTGGTCTGAGTATTTCAGAAACTGCTGATCTACTGGGATTTTCACGCACAACCATCTCTAGGGTTTACAGAGAATGGTCCAAAAAAGAAAAAACATCCAGTGAGCGGCAGTTCTGTGGGCGGAAATGCCTTGTTGATGCCAGAGGTCAGAGGAGAATGGGCAGACTGGTTTCAGCTGAAAGGCAACAGTTGACTCAAATCGAACCGTTACAACTAAGGTAGGCAGAAGAGCATCTTATGAACGCACAGTACGTCGGACTTTGAGGCAAGATTGGGCTACAGCACCGGGTGCCACTCCTTTCAGCTAAGAACAGGAAACTGAGGTTACAATTTGCACAAGCTCATCGACATTGGACAGTAGAAGATTGGAAAAACGTTTCTGGTCTGATTAGTTCGATGTCTGCTGCGAATTCGGATGGTTAGGGTCAGATTGGCGTCCACAACATGAAGCAGGATCCATCATGCTTGTATCAAAGGTTCAGGCTGGGGTGGTGGTGGTGTCATGGTGTGGGAATATTTCTTGGCACTCTTTGGGCCCCTTGGTACCAATTGAGCATTGTTGCAACACCAAGCCTACCTGAGTATTGTTGCGACCATGTCCATCCCTTTATGACACACAATGTACCCAACATCGATGGACCTTTCAGCAGGATAATGCGCAGTTCATAAAGTGGAATCATCTCAGATGTGTTCTGAACATGACAATGAGTTCACGTACTCAAGTGGCCTCCACAGTCAACAGATACAATCCAACAATAGAGCATCTTGGTGGAGTGGTGGAACGGAGATTCGATCATGGGATGTGCGATGCCATCATGTCAATATGGACCAAATCTCTGAGGAGGATTCAAGCACCTGTTGAATCTATGCCACGAAGAATTGAGGCAGTTTTGAAGGCAAAAGGGGGGTCCAACCCATTACTAGCATGGTGTACCTAATAAAGTGGCCGGTGAGTGTAGATCACTTTTCAACTAAATAAAAGGGCCCTCCTCCCCAAGAACTATATTCAGAAAGTACAGGCCCCAGATCCTGTTTGAATGGACCATTATGTGTCCTGCAACTCTATTCATTACAACTTCTCCTCACTGCACAACTGCATCAGAATATGGATTCCTGTTTTAGTATAATAATTTAGTAGTATCCCATTATGACCAGAATTCATACAAGTGTATATCTGCTGGAAATTACATCAAAATCCAGCAAGATAAACCAGGGACACTTACGCATATATCCAGGTACTGTGACCGTGGTAATCTTCTTATATCATATCTGTTATCTTTTACCGCCATCCTTCTACAATAAACTTTAACATTGTGCTAATGAGCCTGAGGGGCTCTGGTGGGTGGTGTTCTCAGAGCCCCTCAGTGCTGCAGCGTCACAGGCCGTTACAATGAGCTCCCAGTGCGAGGGGAGATCTGCTCTGCTCATTGTGACAAGGAGTGAAAAGAAAATACAGGGTAAAATTACCCATTTGCATACAGCTTTTGGACCTCATTGCTTAAGCTTCCAGGCATGTAGAGGGACAATGAAGGGATAGAGACAATGCTTTCTAATGGCAGTTTATGAAAATATATTTAGATTAGGGGGTTATTTTGCATGGCGGGTTCTCTTTAACGAGTTAGAAGTGCCCTCCCAGTAGCCCCTCAGGCTCATTAGCATAATTTTAAAAGTTTACTTTAGAAGGAAGGAGGCCATGGTTAACAAGTATAAGAAGATTACCACACAGTGCCATGTCTATGGGTAAGTGTCCCTGGTGTATCATGTTTGATGGTAGATTTCCTTAAAAAGCCAAATAAGGAAATATGTAAAATTTGTTATTTGAAATGTCAACAGTTACAAGTAGTACAAGCAATTAAAGAAAGCAATGCCTTGTGTATGGTTATAAAACCAATAATAAAAAGTACCTTTTTGCAACATACTTTCTTAAAGCAATCTGTTCCTGTGCCCTGTTTTTCCCCTACCTATCTGTTTGGCAGTTTGTATTCACTAAAGCAGATCGACAGGCTGATAAAGTTACTAATAACAGTCACTGAATATTCTTATTTCCTAACAGAGCTAAATCAACAAAGAAGAATATATTGTGTAGGTATGAAGAGAGTTAAAGAGGCAGTGTCACCAGCTTTTACACCACAAGTTCCCCCAGGTAGGGTATAAAATATTATTTAAAGCATTCCATTTTTAACACTAAAACTTGCCAGACCAGCAGGTTTCCTGTATCTGTGCAAATATGAGAATCTCATTAACACACACAGGTTGCGGCTGTGATGAGTAGTCAGAATTTAGAAGTATATCTGCATCTTACATCGTTAATTGTCTGTATCGCTGGTTCTACGGCACAGAGATGCATTATGGACAATAACATTCTCATCTTTACATCGACACCAGAAAATTGGCTCTACCTACAATAGAACTGTTAATTCAGTGGTTTAAAAGCTGATGATATTGTCTCTTTAAACTTCCTGTCCTTATCCATCTTTAATACACTGCTCATTACAATGTACAAAATAACAAAACATGGGATACAGAAACTTTTTCCTTGATCAAGTATATTGCAAAGGATATTATGATCACCTGCCTTTTTTATTTCTAAAATAGTTAGTTTTTTTTTTTTTTAGAAAAATAGATCTGTTTTCTCAAAAATGCTGACGATCATGTAAAAGAGTTTAGTTACAGAAAGAATTGTAGTCAGCAAAGCACATAAAGTACCATGTCTACATGCAATACCTGTAGGTAGCAGAGTGCTACAGAAATCTGTCCATGGACATGTGATGTCATACAGGTGCACGAGCCGTTATGATCACATGGCTCAGATTACTCTCTATGATAGAATAAGCCTTGCTCCTTCATGTCCATCACATGAGCATCAACA
Organism: Engystomops pustulosus; assembly: GCA_019512145.1. Taxonomy (NCBI): domain Eukaryota; kingdom Metazoa; phylum Chordata; class Amphibia; order Anura; family Leptodactylidae; genus Engystomops; species Engystomops pustulosus. Next base: position 60,676,606 of record CM033644.1, read on the forward strand.
GATTTCTATCCGCTGAAAGTGGTCAAACCCTTTAATTTTATGTAGCAGTTATCCATGTTGTGTACAGAGTTTCTAATTTCCAAGTAAACCTCTGTGTATTACCCAATCTTTTATAATGTGGCACTCTCCTGCCCATAGGTATTGCATGTAGACATGTTAATTTTTGTGCTCCGATTACTTTCTGTGATATCCATGAAAACCATGAGGAATTGATATAGAAATTATATTGGAAAATTGTATAACTTTTCCTTACATAAAACATAAATTATTTGCTTAAAGTGGACATAATTTCACAGCGGAAATAAATTACCTGCAGAATCACCAGCCATTACAGTTAATGCTGCCATTGATTTAGTACCAATATAGTGGCTTTTAACCAGAAAACGAGCCAGATCCAAAACTGAATCAAATGGCTGACTAATGACCTTCTGAGCCCATTCACAAACAAGGCGACAGGCTGCAGACACAACCTCTTCATCCGCATTCTGCAGCTGAGCAGATACTTCCATCCCATCCAGCTAAAAAATAAGAACAGCAGCAGTTAGAAGAAAGCAAGCAACACATATCTCCTTGTAAATACAGCAAGTTTTACTATAAAAGTCACAGTCAGCAAATGTATTGCATTGCATCTTATCATGGTATATCAGATATAGAGCTGTGTTCACAGTTCTGCTGGTTATCAAAGTCACAATTTTCAGACATTACCCTAACAATGCTCATTTTTTAACTATATTGAATCACTGTTCAGTGAATAAACGTCTCAAAATAAAAACGAAGAACAGCCACCTTGGTGCTCACTACACCATGACCAGATGTAATAGACCTCTATAGGGACTGTGATCTGGCTGCAGTTTTTACAACTAGATCACAATGTGTTTGTGTGCAGGGAAACTCAGCTCTTAACAGTTTAGGATAAACAAGTTTTGACTACTTTATTACAAATTAAAATAAAAAAAGCCTCTTTCTAAATATTGTGTTTTTAGAATAAACATTGGAAAATAAAAATTAAGCAATGGTTTAAACACTTAATTGCACAAACAAAAAAAACTTAAAGAGCAACTCTGTAAAGATTTTTTTTCCACAAATCAATAGCTCTGGGATGTAAAACAACTTTGCCTATTATCTTTGCTACCTATATGGAGCAGTTTCTTTCCCCCTCAGATTACCTCAGAGCTGCAATGGCTGCTTCCTCGGCATGTGCTGACAAGCCCTGTGTGGGATGGGAGGAGCGGCTGCTCCCTGCTCACAGGGGAGGAGGTCATGTGACGCAGATGTCTGCTGCACAGAATAGTGAGGTACACGATCTCCCCTGTTCCCCATCAGTACCTCCATCCCAGTCTGTGATTCAACAGAATTTTGTCTCTCTCCTCTTGCTGCTGTTATCGACAGTATAAGCTCTGTCCAGATAAGCTATTAACCCTTAGTGCCCACAAAGCAGAAGCATAGACTTCATGTACTCAGGAGGTCGCACTAACATTTTTACAGAAGGCCAATAATACTCCTCTTTCTATTTTTGTTAAGTATTTTTAGCTGCGGAGTATGAAAATTTCAGTAATACATATATATATATATAGCTGATAGCCGTATATAATGTTAATAGATGCTACTTGTACAAAAAAAAAAAGATCTCAGTAAGTATCTTCTGTTCTGAAACAGCAAATTGTGGCAGTATAATTATTACATAATGCAGTAAACAAGGGGTACACAAGCTTTTTCTTTGTTTTCTCAAAAAGCTCAATGAACAGACGATAACTGACCCTGTCGCTGGTGCCGTGCCCTGCCCCCCTCCACCTAGCGGCTAATGCCACCAACCACCAGTACACCCTCAAGGCACAACGCTCACACCCTCCGTGCACACAGCACACACTCACCACACACACACACTATACATAGAGTGAAGTGAGCACAGTGACAAGAAAATACACTTGGTGTTACTTGGGGGAGTTAATCAGCCTTTACAAGTATCATGGACACTTGTAGAGGCATTATGGTGACCTCCGAGTGGTCGTATACTCTGTTAACTATAAATGGGTGTCACCGTTGTAATCCTGATTGTAATGATGATGACTAGGAGAAGCAAATCTGTATTGAACAGAAATGTTCATCTATTCTGAGAGCCTACTGGTCAGTGAGTAAACAAAGATTTTAGTTTTTAAATTGATAATGAGAATTTGATATACATCTTTTTCTGTTACTACAATCCCTTATCCAATATTTGTTTGTTCACAAATTTCCACCAAAATGTCACAAGATTCCTGAAGACATTATTCAAACAAACTGTAGAAGTAAATTCACCTGGCATCATTTGACCTGGATTTTTTTTTTTTAAATACTGGGTCAAAAACTGCTTTTCTACTTTTGCAAAATTGATTTTGACCAATATGCCCTGGATTCCCAAAAAGCATCCACCTATGGAGCCACTCTCCCATTTCATTTCATAAAAAGAAGGATTCTGCTATAGATTTTCCAGTGTGAACTAATCCTAAAATAGTTTTTACAGATCCAGAGATTAGGATACAAAACAATTATTATAAGTCACAATATCTATGTAAAATCTATTTTTAAGATGAGCAGTATCAAATAGCTATTTTTTATTTACAGAGACTTTAAAAAAATATATATATATATTTAACATACAAGTAGAAGAATAATTTTGACAATTACCCCATCTCCAGTCTTGTTAAAATCCAGATTAGGCAGTGTTGGCATGTGCACAAAAGCTTTCTTCCTCAATCCACTATAGCAATACGTAATTTGGTTAAGGTACACTTCCCAAACTCAGTAGAACAAGAAATACAAACAAAGGTCAAAATCAAAAACATAAAACTGTTTAGAAATTCAAATATAATTAGATCATACAACGTCCTTCACAAGATTTTCTCCTAAACATCCTGTCTCGTCTCAAAATGGGACTTAAAAAAAGGAAATAAAAAACGGTTTTATTGTCTTTTGAAAATTACCAGATTGAAGTCTTTAAAAAGTTTTCTAAAGAGTTCCAAGTACATTTTCAGAAAATGCTGCTTAAAAGTTTCCTTGTCCACTTCTTAATATCCTCTGTGCTTACTTCCTAATATGCTTCACTAACTTCACTAAAGTTGATGAATTTTGTCTTGCTTGCAAAAGGGACAGAAGCTCATTGAGGTGTCAGATTACACGGCAGCTGTACGTAGAGGGGAGGGGTAGCAGTAAATCAAGGTAAAGTTGGGGTAAGATGAACGTTGGATACTGCACATATTATAATAGGGGAGGAGCTGTAAAGCAACTCAATGCAGAGAGCAAAAAGCTTTTTTAAATAATCAAAAGAATTCCACAGTATAGACAACTGTTCCTGAAAAAAATACTTTGACAGTAATGCTACATTCACATGAACGTATGGGGGACGTATATACGGCGTATATACGTCCCCTATACACTTCTATGGCCTTACGGCATCGTCCCGTTCCGTACCCCGTAGAAAGAAGACAGTTGAGGGACACGCAGAAGCCACAGACATCGTTTATCAGCAGTAGCTCCAGCACCAAGAAGCCTCAGGAAGCCTGTGTACTATTCAACTCTGAGGTAAAGCAGCAACAAAGATTATACATATGTACATGTGTGTATTTATATATACACACACACGAGGTGCTGGAGCTGCCGCTGATACACGATGACTCTGGCTTCAGCGCGTCCCTCAACTGTCTTCCGCTATTCAATAAAGCGGCCCGATGTATGTGAACGGCGCATGTGCAAACTATGCACGCTCACATATTCTTATCTTTATTTCACAGTCGGAAAGCCATATACCAAGCGCCTGCGCGGCCATATCTAGGGACAACATGACCTGTAACTAAGGGTCAAGTTAGCCCCATGTAAAAACATTTATGGCCATTTGCACACTTTTTTTTTTTTAATAAACCATATTAGTCACATGAATCTCTACCCAACCTCCTTTAAACATAAAAAAAATAGCTGAGGTGGGAATACCCCTTTAAGGATTTAAGGAGCGAGCCAAGCCCTCTTCATACAAGGGCAGCTGTCAAGAGGCACCCTTAAGAGATTGGTGTGGGTCCTCACGGGGGAAAAAAAAAAAAAAAAAAAAAAAGAATATGTCCCTTTTACCATCCATAAAAATTTGGATGAAAGCTATGAAAGGGTTTATACTTTCCAAAATAGTATTAATGTAAATAAATGCTCAGCATTCAAGCATTAAAGAAAATTACACTTAACCCCTTAGGGACCTATTTTGGCCTCCTGGACGCAGCCCCATTTTCAAATCTGCCCTGTGTCACTATAAGCGGTTATAGCTTTGGAACAACATAAGATATCCAGGGGATTTTGAGATTGTTTTCTCGTGACACATTGTACTTCAAATTAGTTTAAAAATTTGGATGATATCTTTTGTGTTTAGTTATGAAAAAATTATTTATTTTCAACATTCTAAATTCTTTACTTTTGATGCAGATAGTCATAGCATCCAAATAAATTCATAACTTACATTTCCCAAATGTCTGCTTTATGTTGGCATGGTATTTTAAGATTCCGCATATTTTACTAGAATGTTATGAGGCTCAGAATTTGTGGGCCATTTTTACATTTTTTAGGAAAATCACCAAAACCTATATTTAGATGGTCCTGCTCAACAATTAATTGACTGTGAGAGGCCTAAATAATAACTAGCTACCCCATTATGGAAACTACACCCCTCAACGTACGAAAAAGCACTTTTAAGAAGTTTGTTAACCCTTTAGCTGTTTTATAGGGGTTAAAACAAAATGGAGGTGCGGTCTGCAAATTGTAATATTTTTTGACAATACATTCATTTATTTTGAGTGGAAAATTAAGCATTTGTAATGGATTTAATGAAAAAAGGCTCCACAAAGTTTGATACCCAATTTCTCCCGAGTACACGGATACCCCATATGTGCTGGTAACCTGCTGAATGGACACATGGTCGGGCATAGAAGGGAAGGAGGTGCCATCAGGAGCAGATTTGCTATGTCACATTGTACAGGCTATAATTGTTTTTAACGTGGACCTATAGGAGCTTTTTTTGCCACAAGAGATGCACTTTTCTGGTACATAATTTAGCTAATTGGTGAGATTTTATTAACTCTTTGTTGGTAGTGCGTAACATTTTTTAAATCACATTTTAGAGCAATATTTTTTTAAGTTATTAAAAATGATCTTTTATCAGAAAGTTTTTTGAGCCCGTTTTTTGATTCCGTTTTATTATTTATTTATTATTTTAAATACCAAATATTTTGGGTTTTTGTGTGTGTGTTTTTTATACTTTATTAAGTGTTTTTATGAGAATTGTGACATTGTGACATTATGTGACATTTTAGAAGCTAATATTTTTATGTATTTAAAAATCAGAATAAAAAATAAACTTTAGCGGTTTTTACTTTTTTGTTGACTTATACTTACTTGAACCAGTGATGCTCTGATCGCTAGTTCAAGTCTACCAATTCATTGTAGAGCAGTTTAAACTGTCTGAGCATGCAGACACATGCACAGACAGTTTATAGTCAGACCCGGAAGGGGTCTAACGGCTGGGAAGATCAGGCAGCTCCGGGGCACTTGGCAGACCCCGGGCTGCCCAGAAGAGTATCGGATCCCCTGGAAAGTGGCACCGGGGATCCAATCCATAGCGGGAAGACCCCTAGTGTTAAGGGGTTAACACTCATAATCTGAGCCGACTCCGATTGCAAGTGTTGAGCGCCATGTCAGCTGTTATATACCCCTGAAAGACGCTGCTTCTGGTGCCGCCTCCGTTGGTGAGGTGGCGCCAGAAGCATGACGTTACACAACGTCCCCGTGCGGGAAGTATCTTCCCGCAGAGATGTACTATAACGTAGGGGTTAATGCATGCCAAAGTATGAAAAAAATATATGGGTGTAAGAATATAGCAATACCAATTGTTTCTGTTGCACTGTTTTATGTTAAGATATTTAGGTATTAAGTAGATTACACAGAACATGAAATTGAGTCATTGCTTTTAATTAAATAAAATTATTTTTCATGGCTTAACTTGCTTAACTCCTTATGAGTTAAGTGCAGTGTACGGCAGATTGTCCTCCGCTTGCATGTATCATTCTCTAAATTTAGTGGCAAGTTAAATGACAACAACAGATGTTTTGTGATGGAGCCCAAGCAGCTTTGGTCACACTACAAGTAAAGGATATTTTGATTTCCCTCTTGTGCCCAGGCGACGTGCCTTCATGTTTGGAAATACATTTTTCATTATCTTTCCAAAGTCAGCAGCACTTAGTGGGTGATAGCCAAGATTGTCACAATAGCTCCTGAAATACATAAAGATGATAGTATGGGTGGAAGTATCCAAGTTGAATAAACTTTTCAATTTTGTTCCATTAAATATTTTTTAAACTTTTGGTTAGTGACCTTACTGAATGGCTAAAGGCATACATAAATATACACACGTAAGGGTACCTGTTATAATATTAATATTAACATTGAGAGTTCAGAGGCTGTAAAAGGAAGAAAGACCATTGTTATATTAGTAAAACTGAGAATAAAAGCATAAACAAGGTATATTACTGAAATGCCTAGAGTCTGCCTGCCCATCAGTTGGTGCTGCAGAGGGTACATGGAGACCTCAAGCGCAGAGCTCTCCCCCACACACAGCGGGTGTCAGCTGTACCATGGTTGTACCTGAATGCGGCACCTAACAGCATTGCCAGTGGGTACTGCCATTTTGGATGGCCTATCCGTGGTCATGACAGTCAACAGTCGTCTCCAAGAGACTTGTAGGCATGTGATGTATACTGATCTCTGCCAACTCTGTCACAAAGGATTTTCCAGAGCTTTTCTCCTGGGTTTAGATTAGGACTCTGGGCTGGCCAGTTTATGGTTTCAATGTTTTCGGTTTCAAAGAACTTCTTTACCTGTTTTGCCGTGTAACAGGGGGGAATAGTCCTGCATGAAAATCTGCTGGCTGATTGAGTGAACGCAAGGAAAGAACCAAGTGTTGTTGAATAAGATTCTGGTACACAATTGTATTCACTATGCCATGTAGCAGTATGAGAGATCCAACTCCTTCTACAGAAAACATTCCTCAAACCAGAACACTTCCTCCACCACCTTTCAATGACTTTTTTATACACGTTTGGTTCAGTCTTTCTGCAGTTGGCCGAACACAAAGATTCCTATCAGACCCAAATAAATTTATCTTGCTTTCATTACTAAAAATGAACCACACGACATCCTTCTAAGGAAAGGAGATTCTTTCTTGGTAACGGGACTTAAATCTAGGTAACTGGAAATGGTGCTGTATGCTGACAGGTGCTGGGTCTCTATTGCACCTGACTAGTGTTCTGATGTGGATGCTTGGCGTCCATAAAGAAGGGTGTTTTTTGTCGACTGTCTGGGTCTTTGGTTGGTGGTGGCCTTCTACATCTTGTAAGCCACATAGCCCTGCAGTGGCGCTGCCTGTGGGTCTTATGACCAAGCAGTGTACAAGATCAGAATGACACCAGGGCAGCTCCATGCAGGGGGTACAGGGCCGCCAACCTGGTTGTTCAGCAGAGGCCCGCAGGAACGTCTCCCAGTGGGCAGCCGATGGCCTACTTCGGCTCTCTAGGGCTGCGACTTGCGGCACTGTGGACGTCTCGCAGCAGCTCACCTACCACGAGAGCGTCCTGCGCTGGCAGTGTCCATTCCATCCAGTGATAATTCCTCTAGGAGTCGGGTCTCCGAGGTGGCCCAGGCCAAGAAAGGGCCATCTGAAACTTGGGGGTGCACAGTCAGTCAATCTTCCTGGTCCACTGTGCTGCATATCATGCACAGGTCTGGATGCTCGTCTCTCTGGCATGTCCTGCACTGGTCTGGATGTTCGCGTCACCGGTCTCTTCATTTTGTATAGCCTCACGCAGATATGAAGATGGATTAGCTCTTCACGCAAACGGGGCTAATCGGCTTGTGATAAACCGCCAATGTTTCCCGCTTGCAACCTGCCACTTCTAGACACAGATTTCACATCTGAGTGACAAATAATGAATGAAGTAATCTTTATATAAAGAAAGGCAGCTCCTGATGTGCCAAATGACAAACATAAGATATAGTAACCTACAGAAGAGCAAGATGCATGCATTGTACTTACTTATACTCATCGTAAACCTCCTGCTTTGGCAGAGAAGTCTCTGGGTGCTCCTCTAAGGTATTCCGAATCCAGGAGAATGCATGAGTCTGCTGAGCTCGGCTAGATGACAATGAGCTCTGATCACTGAAAATTCATAGTAAAAAAAAAAAAAAATTAAATTTACTTGACTTTCTTTTTGAAGGTCACCGTTACAAACATCCAATAGCATTTGAGTATTTCTGTACAGCTACACATCAAGTCAACTCATTAAGTCAGTAAGACAAATAATGCAAACTACCGAAAAGTTATATTCTAGTCCATAGCTGCCAAGATGGAGTTCTCAAACTTTGCGGGTGGATTTAAAATAGAGGAAAAGGCTCAGATGTGTTTCATATATTTTAACACAGGTGATTTGGAAGTCTGATCCACATGAACAAATAACATTTTTGGAGGAAAATTATCCTGTTTTTTCCATATAACCATTAAGTTTAGCCAAGTTGAGTGGCTGGATATTTAAAAAGTAGAATAGTTCAGCCATGTGCTATAAAAGAACACACCACATGAAAAACCACATTAGTAAAAGGGAAGACTGCAAGTTTATGTGCCTATAGGTTCACAACACAAAGCAAATACAGGCAGTCCCCGGGTTAGATACAAGATAGGGTCCGGAGGTTTGTTCTCAAGTTGAATTTGTATGTAAGTCGAAAATGTATATTTTATAATTGAAGTTCTAGACAAATTTTTTTCTTTTGCCCCAGTGACAATTGGAGTTTAAATTTTTTTCTGTAATTGGACCAAGAATTATCATTAAAGCTTCATTACAGACACCTTATATCTGATCAATGAAGTCTAGGACTATAGTAAAGCATCCAGAGAGCTTCACCAGAGGTCACAGTGGGCAGAGGGGTACGTCTGTAACTATGGGTTGTCTGTAAGTCGGGTGTCCTTAAGTAGGGGACCGCCTGTAATGATAATAATTCTTTATTTATATAGCGCACATAGATTACACACACTGCACAAAGCATGTCAAATTAGTCCCTGTCCCCATGGGGCTCACAAATTCAAAAAATATTTTGGTCGGCGGTATTACAGTATGTCTCATGCACACAACTGTAAAAGAGGGCCATGAGATATCGGCAAAAAAAGCATCAAGCTTTCATTGGAGTGTCGAAAAGTGCCATACACAGTACTCGGCTATCCCAGGCATTCACATTCAGGCTGGAGATGGCCGAATCCTGTGAATCAGACACTCGCAAACTATTAAATGGAGCTGCAGGACACAAGCTCGACCTATTAGTTTAAAAACAAGACCCCAGTTCTGCAGATTGCCGGGGGTCCCATCAGTTGGACCCTTACACATCAGCTTTTAAAAAATATAACGATTCGATTTTTCACTTTCAGACTGGAGGTACACTAACTATATGGAAGAAATTCACAAGAACAGTAGTGGATTTCCTGCTCAGAAGTCTTATATTTTCAGGTATTGACTTACTATATGGCTTTCCTTTCCAGCTGTGATGTGATCACTAAGGCTCAGAGGTAAACAAAGTGTTTATTCCTTTCAATTGTCCAACTTCTTTAGGATATTAACCCCTTAAGGACACAGGGTTTTTTCGCTCATTCTCGCACTCCACCTTCAAAAATCCGATAGAACCTTTTTTCCTATTTTACATGTACAGACCTGTGTGAGGGCTTATTTTGTGCGTAACAAATTATACTTTTCCGTAATGTTATTTATTTTAACATGCCGTGTACTGCAAAGCTGAAAAAAAATTCCAAATGTGGAAAAATGGGAAAAAAAAACGCACGTTCTTGTGGGCTCAGTTTTTACGACTTTCACTCTTCGCTCCAAATAACACACCTACTTTATTCTTTGGTTCGGTGCGATCGCGGTGATACCACATTTATACAGGTTTTATTGTGTTTTAATACATTTTCAAAAATTAAACGAATGTGTACAAAAAATAAATTTTTTTTGCCATCTTCTGAAGCTAATAACTTTTTCATACGGAGCACGGAGCTGTGTGTCATTTTTTGCGAAATGAGCCAACGTTTTCATTGCTACCATTTTGAGGTCTGTTCGACATTTTGATAATTTTTTATGTGATGTAAAAAGGTGTAAAAGTCGCATTTCTGACATTTGGGCGCCATTTCCCGTCTCGGAGGTCACCGCCGGCCGTAACCGTTTTTATATTTTGATAGATCGGGCATTTTGGGACGCTGCGATACCTAATGTGTCTGTGATTTTTACTGTTAATTATGTTTTATATCAGTTCTAGCGAAAGGGGGGTGATTTGAATTTTTAATATTTTATAAATTTTTTTATTTTTTAAACTTTTTTTAAACTTTTTTTTTTCACTATATCTTAGACCTGTGATGCCAGAGGTGGCACTCAGAGCCATTTCTGTGGGCACTCAGGCCATTACAGAACAGACAGAGGTCACCAGACAGGAACAAATCCAACAAATCTTCCTGCAGTCCCAGGTGACTTAAGAGATGCTGCTTTTAGCGCTATTTTAAAGCAACACTTCATTGGCTGTTTGGAATGGTGGGAAAAGTGAGAAGGTGTGGACAGGGCTGCATTATCTTTGAAAGTCATCCTGCTGGACCCACCATTCTTCTTCTACAGACCCTGGAGAGAAGCCGCAATGAGAGTCTGAATTTGCCCTCCTTCTTTCAACTATATTAGTGGCCTCAGGGGCTGATACGATTGAAAGATGTGGAAGAACATGTAGCAATAAGTTACTGCTTAAAATACCATGTTGGCACTTCGTGAAATATAAGTGGGTTTTTTGTATTCGTTTGGGCATTCGGTCTGTAAAAGGTTCGCCATCACTGTCTTAGATCATCTAGGGTACATTAACCCTAGATCAGTGATGGCGAACCTTTTAGAGATCGAGTGCCCAAACTACAACCAAAATCCACTTATTTACCGTGAAGTGCCAACATGAAATTTTAAGCAGTAACTTAGAAAGGGAAAGAAATGAGAAAGGGAAAAGGAGGAAAGGGAAAGGGGGGGGGGGAGAAAGGAGGGGAAGGAAGAAAAAAGGGGATCTGGTTTTTTGTCCTTTACTGAACCTTTTCCACCACTGCAGCTTGGGTTTAAGCGTCATACAGACATTAAGAAGGGTTGAGATTTGTCGAACTGGGTTCCGATAGCTCATGAAACGGCTTATTTCAGTTGATTTAAAGTTTGGATTAGTCCTTGGGGGTAGGGTGACTAAGTTTCGGTCGTTATAGGGTTACAAAAATCGTTATACCTCTAACTACCTTAGTTCATCTAATCTAAATACTTGGAATCTAGGCATATAGCGATTCACATACATGGTGTGGGAATTTAAATGCGTTAGTGCTTTGTTCTCAAACCCCTTAGAATGGTGGATTGTCCATTTCGATATTAGCTTGAATGGTAGCGTGGCTCATTGTGCTGCCAAATTAAAAGTACTGACAATACCCCTCAAACTTGTTTCCCAGGAGATGATCAGGTGTTAAGCAGGTACTCGATATCTTTGCACAGTTTTTCCTAAATAAATAAGAAAATATGGAACAGATTAGACAGAGAAACAAAACTTTCTGGCAAAGACGCTGCCACATCCAGGGTGTATACCGTATATTCTTTACCTATGTAAAGAACACTTGTTACATGCAAAAAGGCATAACCCTTTTCAGGCATTCCCATTGAATGTCGATTTTCTATTCCGTTGATAAGTTGAAATTTCTTCTTTCATATTGTTTTTTCTGGCAATTGTAAAAGTATCTGGTAACAGATTATTATACTATGCTGACTGTTTATGCATTGGCAGGGGGAGATAAAATATTGTCCAATTCTAATGAATGGGTTACTCTAATGTAACAAAGCAACAAGTCCTACGCAGGCTTTATTTTCATGAACTGTCTAGTTAAAATGTCTTCCGGTTTTCAGAAAACAAGGCATAATCCTCTCTCTCATTTGTTTACAATCTCCATAGTGAAACTGAATTAAGGCAGAAATAATAAATATTAAAGTTTTTTTTTGTTTGCCCTTTTGTGAATTTACATTGAACTCAATAGGAAACAAAAGTGAACATAAGTGCTCTGTTTTTATTTTGCCTCCGTTCAGCTCTTCTATAACATTGTTTTTAACAGAAATATGGAAGCAAAAGGTGAAGAGCATGCACATAAATTATTAAGGTCAAGGGGAATGAAAAACGGTCTAATTAATATGTGCCACATTTATCAAATATTTAACCATTTTCAAAACTAGCAAGAAACAAAGGAGTGGACATGGGCCTGCTGCACAGTCTATAAACTAAAACTCTTCTCAGCATGTCATGTGACCGGAAGTATGTCTCTAAATTCCTGTACATTCAATAACTACTCTTATGTTAGTGATGACATGAAGTCACAGCAGCCTTCATGGACTTCTACTCCTCACCATCTTCCATGGAGACTGCTGTGATTTCATGGGATCAGATACATAGATGGGGGAGTGTACTGCAAATGTTCAGGCCTTAATTGAAATCATCGGGATCACATGACAAAGTGCCCAATGATGTAACAGAGATCTCAATGTTCCGCATAGCAGCATGTTCTGTAGCAGTAAGACATGTCAATCATGAACAAAAAGGCAGGGAAATGCAAGTAAAATTTACTATGCAGGACTCGCCTCGTGTCACTAAGATCGCATCAGGTGAGTTGCATATAAGTCACAAACTGATTTTTTTAAACATTGCAGACATAGAAAGGAACCATTTAGGGATATGGGCAATGCTTTTTAACATCTTAAGGACATGGCATAAAATGTTTTATTGTAATGTGTGTAAGTGTGGGGGCTGGATAGATGTACCACTATACATCTATAGTTCTGCACTGCTTTCTTGACATTCTAGACCATAAAATAGATGCAGATGGAGAGTCATGTGATCTCTAACTGGTGATTGTTCATGGACTTTTAATAGATGTACAGTCCAAGACCGAAGTTTGCGACACAGGTCCTCATTCAAAGAGTTTTCTGTATTTTCAGATTGAAAAAATTGTAATTATTAACAATCGTAAGGCATCAAACTATTAATTTACACGTGTATATGTACTTTTACAAAAAAGTGTGAACAACTGAACATGGTATTTATAGGTTCTTCAAAGTAGCCTGCCTTTTTGCTTTGATTCCTGCTTTGCCACGTCTTTGATGCCTCTCATTGAGCTACACTAAAAAGACTTACTGCTACCTGTTCTCTCACATCTTTCAATTATAATTGGTGGTCTGAGCCACCAGTTTATAAAGAAGGAGGGAAAGATTCAGATTAAGCATTGGCTTCTTTTCGCAGGGGTCTCTCTGTATAGGAACAAGGTCGGGATCCAGCATGATGACCCTCTCTATATGCAGTTCTGTCAAACCTTTCTCACTTTTTCCATATTTGCAAACAGCCACGAAGTGTCGAAATCGAAGTACATCTCTAATTTTCCTGGGACTGCAGGGAGATTCCAGTGTTTCGGGGAACTCTGTCCTCGGGGTCTGCCTGTGTCCCATTATGAAAGGGCTTCTGAGGTGCCAACCGGGTCTGGCACCCGTGCCATAGGTTCGCCACCACTGCTCCTAGATGGTCATGATCGCTCCTACCATAGGTACTGCAATACTTCTGTATTGCAATAACTATGGCCTTTTGGCAGCTCGCTTACTGTTGTAACGAATCTGCGGAAGCCAGATAACCTCTGGTCCAACGAATGGACCCTAGCTTACTATGGCAACCGTCGCCCGCGCTAGCCGCCGTCTTTTAATCAGCCCGGCGACTTTGCCGCATTAGTCGGTGGGGGTTTGCTGGCATATGGCACCACCCCCACCTTTGTATGAAGAGTCACTCCGGCAGCCCTTAGCCTCTTCATACATTCACTGTACCTCGCGCCGTAGAGCTACGCGCAGAGATTTTAAAGGGGTTAGAATTTGGACGCTTTGTATAAGCATAAAAAAGGGTGGGGGTTGTTTGTTTGGGAGGGGCAAGGAAAAACGGGTGGTGGTAGTTTTTGGGCAGGGGTTTTTTTTGGTTGGTTTTTTATAAATGTTGATTTTTTTATTTGAAGGTATAGTGGAGGGAATTGTTTGGCAGGTTTTGTTAGTTGTGATGGATTTTTTTTGCCAGAGAAGTTGGATGGGGGGTGGGGGGGATGTTGTCGTTTGTAGTAGGTTGTTTTGGGTGATTAGAGGTTGGGTAAGCGGGGGGGGTGGTGGTGGTGTTGTTGGGGAATACGGAGCCTTGGTGTGTGATTATATGTTTGGGATGGTATTAGGTCTAGTTGGATGAAGAGGTGACTTTATAAGAAATGGGGGAGAGGCGGGAGTTTTTATGGTTATGTTTTAAAGGGGTATTAGGGGGGGGGGATGGATACAGGTAGGTGTTCTTTGTATTTGGTTGTTTTTGTTTTTCGATGGATGATGGGTTTTTATAGGAGGGGTAGAAGAGGTGTTTGGGAGCTTTATTGGGACTTGGTATGTGGGTGATGATGGGGGTTATTATAAAGCGGGTTTCATGTGGGTTTGTTTTTTGTTTGGTTTTATAAAGTGTGAGAACTGTCTTTTGATAGTTTTTTTAGGGTGCGTAATGAGTTGATTGAACATGATTTGGGGGTTTAAGGTGTTGGATGTGTGATTTGGTGGGGGGAGTGTTTGTGTGGTGTATGGGGAGATTGAGGGTCGGGGGTGAGTGGCGTTATGGAGGGAATGGTAGAGGTTGCTAGAGAGTTGGGGGAGAGGAACGTGGTGGTTTTATATTTTTAGCGGAGTGAGGTTCAAGGGGTGATGCGAGGTGCGGTTGAGAGTATAGAGACGTATAGAACGGCTTGCGTGGTATGGTGTGTGGGAGAGTTGGGGAAGGTGGGGTCCTTTGTGATTTTTCTGGTGGGTTTGTGTTGTATTTTTGTATTTGAAAAGTTTGGGTTAGGTTTGTTTGAGTTCGTTGTTTATGTATTTGCAGTGGGGTTGAATTTGGGGTGGGAAAGGTTCAAGGACGATGGGAGGGTAGGGCTATTTTTGAATGGGGTTGAGTGAGACGATATATGATTTTTTGTTTGTTGTGTGTTTAGGGAATGGGATTTGTAGGGGGAGATATGGTTTGTAGTTTGGTGTGTGTAGTGTTATGTTTGTTGTGGATTGGTAGCTTGAGGGAATATTTTGGTATTGGTGGTGATGAAGGTATTTTGAGGTGGTGGTGTTTATGTTTTTGTGTGGAGGTACAGTTTTTGTTAGGGACTTTGAGTTTCAAGGGTTTAGATTGGGATTTGGGAAAAAAGTGGAGGTTCATATTTGTTTTCTGGGTTTTGGGTTAAGCGGGGTAGTGAGTTTTTTTTTTGACAAGGGGGCGAATTTTGTGTGTGAGTTTAGAGATGGTAAATGGCGAATGGGGGTGGGGGTGCGTGGTTGATCTGTTTTGTGGTCGTGTGGAAGGGTTGAAAAGACTAGGAGGGACATAGAGTTAAACTGGGGCCGGGGTGGAATACTGGGTATGTAAATTTTGATGTTGGTGTGGTATTAGGTGAGGGTTGGTGATATTTGTTGGGGGGAGGTGGTTATGTTTGTATTTGTATTAGGAATGGAAAGTGGGGGGGTGGGGTGATGTGGAATGAGTGTTTTGCTTTTGGTCAGGGTGGGGGGGAGGGGGTAGGGAAATGGCTTATGTGTATGTTTGTCTTAACGGTTGTCGGGGTGCTAATGGACTATTTGGTTATAGGTTTGTGTTGAGGCTGACATAAGACAGGTTATCTTAATTTTGGAGAAGGAAGGGTTAGAGTTAGTGTTTTGTGTTAGGTCAGGCTAAGGAGTTGTTGAGCTGGTGGAGGCACCGGAGGGGAGGGCGTTAGCGAGTCTGTGGCGAAGAGCAGTTTTGATATTTTGGTTGTGTGATTTGTTTGTATAATTGGTGTGATTGGTTTTTTGGGACCCTTTGTTGCTCACTTCTCCCGCCGGTTTTCTGATGGTTTGGTTTTGTGGGTGGGTGATTTTTTTTAGTTGGAAGACGGGGGAATTGGACTTGTAACGTATAAAAGCGATTGGTTTAGGTGTTTGAATTTGTGGTGCGGAATGTTATTTTGATTGTCTGTTGCTATATGTGGAGTAGGTGTAATGAAGTGGGTGATCCGGAATTCATTTTCTGAATTGTTGGGGATTTTTTTTGGTTGTTTTATTGTTGGTGGCGGTGAGGATGCGGATTGGACCGAGAGTGCTATGTGTTAGTGGTAGTACTGTGTGGTTGCTGTTTGGTGGGTTATCTGGGTTGGTGTTGTGTGATTGAGACCGACGGATGTTGTAGCGGGTATTCAGGGTGGTGTTATAGGTGGGAGAGTGGTTTGAGGGAGTCAGAGATGCGGGCATAAAAAATGAAATGACATAGGTAGCAGGTAGCAATTCTAAGGACACAAAGACACTTACCTTTTCTCCACATTGCTAGGACCAGAAGGCAGTTGGAGGTAGAGGTAGAGTTTCTCAAGATCTGTAAACTTCTCAACTTCTTGCTAGAAAATATATGAAGAGCAGGTGTTTAAATAGAAAGATTAAACATGTATATAAATGTTGATCACTTAAGGCTTTATTCAGACTGGTAAAATGACTACACTTAAAAACAACCAAAATTGGAGCACAACCGATATAGGGTATTCTGAAGAGAAGACTAATCTGCCTAAGAAACTTTAGATTTATTATGCCTTCTTCATTAGCGTCTTCAGGGATATCAGGGCGTGGAGCAGCCCATCGCATTTACTATAGTTTCTGCAGGCAAACCTGCAGAAACTATAGCAGAGATCTCCGCCAGGTCAGACCTCGCCCAAACTGTACCAATATGGCAGAGATCGTGCCAGAGCTTCTTAGTAGGTCTCGGGACGCTGGGGGGAATAATAAGAGTGGCTTCTAAATTTCCCCTGCCTTAGGTAGTTCACAATTAAATAGTCTAGCGCAGGGCAATATTATTCAAATGGAAACTTAATATAAAGCACGCCTTACCGACGCGCCTTAAAAGTACAGCACATGTCAAGTCACGGGCTGAGTCTTCTCCATAGACGGCAAGTCTTTGCTGCAATGCGGAAAGACTTACCGTGCGGGCTACACGAGCTGTCATCGGGGTGATGGATGTGCTTAGATTGGCTCGAGGGCGTGCGGAAACGGCAAACTACACGTTCTTAAAAAAAGATGGCGGCGCCGATCAGACAACCTAGGTAGTCTGAAAAATGGTAAAAAAAAAAATATATATATAATTATAAATAAACAGTATAAATCATGCCCGATCAAAATATAATAACGTTTTTTCACTGCGTTTAACCCTGTAACGGAAAATAGCGCCCAAAGTAAAAATTGTCACTTTTTTGCCACTTTGAATTTTTTTTTTTTTAAATCTATAAAAAGTGATTAAAAGGTCGTACTGTCCTAAAAATCATAGCAATGAAAACGTCATCAAAAGGCGCAAAAAAATGACACCACCCACGGCTGCTTAAAAAGAAGTATGAAAAATTATTCTGCCAGAAGATTACAAAATACAAAAAAAAAAATTGTACAGGTTTTAATGTTTGTAAATGTATGAAAACATTATAAAACCTATACAAATTTGGTATCCCCATAATCATACCGACCCAAAGAATAAAGTAGACATGTCATTTGGGGAGCACAGTGAAAGCTGTAAAATCCAAGCCCACAAGAAAGCTACTAATGTATTTTTTCACCATTTTCACTGCATTCTGAATTTTTTTCCCGCTTCCCTGTACACGGCATGGAATATTAAATACCATCAGTATGAAGTGCAATTTGTTACGCAGAAAACAAGCCATCACAGAGCTCTTGACGTGTGAAAATAAAAAAAAAAGTTATAGATTTTTGAAGGTGGGGAGTGAGAAATAGAAATGAACAAAAAAGGTTCAGGTCGTTAATGGGTTAAAACCCCTTAAAAACTCACTACGATTTCTCAAATACTCCCTAATATGGAACCACTATTCATAAGATACAGATTCTCCCTATTGGCACTTCCATTCAGTTAGTGCTATGTGTTCAACCCCTATATTGGTGAAAGCTTGGTCCAAGAATTCCTATTACTTATGGAGCAGGTGGCTCATTTGCTGCCAAATTAAAAAGTACTAGCATAGCCCCACAACTTGTTTCCCAGGGAGATCATTCAGTGCTGATAAGCAGGTACTTGATATCTTTATTCAGGTTTTCCTAAATAAATAAGAAAATACTGGAACAGATCTAGACAGAAAACAAAACTTTCCTGGAGAAAGACGATGCCACAATCCAGGGGTGTATACCGTATATTCTTTACCTAATGTACAGAAACACTTGTTACATGCAAAAAGGCATAACCCTTTTCAGGCATTGCCCATTGAATGTCGAGTTTCTATTCCGTTGATAGAGTTGAAATATTCTTCTTTCATATTGTGTTTCTGGCAATTGTAAAGTATCTGGTAACAGATTTATTATACTGCTGACTGTTTATGCATTTGGCAGGGGGAGATAAAATATTGTCCAATTCTAATGAATGGGTTACTCTAATGTAACAAAGCAACAAGTCCTACGCAGGCTTTATTTTCATGACTGTCTAGTATAAATGTCTTCCGGTTTTCAAAACAAGGCATAGATCCTCTCTTCATTTGTTTACAATCTCCATAGTGAAACTGAATTAAGGCAGAAATAATAAATATTAAAGTTTTTTTTTTGTTTGCCCGTTTGTGAATTTACATTGAACTCAATAGGAAACAAAGTGAACATAAGTGCTCCCGTTTTTATTTGCCTCCGTTCAGCTCTTCTATAACATTGTTTTTAACAGAAATATGGAAGCAAAAGGTGAAGAGCATGCACATAAATTATTAAGGTCAAGGGGAATGAAAAACGGTCTAATTAATATGTGCCACATTTATCAAATATTTAACCATTTTCAAACTAGCAGAAACAAAGGGACATGGCCTCGCTGCACAGTCTATAAACTAAAAACTCTTCTCAGCATGTCATGTGACCGGAGTGATGTCATCTAAAGTCCTGTTACATTTGCAATAACTACTCCATGTATGTATGTGATGACATGAAGTCACAGCAGCCTTCATGGACTTCTACTCCTCACCATCTTCCATGGAGACTGCTGTGATTTCATGGGATCAGATACATACATGGGGGAGGTACTGCAAATGTTACAGGACCTTAATTGAAATCATCGGGATCACATGACAAAGTGCCCAATGATGTAACAGAGATCTCAATGTTCCGCATAGCAGCATGTTCTTGTACAGTAAGACATGTCAATCATGAACAAAAAGGCAGGGAAATGCAAGTAAAATTTACTATGCAGGACTCGCCTCGTGTCACTGGACTCGCATCAGGTGAGTTGCATATAAGTCACAAACTGATTTTTTTAAACATTGCAGACATAGAAAGGAACCATTTAGGGATATGGGCAATGCTTTTTAACATCTTAAGGACATGGCATAAAATGTTTTATTGTAATGTTGTGTATGTGTGGGGGCTGGATAGATGTACCACTATCATCTATAGTTGCTCACTGCTTTCTTGACATTCTAGACCATAAAATAGTTGCGTGAGAGTCATGTGATTCTCTAACTGGTGATTGTTCATGGACTTTAATAGATGTACAGTACAGACCGAAAGTTTGGACACAAGTCCTCATTCAAAGAGTTTTCTGTATTTTCAAGATTGAAAAAATTGTAATTGTAATTAACAATGAAGGCATCAAAACTATTAATTTACACGTGTAATGTCTTTACTTAACAAAAAGTGTGAACAACTGAACATGTTTTATTATTCTAGTGTTCTTCAAAGTAGCCGCCTTTGCTTTGATTCCTGCTTTGCCACGCTTGTATTCTCTACACAAATTCCATAAGAAAAGATTTGTCACAATCACAGGTGTACCCGTCCATGGCTCACTGAGAAAGGTTCTGCCCCAGTCACATGAGGACCCCGCCCCAGGAAGGAAGACCAAGATTCCCTCTGCTGCTGGGAGAAGTTCATCCGAGTCACCAGCCTCAGAAATCGCAGATAACAGCAGCTCAGATTAGAGACCAGGTCACTGCCGCACAAGAGGTCTAGCAGCAGACCAGATCTCTACAAAACTGTTAAGAGGAGACTGTGTGCAGCACCGTCATGGTCAAGGAATGGACATTAGTACCAGTGGAAATCTGTGCTTTGTGTCTTGAGCGATGAGTCCAAATTTGAGATCTTTGGTTCCAACTACCACGTCTTTGCGCAGTGTTCAGAAATGTGAACAAATGGAAATGGCGGTTTCCCACCAAGAGTTAAGAAGGAGGTCTGCCCACTTTTTGTTAAAAGGGGTATCCAGGTTAATTTTTTTTTTTTATGGGGCCGGCTGGGAGGTGCTATTTAAACATATAAACATGTACTTACCCTCCGTCCGGTGCTGCGATTGTCCCGCGCCGCCGCCCGTCTTCTCCGTGCGTCGGTTTTCATTACACCGGCACACAGGGAGCTTCCGGCCGGCGGAAGCTCCATGCGCACCATCTCCAGCGCTTACAACGTATGAGAGATAGGGACGGATGGGTGAGCCGTCCGCACGCGGACCGGAAGCTCCCTGTGGCCGCGAAGTGACCGCGCGGCGCGGACATCGGCGGCGCCGGAGGAGGCAAGTCCATGTTTATATGTTTAACTATCCCTCCCCACCCGCCATAAAAAAAAATTAAACCCGGATAACCCTTTAAGTATGGTAATGTTCACAGGTGTTAATTCCATTGTTTACATGCCATCAGGGTAAATCTACATTTTTATAGTCATGAAAGCAGAAAACTCTTTGAATGAGAAAAAGTGTCCAAATTTTGGTCTGTAATGTTATATTGGTAAAAGTACCTAATAGCCGTCCCCCATACTTACACCCACATTATAAAAACACATGAGAATAAAGTGGCCAATCCCTTTAACCCCTCAACCGCACTAGTTTTCAGCTCAATGACCAGACCTCGATTTTCAAATCGACATGTCTCAACGATACATTGGTTATAACTTCGGACTTAACATATCCGGTTGATTTTGAGAATGTTTCTCATGTTAGTTATAAATTTAAGTGATAAGGTTTTTTGGCGTTTCGTGTCTTGGAAAAAGAGTGAAAAATTTGGCAAAAGTTTTGTTAAAAATTCTTATTTTCAAGTTTGAAATGTTCTGTTTCCAGCCAAGATGTAAAACTACCAAAAGTTTGATAATTAACATTACAGAATATTCTTTATGTTGGGGAATATATTTTATGCTTCCGGTCATTTTTTCTAGGATGTTATGAGGAGCAAACTTTAGGGTGCGATTTTTCTTATTTTCATGAAGATTGCCAAACTCACATTTTGAGGGACACTCAGTTCCAAGTGACTTTGAAAAGTGCCTAATAATATAAACCCCATATAATTGAACCCCACTAGAAACTTCAACACCCCCTCAACGTTTGTAAAAAAACTTCTAATAAGTCCTATAACCCTTTAGGTGTTTCACATGGGTTAAAAAAGTTGGACTTGCGGTTTAGAAACTATAGAATTTTTTTTGGAAAATACATTCATTTAGGCCAAAACTGAACATTTTCAGAACAATTAAATGATGAATGCCACTGCAACGCTTTGATGCCCAATTCCTCCCGAGTGTAGCGATACCCCATATGTGGTGTGTAAATTGCTATACGGGCGCCCGGCCGAGTATAAGGTGAATGGAGGCGCCATTTCACAGCAGAGTTGTATTGTCACAATTGTACGACTATATTGTTTTTTTTTTTTTGGTAATGCGAACATATGAGGGCTTATATTTACAGGATGAGAGATACAATGGTATATGTAATTCATTTGTTGGGAGTCTAAAGCTTATTCCTGAATTTTATTAACTATTGAAGTTCAATATTATGGAGTTGTTATTGAAAGGAGAAAAAGAAAAACAGATTAATACGGACTGCGTGTGGTACCAAAATGTTACGTGTTTTTTGTGTTTTTATTTACTTTATTTGCATTTTTTTGGTGTTTCCTGGGAGAGATTATGGTATGTTTATTTTTATTTTAATTATAATATTAGAAAAAGATTTTAAAAAATTTTTTAAACTTTTTTTCACATTTTTACTTCTTGTGGCTTGAATAAGCGATCATCCTCGCTTATTCAAGCCTTTACAGCAACCATTGTATTGGTGTCAGTGTATGTGTAAGTAACTGGAGCTGCCGCGCATGCTCCGTTACTTACAGACAGCCGGTCTGCCAGGAAGGCAGAGCCCGGTCGGGGAGAGAAGCTGGAACCCGGGTCACTTTTTCGGGGACCCGGGCAGCGGCAGGAGGGATCGGATCCCCGCGTAAGTCAACCGGGGGGGGGGGGTCGATCCACGGGGGACACACTTGCACGCCGCGGATCATGCTTGATATCACAGCCGTGACGCACCGCACCGAGCAGACGCTGGTGTCCCCGAATCTTCTCTGACGCGCTGCGTAGAAAGGCGTAGCGGCAGAGAAGTCCCCTTAATGACAGGGCCGGTAAAAACAAGAAAACAAGAAAGAGACAAGCCCATATACCATCTAATTGTATATCAGTGTCATCTAATATGTGGAGGGCCCAGCTAAACTCTAATGAAAAACAGCAGATGTCAGGGGTGTATAGGATCAGCTGTTTGGATTCCTTTTGTTTAGAGAGATGAACAGTAGCCAAGGATTAGGCACAGCTTTATCAATCTCCCCATTTCAGCAAAAAGGCACTTGCCCAGACAAATGCATGTGTATAGGGAGCTCCCAAAGTGAATGATTGCTATATCATGTGGGCCCAGCAAGTCAGTCCTCTTTCTAAAATTGGTTCCATGGTTTGAGCAGGGATTTACGCAGATACAAGACCTAGGACATTCTGAACCGGAATCAGCATATAAGTTTAGCAGTTCTTGGCTCCATGCCAGACTGACATGGGTGCAAGTTTGTCATAACAAAATCCAGCTACTGGGCAACAGAACCTTTAAAGCTTGAAATCTAAGCAATACCATAGGGGCGGTGATTGTTTATTTTTTTCGGACTAGTTAAAGGGGCACTAAAAATCCCCCTCTCCTCTTGATTTTCCAGAATCGAAGTGCGCCTTATAGTCCAGTGCGCCTTATATATGAACCGTACTACAAGACAACAGCTGCTCTATGAACTGTGCAAGGGTCCTGCCCACTGCTGTTCATGTCATCCTTATATGAGTGCGCCTATATTATGAACCTAGATCGTTTAGCAGGCATTTATTGATGGTGATGCCTTAATACTCCGGAGCGTCCTCTTTATAGTCCGAACAATACTGTATATTATATCCTTTAGTGTTAAAAAGATCACGCGAAATTGCTAGAAACCCGAGACAAACACATGATCAATTGTCTGTAATTTGCGGCGGAAGGCCCGGTTAATCACATTTTTAGACCGTCTATTCCCAATGAGTTAATTTTTCAATCAGGAATGGGGAATAAAACCAGGAAGGTCACTTGAAGAAAGCATATCCGGATGGTGATCGGACTGTAATGCCCTCACGCCCTATCTGTAAATTTAATACTCCTGGAACCTTAACAAATTGTTAAAAAACTTTATTTTAATAATATGTAAATTAACTGCAGTATGCCTACTGGGGCATTTAACAGAATCTGGCCCAGTATCAGGAAGCTATGCAAGTATAAGATTGTGCATGTCGGGGGGGGGGTCCAGTTTGTTGTGTTTTTGGGTGCGGATGGAGATCTGATGGATGTTGAGGACTTTGGGTGGTGCTGGTGGTTGGTGGAACCAAGCTTACCTGGGGTCCCCTGCCAGACCGTTGGAGGCGGACTGAAGTGTTAAAAATAAAAAAAAAATAATAAGAAATTCCTGAAAACAGATGTCGCTAAGCGTTAAATGTACCGCATCCGTAAATACACTGGGCCCCCCTCAATGTGATTATTAATATATCTGCACCCCCCCTTTGTGAACTATTTATTTATTGGCCAATTAATATCCTGCCCTTCCCCCATTATTTACTAGGACTGCCCCCCCATTAATTATTTCCTATGCTGCCCCCCACCATTACTTCTTTTCCTATGCTGCCACTAATAAGTAATTGATATCCTATGCTGCCCCTTATGAGGGGCGCATAGTAAATAATTATTTTAAGCCTTTCCCTCTGCCTGTGTGAAGACACACATCATTTTGGGGAAGTTGTAAGAGTGAATGGTAATTAATGCCCATGACCATGTCCAATGGCAGTATAAATATTCCCTCAATAAAAAAATAAAATGGTAACAATGATGTCAAAATCCATAATAAAAAGAACAAAGTTTCTTTCCTTCAGAAGGTTTATACGAGAACAAAAATGGTTCCAGTGAAAACATGCATAAGAATGTGAGACCACAAATACTATTTCTGTGGCCATAAGTTTTGAGAAGATACAATTAAATGTTTTCAAAGTCGACTGCATCAGAGTTTTTATAATGGCAATTATTTATACTCCATAATGTTTAAACAGTGATCAGCTTACAGCAATCATTGCAGGTCAATATTGCCTAGAAATAAACTTTTTCCCACAAAACACATTTCAACTCATTGCAGGCCTGCCTTAACCCCTTCCGCACCGCCGTACTAGTACGGCGCGCGCCGTGGTCCCGATGCATGATAGGGCTCGCGGGCCGAGCCCTCTCCATAGCCGTTACGTCTTTGCGGCTTGCCAGCAAATGCACCGGTAACACCGCGTTTGGTGCTGCCGAGGCGGGGTGTTTTCACCTCGATCGCCTCCGTCAAGGCTGCCGGCGGCTTCACAGAGATGGCGCCGCCACTTGTCATGGATCGCCACTCCCCGATGACGTCACGTGGGCGTCGATCCGTCCTCCATTGGTTGCGCGCGGGTGTTCCGAATACCCGGCTACTCGTTTTAAAAAAACCCATGCATTACAAGTGCTAATTGCAGCATGTAATTCAGGGAGTAAACCACATATACTGCCATACCGTAGTATAGCATAATTGATAGATGATCAGACTACCAGGTTAGAGTGCCCTAGGGAGTCTGAAATATTAAAAGTAAAAAAATAAAAAAAAAGTTAACAAAAATATTATCAATAAAAACCCTAAAAATTCAAATCACCCCCTTTCCCTAGACCTGATATAAAAATACATAAACATAAAAATCATAAACACATTATGTATCCGCCCGCGTCCGCAAATGCCTGATCAAAATATATAATTTTTCACTGCTTTTAACCCCGTACGGAAAAGCGAAACGGCATTTTTTTGCCCTTTTTTGAAAAATTTAAAAAATTCCTAAAAAAGTGATCAAAAGGTTACCGCTACAGTCCCAACAATTTATTAATGAAAACTTGCCTCAATTTTCGCAAAAAATGACACCACACCGCTCCGGCTACACCAGTATGAAAAAGTTATTGCAGCTCAGAAGATGGCAAAAAAAAAATTAGTTTTTGATATAAGCTTCTTTAATTTTTTTGAAAATTAGTAAAACAGGACTAAGACCTGTCAAATGTGGTATCAGACGCGATCGTCACCGACACCAAAGAATAAGAGGGACATGTCATTTGGGAGCAAGAGTCTGAAGTTCGTAAATGCCATAGCCCACATATAACTTGCAATTGTTTTTTTTCACCATTTTTTCCAGCATTTGAATTTTTTTCTCGCTTCGTGTCACACGGCATGGATTTAAAATACATACTAGTACGGAAAGTGCTAATTTGTTATCGCAGACAATAAGCCATACTCCACAGTCTTGACATGTGAAAACTAAAAAAGTTTAGATGATTTTGTAAGGTGGTGATGAAAAAAATGAGTGAAAAAACGAAAAAGGCCAAGTCGTTAAGGGGTTAAAAGGAGCAGCTTACATCGTTTTAACATTAACAAAGGTGTGGTTGTTGATGAGGGCTGGAGATCAATCTGTCATGATTAAAGTAAGAATCCCACCACGTGGACACTTTAAAAGGAGGCTAGTGCTGGGCAAATCATTGTGTCTACTTCTGTTCCATGGTTAGCTCTAAAGCAATACGTGCAGTCATCATTGCACTGCACAAACTGCCTCAACAGGGAAGGAGATATGGCGGTAGAAAAGATTGCACCTGTCACATTTAGTTGCATCATCAAGGAATTCAAGGAGAGAGGTTCATTGTTCCAAAAAGGCTCCAGGGCGCCGCAGAAGGCCAGCACGCGCCAGGACCGTCTTATAAAAGTGTTTCGCTTCGGGATCGGGCTACCAGCATGCAGAGCTTGCTCAGGAATGGCATCACGCAGGTGTGATGTCAGCTGCACTCACTGTGTGTGGATCTCGGGATGCAGGCCTGGTGTCAGGGGCTGCAAGAAGCCCTTCTCTCCAGAAAGAACTCAGGACTGACTGAGTGGACTGCTGAGACTGAGGTAAAGTCATTTTCTGGTCTGGGACTACCACGCAGTCTTGTCTGCATTCCAACTAGAAACTCCATATCGTAATCCCATGTGATACGTGTTGGTCTATCAGTCGGAGACGGGTTGACAAACAAAAACCAACAACTTGTGGACAAATGCAGCATTGATTGTACAGAAAATGGATGTGCTAATCAGTCAGGATTTGGTCGCAGAAGTTGATTGAGAGCTCCATGGCGAATTGGCAGAGGTCCTTAATAAGAAGAGTCACCACTGCAAATCTGAGCGTTGCTGGCATTAATCAAGGGTTCTAACTGTCATAAAAGTCTTTTGTTACTAATATAGATTGCACTTGTATTTCTGACAAACCCAGATAAAAACCGAGAGTGGCACAGATCATGTGCAAATGTAATATGTTGTGTCATTCTTAAAACTTATGGGCCAGTGACTGTAGTTTTCAGGGACGACCATTAATCTCATCTGCTGAGAATCTTCAATTAGACTGCTCAGCACATTACAAGTTACAGGCCCATTTAGTAATAGAGGTTTTTAAATCTAACTGGATAATCCTGCATACACTTACCATAGCTTAATCTATGTCTAGACTGAGATTACGATGATTAACACCAATGTAAGAGAAAAATGAGAAATACAGTGTAAAATTAAAAATACTTATTTGATATCAATAACAGATTACTTAAAAAGTGACAAATTTGTGTAGAATTCATAACCAGCGTGACCTGTCCACTAGGACACCAATTTAGTGTCTCCCT
Source organism: Engystomops pustulosus (assembly GCA_019512145.1). Classification (NCBI taxonomy): domain Eukaryota; kingdom Metazoa; phylum Chordata; class Amphibia; order Anura; family Leptodactylidae; genus Engystomops; species Engystomops pustulosus. The sequence goes on from CM033644.1 coordinate 60,703,747, forward strand.
CCAGTACATTGGATGTTTTAAACCTGGGGGGAAAAAAATAACTCAATTACACCCGATGGGAACATTTCAATGGCCCATAAGAGTAGAAAGTATAAGGAATATTCGGTTCATAAAAGCCGGCAACTTCAATGAAAAGCATGAGGCTGACTGGGATTATTATGGCAAATGCATATTCCTTTCTCTAAAGTAAAGAGGGCTCACAATGTTTTGCTATAAAGGGAAACATTTCCTACACATTGCTTTATTTAAAAAAAAATGTATTTGCCCACAATCATTTGCAACGCGGAAGGTTTACAATCAAGTGTACTGCTACAGAAAGTTCTGATACACTGTATCCAATAGGTACAAATAATTGTTCAGTGACCAATTACCTTCCCGACTGGCCGCATTTTCAGGTTTTGGCATTTTGAGACGGTGGTCGGCGTGGCCAGTCATTTGCCCAGAAACTCTGTCCTAAGGACTTTTGTGGACACTGGATGTATTGCTCTTTTTATACCCTTGGTTGAGATGCCTGGGTGAAGCTGCGTATCTCCACTCCTGTCCTATATATGCTCTCAGTCTAAGTTACTCATCTGTATTCCATCTAACCTTACTGTATCTATGTTTAGCTTTATCTACTTGTCATCTAATAATTTGTAACTATAACTTCCTTTCTATCTTTGATCTTCCTATCATTATCAGTCCATCTTCTCTCTCTTCTACTGTATCTATTTCAGATCTATCTATATTTTATGTACATCATAAATCTATCATAAAATCTACCTTCATCTATTTCCTATAACGTTCTCAAAACAACAGCCTTAAATTACAGATTGCCTTACATACTACAGTATGTACGACAAAGTGTTTTATTGTGCGGCTAAAAGTAGCCTCCTACCGATTTGGACTATTCATAAAATAGTTTTTATATTTGGGCCCAACTTTTCGTTTTGCCCAGGGCCCCACTAAGTCAAAAACCAGCCCGGCTCATTTTCTGTAATTTTCCTCCTAGATTAAACGCCCTCTGGTGCTAGCATGCCCTTGTGCTCTCTATTACAAGATTTTTACCTGCATGTCAGTTATTCTGAGCCTACGCCTACACGTTTTTTAACGCATGCATTTTTGTAAACACAATGTTATGGCTATGTATTCATGAAGATTATCCTCTTCTCAGAGGTCTCAATGCGTTCAAATATACATGCTTTCTGCCACTTGTAAATGCACCATCCTATTTCCTGATGTCATCACGTGGCTCCCTTAGAATAAGTCCTACAGTGTCACACGTCCTTATTGGGAACATAATATCGGTGCATATCATCCCCCATAGACAGCATGGGCGCCAGGCTCATACAGTCCCGTATCCGGGGAAAGATGGACATGTCCTCCTTTACCCGTAATACGATGCCGTGTACATGTTTTTTTCCATGGGGATACTCACCACTGACTCCTCTCCCCAGGTGCCAACGTTTGAGCGCGTGCTACGGTATGGCGGGACAACGGTCATGTGAATGTAAGCCCACGTGGCTCAGCACTGTGATCTCCGACTATTCATCCCTGTCACAGTCCGGGATCGGACTATCAGTGTGACGCTTGACACGCTCCCATGCTACACCAGACAGTGATGTTTTCTAGACTTTTTGGTTTAACAAGAGGCTTCAAAAAGTTTCATTTTCACATCACAGGTGTACCCGTCTCATGGCTCACATGAGAAAGGTTCTGCCCCAGTCACATGAGGACCGCCCCAGGAAAGGAAGACCAAGAGTCACCTCTGCTGCTGGGGAGAAGTTCATCCGAGTCACCAGCCTCAGAAATCGCAGGATAACAGCAGCTCAGATTAGAGACCAGGTCACTGCCGCACAGAGGTCTAGCAGCAGACACATCTCTACAACAACTGTTAAGAGGAGACTGTGTGCAGCAGCCGTCATGGTCAAGGAATGGACATTAGACCAGTGGAAATCTGTGCTTTGGTCTGACGAGTCCAAATTTGAGATCTTTGGTTCCAACTACCACGTCTTTGGGCTGTGCAGAAAATGTGAACGAATGGAAGATGGCTGGTTCCCACCAAGAAGCATGGAGAAGGAGGTCTTCACACTTTTTTGTTAAGTATGTAATTTCACAGGTGTTAGTTCATAGTTTACATGCCTTCAGTGTAAATCTACAATTTTTATAGTCATGAAAATACAGAAAACTCTTTGAATGAGAAAAAGTGTCCAAACTTTTGGTCTGTAATGTATATTGGTAAATTACCTAATAGCCGTCCCCCATACTTACACCCACATTATAAAAAACATGAGATAAAGTGGCCAATCCCTTTAAACCGCCTATCACCGACAGAGTTTTCAGCTCAGGATGGACGAAGACTGATTTTTCAAATGCTGGATGGTCTACGATAATTGGGTTTTATAACTTGGAATTGCTTAAAAATCCGGGGGTGATAAGTTTGAGAAATGGTTTCATGTTAGTTATAAAATCTTAATGAGTGTAAGTTTTTGCGGTCGTCTGAAACAAAAAAAGTGTGAAAAATAAAATTTGGACAATAGTTGTAAAATTCTTAATGTTTCCAAGTTTGAAATGTCTTGGTGTCCAGGACAAGATGTAATAAAACTACCATAAAAGTTTGTATTAAATTACAGAAATACTATGCTTAGGTTGGATATGATATTTTATGATTGCCGGGTCATTTTCATAGGATGTATAGGGATGAGGAAGCAAGAACTTAGGGGGTTGCGGATCTTTCGTCTTATTTTCAGGAAAATTGACCTCCAAACATCACATTTTTGAGGGGAAACTCAGATTCCAAGTGAATTTGAAAGGGCACTACTAATACAAAATTATAGTAACAACCCCAGTAAAGACCCACTGATAGAAACTTTCACCCCTCAACGTGTGGTTAAAACAACTTCAATAAGTCTAATTAACCCTTTAAGGTTCACAGGGCGTTAAAAAAATATGGACTCGTTCTGGATTTAGAAACTATAGACATTTTTTTGGAACATACATTCAGTTAGAGCCCAAACGCCATTCAGACAAAAGTGATAAAGTGACTAGAAAATGCATGACTGCAACGCTTTGATGCCCAATTCTCCCGAGTTGTAGCAGAACCCCAATATGTTGGTGCCTGGGTAAATGGTTATACGCTTCGCGCCATGTTAACGGCCGAGTGGTATAGAGTGAATGGAGGCGCCATTCACAGCAGATTTGTATGGGTCCATTGTACGACCTATATTTTTTTTTTTTGTTTAATGCGGAACATAGAGGGTTTATTAGTACAGGATTGAGATACAATGTATAGTAATTCATTTTGGGAGTCTAAAGCTATTCATGATGATTTATTTAAATATTTGAAGGGGTTCAAATTGATTTAGATTTATTGTACGATTAATACGGACGCGGTGATACCAAATATGTACGTGTTTGTGTTTTATTTAATTTATTTGCAGTTTTGTGTTACTGGGGAGATTATGGGACTTGTATTTATTTGAATATAATATTAAAAAAGATTTTAAAAAATTTTTTTAAAATTTTCACATTTTCTACTTCTGCTTGAATAAGCGATCATCGATCGCTATTCAAGCTTCGTTTGTTTACTGCAATGACAACATCAATTGTTTATCTGGCACTGTATTAGCTGGTTTGATAGTGTATAAGTAATCATGAGAATTGTTGGGTGCGACACGTAGCAGCGCCAGGTGGTAGCTCCTAGAAGATGCTCAGACGTAACTTTACAGCCGGGTTGCATTTTGACCAGTGGACAAAGGCAAGGGCCATGTGCTGGGGTGGGCCTCGGGGTGGGGAGAGCAGCTGGAAGCCCCGGGTCACTTTTCGGGACCCGGGCAGCGGGCAGTGTCTGCAAATTCAATGGGTATAGTACTCCCTTTCGTAGGCACCATTCACCGTGGGGTGGGGTAGTGGTGCGGGGCAGGAAGAAAGCAAAGGCAAAAAGGGGGGGGAATACAAGGAAGGAGATGCGGCACAACGGAGCGAGGGACCACAACACTTGAACGCTTATTCTCAATGCGTTGATGCGCCGTTGAATCTCGCTTGCTTGGTCATTGCTTGATATCACTATGTCCCCGACATCCCCTCGGGCACCAGTCGGGAGCCCTAGGTGTACCCGAAATCTCTTGGCCGCCGCTGCGTAGATAGAAAGGCTGCGTACCGCGGGGCCAGAAGAAGTCCCTTGGTGACAATATTTATCGCACCGAACAAGCCTGATTATATTAAAAAAAGTCAACTGTATAATAAATAATAAAAACCATAATAATTTTCAAAATACTTGTATAAACCAAAATAGATTAATAAAAAACAATACGATAAACAAAGAAACCGAAAAAGGACAAGGGGCCAAAATATACGGATAAATTGTATTATGCATCAATTATATGGATGTTGGCCCAAGCTAACTCTATGAAAACAGCAGATGTCAGGGGGGATAAGGATCAAGCTGTTGGATTCCTTTTGTTATGGAGAAGATGAACAGTAGCCAAAGGATTTAGGCAGCAGCTTTATCTCCCCATTCAGCAAATAAGCACTGCCAAGCATGCATGTGTATAGGGAAGCTGCCCAAATGATAGATTGACTATATCATGTGGCCCACAAGTCAGTCTCTTCTAAAAATTAGGTTCCATGTTTGAGCAGGATTTACCAGACCAAACCTAGACATTCTGAACCGGAATCAGCATATAAGTTCAGCAGTTCTTGGCTCAATGCAGAACTGACATGGAGCAAGTTTGTCATAACAATCCAGCTACTGGGCAATGAACCTTTAAGCTTGAAATCTAATATACATACCGTATTTTTCGGACTATAAGGGGCACTAAAAATCCTTTGATTTTCTCAGAAATCGAAGGTGCGCCTTATAGTCCAGTGCGCCTTATATATGAACCGTACTTACAGACAACAGCTGCCATGAACTGTGCAAGGGTCTGCCACCTGCTGTTCATTCATCCTTATAATGAGGTGCGCCTTATATATGAACCTAGACGTTTTAGCAGGCATTTATTGATGGTGCGCCTTATACTCCGGAGCGCCTTTTAGTCCGAAAAATACTGTATATATTATCTTAGTTAAAAGATCAGCGAAATGCTAGAAACGCCAGACTACAACAATGATCACTGTAATTTGCGGCGGAAGGCGGTTTAACACATTTTAGACCGCTATTGACTCCAAGAGTTAATTTTCAATAAGGAGATGGGGAATAAAACCACACTTTAAAGGAAAGCAGATCGGATGGTAGATGCCTACTGTATGCCTCAGCCCTAATCTGTAATTTAATACTCCTGGAACCTAACAAATTGTAAAAAACTTGATTTAATAATATGTAAATTAACTGCAGATGCTACTGGGGCATGTACAAGACTGGCCAGGTACAGGAAGCTAAGGCAAGTAAAGATTGGTGCAGGGGTCCCCAAGCTTTTTACATAGGGGGTCGTTCACTGTCCCTCTCAGACCGTTGGAGGGTCGGACTGAAGTTTAAAAATAAAAAAAAAATATAAGAAATTCCTTGAAAACAGATCGCTAGCGGTAAATGTGACCGCATCCGTAATACACTGGGCCCCCCTCAATTGATTATTTAATATACTGCACCCCTTTGTGAACTATTTTATTTATTGGCCCAATTAAATATCCTGCCCTTCCCCCATTATTTACTAGACTGCCCCAACAGTAGCCAAAGGATTTAGGCAGCAGCTTTATCTCCCCATTCAGCAAATAAGCGCTGCCCAGCATGCATGTGTATAGGGAAGCTGCCCAAATGATAGATTGACTATATCATGTGGCCCACAAGTCAGTCTCTTCTAAAAATTTGGTTCCATGTTTGAGCAGGATTTACCAGACCAAACCTAGACATTCTGAACCGGAATCAGCATATAAGTTCAGCAGTTCTAGGCTCAATGCAGAACTGACATGGAGCAAGTTTGTCATAACAATCCAGCTACTGGGCAATGAACCTTTAAGCTTTGTGAAGAATAGTCAGTTTATGAAATCTAATATACATACCGTATTTTTCGGACTATAAGGGGCACTAAAAATCCTTTGATTTTCTCAGAAATCGAAGGTGCGCCTTATATATGAACTGTACTTACAGACAACAGCTGCCATGAACTGTGCAAGGGTCTGTCACCTGCTGGTCATTCATCCTTATAATGAGGTGCGCCTTATATATGAACCTAGACGTTTTAGCAGGCATTTATTGATGGTGCGCCTTATACTCTGGGGCGCCTTATAGTCCGAAAAATACTGTATATATTATCTTAGTTAAGAGATCAGCGAAATGCTAGAAACGCCAGACTACAACAATGATCACTGTAATTTGCGGCGGAAGGCGGTTTAACACATTTTAGACCGCTATTGACTCCAAGAGTTAATTTTCAATAAGGAGATGGGATATAAAACCACAATTTAAAGGAAAGCAGATCGGATGGTAGATGCCTCCTGTATGCCTCAGCCCCAATCTGTAATTTAATAATCCTGGAACCTAACAAATTGTAAAAAAAACTTGATTTAATAATATGTAAATTAACTACAGATGCTACTGGGGCATGTACAAGACTGGCCAGGTACAGGCAGCTAAGGCAAGTACAGATTAGGGCAGGGGTCCCCAAGCTTTTTACGTAGGGGGCCGTTCACTGTCCCTCTCAGACCGTTGGAGGGTCGGACTGAAGTTTAAAAATAAATAAAAAATATAAGAAATTCCTTGAAAACAGATCGCTAGCCGTAAATGTGACCGCATCCGTAATACACTGAGCCCCCCTCAATTGATTATTTAATATACTGCACCCCTTTGTGAACTATTTTATTTATTGGCCCAATTAAATATCCTGCCCTTCCCCCATTATTTACTAGACTGCCCCACCATTAATTATTTCCTATGCTGCCCCCCACCATTAATTATTTCCTATGCTGCCACTAATAATTAATTAATATCCTATGCTGCCACTAATATTATTATCTCCTATGCGAAAATTGCCGGCCCCTTATGATGGCAGCATAGTGGAAGGAGGGTCGGATTAATTTAGCCTTTCCTCAACCCTTGCCTTGTGAAGACACCCCCTCATTTAGGAAGTTTTTAAGTAGTAATTATTATCCCCCCATGACCAGTCCCAATGGCAGTATAAATATTCCCTCAATAAAAAAATAAAATGGTAACAATGATGTCAAAATCCATAATAAAAAACAAAAGTTTCTTTCTTCGAAAGGTGTTAGATGAGAACAAATGGTTTCCAGTGAAAACATGCATAAGAATTGAGACCACAAATCCTATTTCTTGGCCATAAGTGTGAGAATGATACAACTTGTTTTTTTTACCAAGTCCTAACTGCAATCAGTTTTATAATGGCTATTATCTACTCCAGAATGTTATAAAGAGTTATCAGCTTTTAACAGCAATACTTGCATAGAGGTCAATATTTGCCTAGAAGTGAACTTTTTCCCCACAAAACACATTTCACTTCCTCAACTAACTTCATTGCAGGCTGCCTTAAACCCCTTGCCCGACACGGCGCCGCCGGGTCCCTGTGCAATGGAGAGGCTCGCGGGCCGAGCCCTCTCCATAGCCGGTAAGTCCTTCTTTGCGTCATATTGCAGATAGCTTCGAGATAGCTCTTCCTCCTCGGATACGGCCCCCGTGTCTGGCTGGAGGGATTGCACAAAGAATTATTTTTGTATAAAATGTCCGGAGTTTACTATCATGACACATGACCCACATCAGTCCTGTGGTAATGATTGCTTAAATCCTGATGTTCCAGCAGGACTCTAAATATCTGCATGTCTGACCACCCACCGCTGCAGAGTGACGTGGTCGTATCCAGGAGCTATCCTCGGTTCTAAGGGACAAATAACACATTTATGAGACATTATCTTACACAGGAACCTTTTTTTTATTAAATACTCAATATGCACGAAATGTTTAACATATAGCAAAATGAATTTAATTAATGTAAAGGCCGATTGACACCCCTTTAAAGCTTCGGGATCCGGGCTATCCAGCAGTGTCGGAGCTTGCTCAGGATGGCAGCAGGCAGTGTGCGTGCATCTCTGTGCACAAGCAACTGATGTGGACGACTCCCCCTGGAGCAGTGCTGGTGTGCAAGGTAGCAGCAAAAGAGGGTGCCACTCTTCTCCACTCTCATCGCAGAAAACATCAGGGTACTGACTGAGTGGACTGCTGAGGACTGATGTAAAGTCATTTTCAGGAAGCTATTGACTCGAGTATAAGCCTAGGGCGTAAATTGCAGCAGCTTCTCTCTAATAAGATGTCTAGTAGTCTCCCCTCATGAATGAAATATCCACAGCAGCCCCTCCAATTAATAAAATGTCCAGCAGAGTGCCCAGCAGATGCACGCATGTTCGATCTGCCAGCACACAAACTATATCATCAGCCGGTGACACTGCTGCGTCATAGTTTCTATGCTGCCAAATCGCATAGACGAGAAGATGGAGAAGAGGACACCGGGGTCAGTGGGGAAGGGCGAGTGATAACCTTATTTTTTTATATATATAACCGAGTGGGACTTTTTCAGCTTATGCTTGAGGGCTTTTTTGTGGGATGAGATGCACTGTACAGATTATTCATGAGATTTTATTAACTATTTTAAACTATTCTAAAAATGATTTTTACTTTATTTGTTTTAACTTTTTTTTATTTTTTTGCAGACTTGGGTTTAAACAAGTGTTCGTCCGATTGCTTGTGCAAGCCCTTACACTTTACAATACAAATGTACTGCAATACACAGCAGCTTCGGGTCAAAGCCCGACCCTGGGGCTGCTGCAGAATGGACCAGATTCCCCTGTAAGCTCACCGTGGGGGCGGAAGGGTCATGGAGAATACACTTATACGCATGTAGGGTGTAGGAGGTTAAAGGACACCTGTCATCAGGTCTGTGTCACTAGTCCTGTCACCTCTACCTGTTGGAGCAGCAGCTCACAAGGATCCCATCCCATCCTTTTATCTAGTCATTTCTACAGTATTCTTGTAATATCATCTATTCTTTAGCATGTAAATGAGGCTGGTCACATTGTCAGAGCAGTGATGCACCCCTGTTAACCCCTCCCTTCTCCTCCCCCCTGCTCATGTCTGTGTGTAATGTATATTAAAGTATGCTGGTACCTGTGTCTGCATCTGCTGACTGCTGCATCCTCCTAATACACAGATGAAAGACACAACATCAGCTACACATGAATCGGACATGTTTCTGCTGTAAACATGCTGCCTGGAGCTGCTGTATCTCTCCTAAACACACAACGCACATGCACACACAGGCTGCAGGGTGCTGGCACCAGCCCAGGAAGCACATATTATACAAGCCTCACACTCTTATACAGGCTGTCAGTCAATCACTGGGGGTGTTGGCTGTGCCTCCCACTCATTAATAGAGTGGACCAGCTGAATATGCTAATGCTTTCATTGGACATTTCACAGTCTTTGCATACAGCTTAGGACCTCATTGCTTAGGTTTACAGGCCTGTAGAGGGACATGAAGGGATAAAGGCAATGCTCTCTAATTGCAGTTTATGAAAATATATTTAGTTTAGGGGGGTTATTTTGCATGACGGGTTCTCTTTAAACACCTGGGATCGGCATTTTTCCGATCCCTGGTTTTGGTGCTGGCCTGGGATGTGATGACATAGCCCTGCATTTGCAGGATGCATTCTCCTGAATTCTTCTTCTGAAGCACCACCATAGAAAGGCAGAGTGTCAAAAGAACTACCCTTAATGCCTGCGATAAAGACCTAATAAGGCGGTCATCAAGGGGTTAAAGGAAATCTATCACTGGTTGGTAGGTGTATTCACCCTTAATGCTGCCAGATAGCTCCCAGCAGGGCAAATACAGCTATAAGTTTATTAGGGGCTCTGCTCCTGTAGTTTGGTTAAAAATGAAATGGAAGTTATATGTAATTGAAGTAGAAGTGCCCTTGGCCACTAGGGCCAGAGCCCCTCTCATCTTCAGCTCTTACATGCCACCTGGAGTACTTCTGCCCCTCCCACTTGTAATATTGTGGTAGCATACACTCTGTGTTGCCGCAAGATTACAGCAGGCAGAGGTAGGTTGCAGAAGGAGCAAGGGGGTGAGAGCCCCACGGAGCCCTTTCACTTCATTTACATAAAGAGTACAGTAAATTTTTAACCAAAAAGACAAGAGCAGAACTCCTAATAAACTTAGTAGCTATATGTACCATGCTGAGGGCTGCCCAGACGGATTTCCTTTAATCCCTTTAGGACGAGGCCTGAAAAGGTTTAAAATGACCAGGCAATTTTAATGAATTTTTGTATGCAGTGGCTTAAGGACCATATTTTTTTTAGCATGCTACCTTAAAATTTTTTTCTTTTTGCAGCAGTTTTTATTTCTTGACACATAGGGCTAGTTAAAAATGAAGAGAAGTTTAAGGCCTTTTTGTAGATTTAGTTTAGAAAACTAAAAATGGAAAAAAAACTGGGGAAAAAGTTTTTTGTAATGTATAGTATATACTTTGCTTCATTTTCAAATGAAACCAAATTTAACATTATTAATGAATTCCTTCTTTTGTGTCGGTTAATTTCGATACATAATATATACCGACAGTCCCTGGGTTACGTACAAAAGAGGTTCCTTGGGTTTGTACTCAATTTGAATTTGTATGCAAATCGGGACATACGGTATATATTTTATAATTGTAGCTCCAGACATATTTTTTTTTAGTCCCAGTGACAATTGGTTTCTCCAAATATTTAGCTGCAATGGGACCAAGGATTATCAATAAATCTTCATTACAGACACATTACAGCGGATCATTGCAGCCTGGGACTATAGTAAAGCATCAAGAGAGCTTCACCAGAGATCACAGTGGGCAGAAGGTTATGTCTGTAAGTCAAGTGTCCTTGGTAGGGGGCTGCCTGTATTGCAATGTTTTTCTTATAGTGTAGAGGGGGGGATTTATTTGGAAATATTTAATGTATGTTTCTATATATTTATTAATATGCTGTGTTTGTTTTTACTTTATATATCCCGCTTGTATGTCATAAAAACCCATGGGACACAGTTACCTGGTCACGGGCGAGCCCTCTCCATAACCGGTAAGTCTTTGCCATCAGCACATTGTAATGAATGAGGAGAAAATCCCCACATCTGCTACTGTAGTATGGCAGTATATATAGGAATCGATCAGACACCTAGGGTTAAAGTACCCTAGGGATTAAAAATCGTAAAAAATAAAAAAAAAAAGTTAAAAAATATAATAAAAAACCTAAAAATTCAAATCACCCCCCTTTGCCCTAGAACTGACATAAATATAAATAAACAGTAAAAATCATAAACACATAAATATATTAACGGTTTTTTCAATGCGTTTAACCCCGTAACGGAAAATAGCGCCCAGTCGATAATGGCACTTTTTTGCCATTTTGAAAATAATAAAACATCTATAAAAAGTGATCAAAGTGCGTAAAGTCCTAGAAATGATAAGATTGAAAATATTATCAAATGTCACAAAAATTATACCCAGCAACAGCTCCGTACAACAAAGTATAAAAAAAGTTATTAGCGCCAGAAGATGGCAAAATAAAAAAATTTTGGTACAGGACCCAGCAATCGTGTGACCACCGGATCTATAGAGCCAGCTGCACTGCCAGCTACTGCAGACACTGAATAGCGCTACTTCAGCGCTATGCGGTGAATGAAGGAGAATGCAGAAGCAGTAATAAACGGATTCTGCCTCCGCCCTAGGTTGTCTGTCTGCCTTAGACAGTATAGAATTGGACACTGTAGAATGAGACTAGGCATCCCTATTCTTCCCCAGTGTCTAATGCCGAAAGTTAAATCTTGTGCTGCATAAATGTGCATGCACCCTCAATTAGTTGGCTTAATAAAGTCCATGGTGAAGCATCCCTCCAAGTGAAGAAAACGTAGCACAACAGTAATTACAGTAATGTTCTACTCTCTCAGTGAAGGCACAGGCTGCTCCGTTTTCTACATACAGCCTGCCGCTAGGTAGCAGAGCGCGTATCTCTGGCAGTCCCATAGAACTTTTTCTTCACTATATAATACCAACTAATGTCATAGTAAACAGCCACCAGAGTGTATACAAAGGGCAATGTGGAGCCAACAAATGCAAATTGTGTGGGGATGAACAATCTGTGGAACATGCTCCTTTTGCAGGTCCATCAGCATAGGGTTTGCCTTAAATTCTCATCCATGTTGTGTTAACGCTTTAATTTCTTTTTTGTGGCATTCCACAATAGACAAATAGATAAAGACATTCCCTGAAATACATAAAATAGTTTATCACTTTCAAAGTATCTAGAGTGCGGGTAAAGGCAGGAGCCAAAGATGAGAGTAGCGTATGGGAGGTATAGTGAGAGCACAATGCTTACAGACCCATGACCTCGCTGCTGAAGCAATGACACCTGCTGGTAATAGATCAGTACTACACCGAACACTGCAAGACAAAATCTATCAGGAGGTAGAACAACACACTACTATGGGGATGCAGAGTGTTAAAGGAAACCTACCACTACGGATCTACCTATTAAGGTAGATCCGGTGGAAGGTGCATCTTACGAATGTAACGAAGGCCTTTTTTAGGGCTAATCCTTTACTCCCTCTATCTTTGCTAATCTTTAATCAGGGTAATATCCAAATTTTCTAAAGAACCTACTGGGGAGTGGAGTTTGCGGAGCAGAGGCTACATGGCGCAGCTACTCCAGGCCTCAGTAGCCTCTTTGATCCTCCTACCCAGAGATCTTCAGCGTACAGCCACAAGGAGCTGCGCACACTCATCTGGGAAGGCTGAGTTTGCGCATGCGCAGTAGCTTTGGAACAGAGATAGCACAGCCGCTGGCCTGTGTTTTGCGCATGCGCAGAACTCCAGCTTCATGGAAGAGGGCTGAAGATCTCTGGGTAGGAGGATCAAGGAGGCTACTGGGGCCTGGAGTAGCTGCGCCATGTAGCCTCAGCTCCAGCTACTCCATGTCCCAGTAGCCTCTTTAGAAAATTTGCATATTAAGATGATTAAAGATTAGCAAAGATAGAGGGGGTAAAGGTTTAGCCCTAAAAAGGGCTATCCTTATATACATTAGATGCACCTACCACAGGATCTACCTTAATAGGTAGATCCGTAGTTGTACATTTCCTAAATATATGTAGGTTCAAAATTATAGTTTAACTACAATTAACTACAACCACTGGCATATGGCACCAACCTGACTTGCATAGTGCCGCTTGCTTTCTATATTGGGTGCTACATAAAAAGTAAATTAAGGCCTTATTCATACCACAGTTAATCAGGTCTTGCAGGAAAAGAAACACAATCTAGCTCCAAGACAACTTAGTAAAAACTTTCAAATGCTTTATTAAATATTAAAAACATGTAATGCTCAGCATGGGGATATATCTGCGTGTAGACTAGGAAAAGCCTACAGGTTTCAACATAATCTTCTTTCATTTAATAAAGAATCTGAAAGTTTTTACTAAGAAGTTGTCCTGGAGGTAGATCAGGTTTCTTTTCCTGCAAGACATTGTATGTCTGACAAGCCGAGGTGATCTGCTGCTTGGAGTCCATGGATCAAGGTGAGGTGCCCTTTCCACAAAGCTTGTCAGTTTACAAGGTGTTGAGAAAATATAGAGATAAGGTATAATGAAAATATAACTGTGGTGTGAATAAGGACTAATTTTTAAAAAACAATTATTTTAACCCCTTCCCGCCGCGTGCCGTACTAGTACGGCGCTGGGTCACGGTGCACAGAGGGCTCGCGGAATGCGCCCTCTCCATAGCCGGTAAGTCTTTGCTGCATATTTTCACTTCGATCGCCACCGGCAATGTTGCTGGCGGCTTCAAAAAATGGCACCAGGCATGGCAGCTTGCGCACGGACTTTCCCCCTTTCCCCCCCCCCCCCCCCCCCCGGATACGTCACGGGACCAGCATCCGTTGCCATGACAGCTTCGGGTCTCACGAAGGCCCGAAGCGGTCTCATTTTAAACCCATTCATTACAATGTGCTAATGCCATTGTATGAATGAAGAGTAAAATCCCCATATACTGCCATACTGTAGTATGGCATATATGGTGGGATCGATCAACAACCTAGGGTTAAAGTACCCTAGGCAGTCTGAAAAATAGTAAAGTGAAAATAAAAAAAGTTTAAAAAAAATATAAAAAAATACCTAAAATAATTCAACATCACCCCCATAAACACATTGGCCATCACCGCGTCTGAAAATGCCCGATCAAAATATAATAACGGTTTTTCACTGAGTTTAACCCCGTAACGGAAAATAGCGCCCAAAATCAAAATCTCTGCCATTTTGAAAAATATATATGAAAAAAATAATAAAAAGTGATCAAAAGGCCGTACAGTCCTAAAAATTATAGCATGAAATGCCATCTAAAGTCGCAAAAATGATACTACTATTCACAGCCTCGTACACCAAGTATGAAAAGTTATTGGCGCCGCCAGAAGATGACAAAATCCCCCCCAAAAAATTTTGCACAGGAGGTTTTAAAGAGGACCTTTCACCCCATCACACATATGTAAGATTAGCATACCATCCATAGGGGCTGTTACACAGATTCAGGGCACAGTTATCTCCCCAACTGCAGGGGCTAAAGAAAATTCAAAGTTTCTGACCATTGTAATCTGTGTTTGGTCGGAAGGAGGAGCTGGGTGTTGGGGGCTTGTGTTATGCTAATCTTCTCTCATACTGTCCCAATTAGGGGCAGGCATGTCAGAGCTTAATATTTGAGCTGTGAGTCTTTTCTATGTTTCATCTATAGGCTGTGTTCACACATATCCACTAATATTCTGTGACATTGCGTATAAACAATACGTTCACTAGATTCGCTGGCGTTTGCGTCACTGTTACGTTTATGCGTTGTTTGCGTCACAGTTATGTGATGTTGCGTGCAGTTTCTTCTCACGGTTATGCTTAACCCGCGTTGGCGTCACGGTTACACTTTGTTGCGCTTGTGTTTGCGTCAGTTTTGCTCTTATGCTGTGTTTGCGTGTTCGTTTGCATTACACACCACGTGTCAAGGTTTCACTTATGCGCCTTTTGTGGCACAGTCCACTTACGTGGTGTGTAGTTCACAGTCGGTCCTCCGCTTACATGCTGTTTGTGGCACGTTTACACTTAAGCCGATTTCATCACGGTTCACTTACGCACGCGTTTGCGACACGGTTTGCACTATTGTGCAGTTTCTGATTATGCAGTGGTCTGCGACACTTTTACCTTGTCTTTGCGTGTTTTGCGCTTTAGCTACTTTGTATTACATCGCCATTTTGCGTTAAAGCTACACGCGGTCACATTTGGCAGCATTTTTACGCTTAATGGCTGCGTCATGTTGCGCTTCAACGACATTTGTCACCATTTACTCCACCGTATGCATTACTCTTATGCACCGCTTGAGTGCGTTTACGCATCCATACGATTTTTGTAGTTTAGATGGAAATGTACTTACAGGCAGTCCCCAGGTTACATACAAGATGGGTCGTAGTTTTTTTCTAAGTTTAATTTGTAGTGTAAGTCCGGAACGTATATTTTATCATTGTAATCCTCACCCGAACTTTTTGGTCTCTGTGACAATTGTTGGGTTGTCATACATCAATCATGATTAACAATAAACTTCATTAGACACCTGTGATAACTGTTATAGCTGTGTTTATTGTAGCCTAGGACTAAAGTACAAGGATTACCAATATTCAGTGGTCCGTTTGTAACACTGCGGTTCGTTGCAAGTCGAGTGTTCTTAGAAGGGCACCGCCTGTATGTGTAACGCATTCTCAAGTGCTGCGCATAACGTAAACGTGCCACAATGGTGCGTATGCATAACTCAATGTAATGTGCGACCAAACACCACATAGGCAGAATCACCCCAAACAATGCCATGTACCACAGAATTGCAATGCAAACGGCCCATAAGGGGAAACACCCACGAAACACTCAAGGAAGTGTAAACGCTATGCAACAGCCGTAAAACGTAAACAATTTGCGTCGGGTTTACCCTTTCACCCTTTCACGACCCGTGACGTAATAGCACGTCACGGGTCGGCTGCGGGTGCATGGAGAGGGCTCATGCGCTATCCCCCCAAGCCGGTAAGTCTTTGCTGCATATTGCTAGGTGATATTGTTTTTCCCTCACATCGCCGCCGGCAATGGGCGCCGCCATCTTCTTTCGAGGTCGCCGCTCCCCGTTGACTCATCGGGGAGCGGCGATCCGTCGCCATGGAAACCTCGGGTCTCACGAAGACCCGAGCTACTTCGGGTTCAACCCATGCTTACATGTGCTATCACACATTGTACATGTATGGTATGTAAACCCATATACTGCCATACTTATATGGCAGTATATGATAGGATCGTGCGACGCCCCTAGTGAGTCTGAAAAGTCTAAAATAAAAAAAATGTAAAAAAAAAAAATTATATAAAAAACCCTAAAAACCAATCACCCCCCCTTTTCCTAGCAACTGGATATAAATATAAAAACACCTAAAAATCATAAACACATTAGGTGAATATCACCAGTCGTCCGAAAATGCCCGATCTATCAACATATGATAAGTTTTTCACTGCGTTTTAATCCTCTGTAACGAAGTATTGCGCCCAAATAACGAAAATGGCACTTTTGTTCATTTAAAATTTTAAAATTCTAATAAAAAGTGATCACAAGTTTCGAACAGTCCTAAATTTGATACATTGTAAACTCATCAAATCCGCAAAGCAACACATCCCACCCACAGCTAGTACACCAAAGTTAAAGCGTTATTAGCGCCAGAAGATGGCAAAATACCCCCAAAAAATTTTTGTCAGGAGGTTTTATATAATTTTTTAAATGTACGAAAACATTATAAAACCTATACAAAATTTGGTATCCCCTTAATCGCACAACCCAAAGAAGACAGAGACATGCATTTGGGGCGCACAGTAATCCGTAAGTCCAAGCCCACAGCACAACAGCGCACAATGCGTTTTTTTTTTACCAATTTCACTGCATTATGGTAATTTTTTTCCCGCTTCCTAGTACACAAGTACCGGCATGGAATATTCAATACCATCTCTATGAAGTGCAATTTTGTTACGGCAGAAATAAGCCGTCACACGCTCTGTACATGGAAAATAAAAAGTTATGGCTTTTGATCATGGGAGTTAAAAATGAAAATGAAAAAACAAAAAGGGCCAGGTCCTGAAAGGGTTAAGCTTACATTGTTTGCCTTTGTGTCACGTTTGCGTTTGGGCGAGTTTGACTCGTGTTTACGCAAAGGCCTTGCGTTTACAACGCATTTACACTTCCGTTGTCCATCACGTTTGTGTTTACAACTTTCATAGATACATGCTGGTTGCGTCTATGTCTTGTTTTACGTTTATGTGGTGTATGCGTTGATGTCTTGTTTGCACTTACGTTTTCATAACTTTTGCATTTCCGCTTACATTTCATGCATGTTTACAATGCGTGTAACAGTGCATTTTTGGTGTGGTGTAAACATATTACTTTGTTACTTAGCTCCATCCATCAACCAGAAAATACTTTCCAAATTGTCAATTTACTTTTGTCAGCCAATAACAGTTAATGTGTTACTAATGTGATTTCTTAGTTTGAGTGCCATAGTTGATGTTTTTGGTCAGTTTTTAAGCATTGCTTTTTTTAAAGGTGCTGTTAAAAACTGTGTCAAATCCTTTTTTACTGTTTACTACTGCGTTGTGGCTGCTTTATCTTAACAGTTTTAAGACTGGCCCCATCTTGGGTGCCAGTGGGGTAGATGGGTAACTTCCCTTATGTCCTCCTGGTTTTTGACTGTTTTCCCCTAGCCTAGGTGACAGGATGTCGGAAATTTTATTCTTACTTCGCTGCCATACTTAACACTGCCAGAGTTGGTAAGCTCGTCCAGTGATACCCAGACCTTTGTCCTAAATGCTCAGAGACCCCAGGTACCTTGCTCATTTAATGTGTCCTGCCCAGTGGTAAAGTGCTTCTGGGAACAGGTGTTAGATTCCTGTTTGACAAGATGGAAGTGGCAGTCCCTGATGATGCCAAGACTGTTTGCATTGATAGACCCGGACTGTATCATCTACAGCAGACCGGCCGTCTCGTGGCTGAAACACTGCAATGTGCATGAAGATGGTGGCTAGGTTTAGGATGTCAGACCACTCCCACAACCTCCAGGAACTGGTTTAATCTCTTACTACACACTTCTCGTTTAAATAGTGGGTACTCATTCACAGAGGGAGGGGAGTGAGAGAGGGAGACGCTATTCCAGGTGTCTGGGATTGACCCTGTTGTCTCTTACTGGAGTGGCATGTTCCTATGGGCATTGGCAGGGCGTAGGTGCCTTATTTGTGACTTTTTTTTTAATATAATTTTATTTTATTTATTTGAGTTCGGGCAGTTTTCGCTTTACATCACATAGGTTCTTAAGGTTTGTTCTAACTTTAAACTTGTATTTAAGTTAATCTGTATTTTTTTATAATTGTAGCTCAACAAAAAAAAAATTATTTTTGTCCCTGTGACAATTGTATTCTCAAAAAAGTTTTGTGCTGTCATGGGAACAACGGTCATCAATAAAACTTCATTACAGACTACAGCTCATCATTAGAAGCTGAAACTAAATTGATGCATCCAGAACGCTTCACCAGAAGTCACATTGGGTAAAGAGGTCTGTCATTAAGTAGTGGACCACCGGTATTTTGTTCTTTTCTAAAGGGTTATTTTTCCACCTCCTTTACAGATGGCCTATTAAATACTGCATGGACAAACAGTCTGTTTTTTGCCACTACATCCTTCGGTATGTGCCGAGGACATTCATTGTTTTAGTTATTAAAGAGATATGGCTACAGTGGCACTGGACTTTGTATACAAGTCCATTGTAACCTACCGTCACAGGCCCTGTGCGACCATAATGTATATGCTTCCTCTTATGCAGACTGTCTCTTAAAATTCCTTGCAATAAAGTTTATTGTGGATTTTAAAAAAATTCTCGGTTAGTGAGCATTCAAGTTGAATGTCTTTGCCACTTCCCTGGCGCAAGTTCCTAATCACTACAGCTGCCCAGAAATTCTGTCAGCTTATTAGGCTCTCCGAGTTTGCAGGAATTCACCCCACCCTGTTTCAGGAAACATCCAAGTGGAGTACAGTACATTGATGTGCCATCCTGGAAAGCTGCGCTACCTGAGCCACTTGTGTAGGTTGCCAGGGTATTGTAGGGAGGTCATACAGGCATGTGGAGGCCACACACAATACTGAGCCTCATTTTGTCTTTTTTTACGGACATTACATCAAAGTAGGATTAGCGTGTAGTGTGTTTTTCCACTTGAATTTAGGGGGCGTTTCCAAATCCAGGCCTCCATTGGTAAATACATTTAGTTTTCCATTGATAGTTCTTGTGCTGACAACAAAATCGCAAATTTCAGTGTTCAATAAGTATTCAATTGTTACGATCAGAGGTAGTGGTTCCTCTGTACCACCGCAGGCAATTACTTAAACCGACACCTAGGAGCGGAGTCTAGGTGGTACCCGGTTTTCACCAGAGCCCACCACAAAGCAGGTTGGACTTGTTGCGGCGTGGTACCACCAGGTCGTTCCACAGGCGCGACTTTGTCTGCAGAGGCGGCCAAGGCAATCGTGAGGAAAACTCGTGGTCGGGGACAGGCAGGAGGTCAAGACAGGCAGCACAGGTTCGGATTCCAGGACGTAGCAATAGGTCAGGACAAGCAGCACGGAATCGGAGTCAGGAACGGAATCGAGGTCACAACAGGAAATCTGAATTAAGGGGGTATTCCGGGAATATGAACGTCTAATACAGAAATCCATGATGCTATAGATAAATGAATATAACATACCTCAATGTCATTAGTCACAAAATGGAGCTTAAACAGTTTGATTTTATGATTCACAACATTTTATAACCTCTCTAAAGTAGGTGGAGTTATCACCAAGATGGCTGCCACTGGAAAATACAAGACGCATGATCCTTTAGTTCTCAGTAACTCCTCCTACCTCTTATGCTCTGTTCCCAGTGATGACGTAACAGACTGCAGTGCTCTGTTACCATAGTGATGATGTGAAACTGCCATCACTGCACATCACCACAACAATGGCCATACTGGATGCACTGCAACCAACTACAACCAAATATAGTGATGATCACATGATCAGCCAAGGCAGGTGCAGGACATGTGATGTGGTCATGTGACTAGCTGCCATCTTCTGTCCGGTGTCTGCTTTGCGCGGAGGAAATCAAACAGACTGATTAAAGGGCCAGTAGCATTTTAATTCTTCATTACAGTGCAGGTCAACAGAATTTTTCTGCTAAGGGGAGCAACATTTTAAATAACAACTAATCACATATTAGCTTATATTTTAAGTACCCACTTGTATATGAATTATGCCAATTCCTGGAATACCCTTTTAACGCAGAGGGCTTGGAATACAGCTTTCTCTCAGGCATGGAAGCACAAATAAATACAAGTGCAGTGGGTTTGGCTCCTGGTTTTAGCTTGCAAACTCTATTCTAGTGCCCTATGCAGTACTTCTCCATATATGTACTTGTATCTAGAGCAAACCTGTCAGGCGATTCATACTGTTCTATATAGTGCTGCATAGTAAAAAAATAAATAAAAAAAATAATAAGGGTAAGGGCAGTTGCAGACGTTTTTAGAACAGACACGTGGCTTAACCAAATGCAACACTTTTTAAATAATCAATGCCCATTGCCAATATTATAAAAGACAGCCTGACTGACCAGTTAAAAAGTAACCGTTTGTCATGGATAATTTGGATACACTATATCAGTGGTTCTCAACCTGTGGGTCGGGACCCCAGCGGGGGTCACCACAGCATGAGGAACTGTATTGCGAGGTCCCAGCATTAGAAAGGTTGAGAACCACTGCACTATATAATCTATGAGGATCCTCGTAAAAAGGTTGAGAACCACTGCACTATATAATCTATGAGGATCCTCGTAAAAATGGAAGAAAATGTCAGTTTTTAATGGCCAAGATTCGACAAGTTGATATGCTTGTAGTTCCAGTCCTATTAGGACTCTAAAAAACTAATTATGGACAGATGAGCCACACCCACAAACAGCGATCAACAGCTCTGGCTGTATCTTAATGATGAATCTTACATGCTCTCCTACCTCCCCATTCAGGATTTACTTTTTGGGCAACATTCTCACCATGCTGTAGCCCTTCTCAGGATTTACTTTTTGGGCAACATTCTCACCATGCTGTAGCCCTTCATAGCAAGGATAGGTCACACAGACAAATCCTTACAAACAGAGGCTTATGATGTATCCAATTTCTATATAAGTATACAGTGGGATTCGTCCTCTTGTTCCACTTAGTAACTGTCCTTCTATGGAAAGGTAAATTACTGGGGTTCTCCCAGAGCTTATGTTATGGAGGCCTTATGTGGATGCAATACTTTTGCAATTGTCCCCAATAGGGTATTATGGCCTCTGCTGAGCCACATCTATCTGCAGAAGGTAGCAAGATCTTACGTATACTGATTAGATGGAGGCAAACAAACACTGTCTGCCAGTGTGTGTCTATGGGTACGTTCAGCGTATAAGTGGGAATCTTTTCTGGCGTACCCATCTCTGGTGTGAATATAGCCTTACTAGGGACTTACTGCTACAAATCATATTAACACCAACCTTTCTCCCCCTATCAGATAGCACAACAGAAATCACCAAGCATATACACTAACCATCTATGGTGTGAATATAGCCTTACTAGGGACTTACTGCTACAAATCATACCCTGTTTCCCTGAAAATAAGACAGTGTCTTATATTAATTTTTGCTCCTAAAGAGGCACTAGGTCTTATTTTCAGGTGATGTCTTATTTTTCCATGAACAAGAATTTCCATTTATCGTTGAACAAAAAATCAACTTCTCTAACCTCCTTATGACTTTCCAAACTCTGAATTTCCTGCTGTATTTCTTGTAACTCCATTTCTATTAGAATCATTGGCCCCTATCTCTCACGTTTAGTAAAAGCACTTTCCATAAATGACTCCTCCTTATCCTGGTGGCTGCTGGGATCACATTTGCAGCACAACAACCAGTGATTTACTTCCATGAATTCTTCCCCATGTCACAACCTTCTGTAGTATCTAATTATAATACTAATGTATGGCGTGGGAGGAGCTGCTGCAATGACTGCCGCTAGGTCTTATTTTCAGGGGAGGCCTTATAATTCTAATACTGAACAAAATTGTACTAGGTCTTACTTTCGGGGGATGTCTTATTTTAGGGGAAACAGGGTATTAACACCAACTTCTCTCCCCCTATCAGATAGCACAACAGAAATCACCAAGCATATACACTGAATGTTGGTGTTATACCTGTTTCCCTAAAATAAGACATCCCGAAATAAGGACCTAGTCAATTTTGTTCAGTATTAGAATTATAGGCATCCCTGAAAACTAAGACCTAGCGGCCAGTAATGCAGCAGCTTCTGCCCAGCCATACATTAGTCTTATATTAGAACGACAGAAGGTTGTGAAATGGGGAGCTTCATGGAAGTAGTAAATCACTGGTGTTGGCTGCAAATGTGCTCCCAGCAGCCACAAGGATAGGAGGAGTTGTATGGAAAGGCTTTACTAAACGTGTGAGAGATAGGGGCCAATGATTCTAATAGAAATGGAGTAAAGAAATACAAGCAGGAAAATCAGAGTTTGGAAAGTCATAATGGAGGGAGAGGAAGTTGAATTTTTTGTTCAACGATAAATGGAAATTCTGTTCATGGAAAAAAAAAATAAGACATCACCTGAAACTCAGACCTAGTGCTCTTTAGGAGCAAAACTAATTATAAGACACTGTCTTATTTTCTAGGGAACAGGGTATGATTTGTAGCAGTAAGTCCCTAGTAAGGATATATTCACCCAAGTGTCTATGCCAGGAAAAGATCCAGCTTTACTCTGAACGTACCCATAGGACAAACACGGTCCGAACAGTGTTTGTTTGCCTTCAATCATCTAACAGATAAGTAAGATAGTGCTACCTTCTGCAAGCTTAGTGTTTGGGCTCGCAGAGGACATTAATACCCGATTGGGGACAATTGCAAAAGTATTGCATCAATAGCTCCACTGAACATAAGCTCTGGGAGAACCCAAGTGATTACCTCTCCATGAGAAGGACAGGTTACTAAGTGGAACAAGAGGACGAATCCCACTGTATACTTATATAGCAACTTGATACCTCATGAGCCTCTGTTTGTAAGGATTTGTCTTTGTGAACTATCCTTGCTATGAGGGATACAGCATGGTGAGAAGTTGCCCAAAAAGTAAATCCTGAATGGGGACGGTGAGAGGTAGTTGAGAGCATGTAAAGATCTCATTAAGATACAGCCAGAGCTGTTTGATCGCATGTTTGTGGGTAGTGGATATCTGTCTAATTTGTTTTTAGAGTCACCCTACTAATAGATTGGGAGTACAAGCATATCACTTTGTCGAATCTTATTGACATTAAAAACTGACATTTTTTCCATTTTTACGAGGATCCTCATAGATTATATAGTGCAGTGGTTCTAAAACCTTTTAATGCTGGACTCGCATACAGTTCCTCATGCGTGTGGGTGACCCCCGCTGGGTCACAGACCCACAGGTTGGAACCCACTGATATAGTGTATCCAAATTATCCCATGACAAACGGTTAAACTTTTGTAAACGGGTCAGTCAGCTTTTATTTCTTAATATTGGCAATGGGCATTGATTATGTAAAAAGTGTTTGCCATTTGGTTACGCCCACGTGGTCTGTTCTAAAAAACGTCTGCATCGCCCGTACCCTTATTATTGGTTTTATTATTTTTTTTACATGCCGCACATATAGAAGTATGAATCGCCTGACAGGTTTGCTCTAAGATACCAAGTACATATATGGAGAAGTACTGAATGGGCACTAGAAAGAGTTTGCAAGCTAAAAAACCAGGAGCCAAAACCAATGCACTGTATTTATTCCTGACTGCAGTGCCTCCCCTAAAACCTGCTAGAGCATTTTTTCCTGCAAAAAATAGATCTGCAGCTTCACATATTTAAAAAAAACAACAAAAAAAAAACAACCGGCACAAGCATGTGTTAACGAAAAACAATATTCAGGTCTGAAAAAAGCCATTGAGTTATAATGGGTTAGTGTTATTCAAGGCTCGTTAAAAATATGTCAAATTAATTAACTTGTGTGTGAAAAGGCCCATGGCATTATTAGGAGGTTAAGGGTTGACGTTTGTTGTGTAGTTGGAGGCCTGAACAAAAGCCATTGGTTTGGCTACAGGTTGTCATGCCGTGAAAAAGAAGGTTCTGTCAGTAACTCATTATGCTGCTCAAAGTTGCTTGAAGAAAATTTGTTCTCTTACTTCCATATTGACCTGTTTGTAAAACCCGCTTGTCTCTAATCGTTACATAGGCCCTTAATGGTTCCCCCTGTTAAATCATCCCTTTGCAAGATTTTTTTTGTACCAGAAAAATATCCTATTTTTCACACATTTCAACATCCTTCTTGTATTATATTAAAACATACCACTACATCTTCAGTACTTTAAGCAAAACCTGTTGCCAGGAATGTAATTTTTTAGTTGGTGACGGTCCAATACCTCTTCTATAATGATTGAGCAGACAGGAGCGGGAGGGGATGGTGGAGAGACATGAGACACAGTCACACAACTACTTATAGGACTGCTGCAGAAGCCTCCATGCCCATACCACGGACTCTCCACACGAGCATGAGCCAATAGTTAAAAAAAAAACAAAGGATAAATAAAAACCTAAAATCCCCACTTTCCCTAGAACAGACATAAATATAATAAACAGTAAAAAATCATTAAAACACATTAGCTATCGAAGGTCCGAAAATGCCCGCCGATAGTACTAAAATATGATAAAAGTTTTTCAAGGCGGTTTAACCCCGCAATGGAAAATAGCGCCCAAAGTAAACAATGGCACTTTTGTGCTTCCATGCCTGAGAGAAAGCTGTATTCCAAGCCTCTGCGTAAAGGGGTATTTCCAGACTTGCCAATAATAATTACACGTGGGTACTTAAATAGAAAGCTAATATGTGATTAGGTGTATGTAAAATGTGCTCCCCTTAGCGAAAAAAATGCTGTTGACCTTGCACTGTAATGAAGAATGAAACTGCTACTGGCACTTTAATCAGTATGTTGATTTCCTCCGCCGCAAGCAGGCACACAGGACAGAAGATGGCAGCTAGTCACATGCCACATCACATGTCTGCACCTGCATTGGCTGAGCATGTGTCATCATATATTTGTTGTAGTTGTTGCAGTGCATTCCAGTATGGGCCATGTTGGTGGAGGTGCGTGATGGCAGTTCACATCATCACTATGGTAACAAGCAATGCAGTATGTTACGGCATCACTGGGAACAGAGCATAAGAGGTAGGAGGAGTTACTGAGAACTAAAGGATCATGCGTCTTGTATTTTCCAGTGGCAGCCATCTTGGTAGAACTCCTCCACCTACTTTAGAGAGTTATAAAATGTGTGAATCATAAAAATCAAAATGTTAAGCTCCATTTTGTGACTAATGACAGTGAGGATATGTTATATTATTTATCTATAGCATCATGGAACTTTCTGTATTGACGTTCATATTCCCGGAAACCCCTTAATTCAAGATTCCTGTTGTGAACCTCGATTCCGTTCCTGACTCCGATTCAGTGCTGGCCTGTCCTGAACTATTGATACGTCCTGGAATCGAAAACCCTGGTTGCCTGTCATTGACCTCCTGCCTGTCCACCCGACATGGTTTGCATCACGATTTGCCTTGGCGCCTCTGCAGGCAAAGTCTGCCTGTGGAACGACATGGTTGGTACCACGCCGCCAACAAGTCCAACCGGCTTTGTTGTTGGGATCTGGTGAAAAACGGGTACCACTAGATCAGTCCTAGGTGCGGTTTAAGTATTGCCTGCGGTGGTAAGAGGAACCACTACTCTGATCGTAACAATTGAATACTTATTTAATACTTAAATTTGCGAATTTTGTTGTCAGCACAAGAGCTATCATGGAAACTAAATGACTAATGTATTTAACATGGAGGCCTGATTTGGAATCACCCCCTAAAATTCAGTGGAAAAACGCACTACACGAGCTAATCCACTTGAGTAAGGCCGTTAAAAAAGGACAAAATGAGGCTCAGTATGTGTGTGGCCTCCACATGCCTGTATGACATCCACTTACAATACCCATGGCAAAACCTACACAAGTGGCTCAGGTAGCGCGGCTTCCAGGGATGGCAATTCAAGGTACTGTACTCCATTGGATGTTTCCTGCAAATCGGAGAGCCTTAATAAGCGGGGACAGAATGTCTGGGCAGCTGTAGTGATTAGGAACTTGGCCAGGGGAAGTGGCAAAAAGTGCACTTGAATGATCACTAACCGAGAATATTTTTTTAAACTCCACAATAAACTTTAGTGCAAGGTATTTTTTAAGAGACAGTTGCAGATAAGAGGAAGCATATACATATGGTCGCACAGGGCAGTGAGGTAGGTTACAATGGACTGGTTATACAAAAGTCCAGCGCCACTGGAGGCATACTCTCTTTAATTAACTAAAACAAGAATGTCTCGGAAATACCGAAGGAGTAGGGCCAAACAACAGACGTTTGTCCATGCAGGATTTCATAGGCCATCTTAAAGGAGGTGGAAAAAATACCCTTTAGAAAAGAACAAAATACCGGTGGTCCACTACTTAATGACAGACCTTCTTTACCCAATGTGAACTTTCTGGTGAAGCGTTCTGTATGCAATCATGAGTTTCAGCTTATAATGATGAGTGTAGTCTGTAATGAAAGTTTTTATTGACGGACCGTTTCCCATGAACAGCAACAAACTTTGAAAACAATTTGTCACAGGACAAAAATACATTTTTGTCTGGAGCACAATTATAAAAAATACAGATCTAACTTAAGAAACAAACTTAAGAACCTTATTTGTATGTAAGCGAAAACTGCCCGAACTCAACTTTAAAATAAAAAAATTTTATTAAAAAAAATAAAAGTCAGCAAATACTGCCACCTACGCCCTGCCAATGCCCATTAGGACAATGCCAACTCCAGTAAGGACAACAGAGTCAATACCAGAACACTGGAATAGCTCTCCCTCTCTCACTCCCCTCCCTTTTGTGAATGAGTACCCACTATTTACACGAGAAGTGTGTAGTTAAGAATTAAACCGTCCTGGAGGTTTTTTGGGGAGTGCGTGGACATCCTAAAACTAGCCCCATCTTCCTAGCACATGCAGTGTTTCAGCCACGAGGCCCGGGTCTTGCTGTAGACTGATACAGCTCCGGGTCTATAAACAGCAAAAGTCTTGGCATCATCAGGCGATGCCACTTCCATCTTTGTCAAACGGGAATCTGCAAACCTGTTCCCAGAAACCACTGTACCACTGGGCAGGACACATTAAATGGAGCAAGGTACTGGGGTCTCTGAGCATTAGGACCAAAAAACAAGGTTGGGTATCTGGAAGGAAGGCTTACCAACTCTGGGCAGTGTTAAGTATGCAGAAGAAGAATAAAAATTTTGACACCTTGCAACTAGGCTAGGGGAAACCAGTAAAAACCAGGGGGCGGACATAGGGACATGTTACCCCCAGTACCCATCTGGCACCCAAGTGGGGCCAGCTAAAACAAACCTGTTAGAATAAAGCAGCCAAAGGCATGGTAAACAGTAAAAAGGATTTTACACAGTTTCTAAACATGACCGAAAAAAAAGAAATCGCTTAAAAACTGACCAACAAAACATAACTATTCACCAAACTAAAGTAAACACATTAGTACACACAGATGGTAGCCACTAACATTTTTTCAGAAGGGGTGAAAAATACTCTCTCCCATTCTTGAGTGAGTATTTTACCTGGGAGGGTATGAAGATTTCGGTGGTAAATACACAGGCACACGAACGACACTCACACAGCGCACGCTCCACACAGTGAGCACACTTCACACCGAAACTACCACTAACTCACACACGACAGACACTACACTCACACACGACACTACACTACACTCACACACGACACTACACTAAACTCACACACGACACTACACTACACTACACTCACACAATACACTACACTACACTCACACAGCACACCCGACACTACACTACACTCACACAGCACACACTACACAATACACTACACAATACACTACACTCACACAGCACGCACACCACTACACTCACACCCGCACACCACTACACTACACTCACACAGACAAACGACATAACTTACACTCAACACGACACGACACTACAATCACACACGACAATAACACTACCATCACACATACACGACCTACACCACCAAAACGACACTCACGACAAGCACACAATTAAATTAAACGACACTAACACAGCACCACGACACTACACTTACACGCACACAGAAACTACATACCAATCACACACGACACTACACTACACTCCAACGACACTCACTAACTCACACGCACACACGACACTACACTACACGCACACACGACACGACACTACACTCACACACGACACTACACTACACTCACACACGACACTACACTACACTCACACACGACACTACACTACACGCACACACGACCATACACTACACTCACACACGACACTAAACTACACTCACACACGAAACAGCACTACACTCACACACGACACTTACACTACACTCACACACGACCTATACAATCACTTCACCACAGACCAACAATACACTCACACACGACACTTACACTACACTCACAACCGGACCATACACTACCACTCAAAAGACACTACACTACACTCACACACGACACTACACTACACTCACACAGCACACACTACACAATACACTACACAATACACTACACACTACACTACACTCACACAGCACACCTCACTACACTACACTCACACAGCACACACGACATAACACTACACCACACAGCACACACGACACTACACTACACTCACACACGACACTACACTACACCTCACACCGCACACACTACACTACGCTCACACAGCACACACGACACTACACTCACACAGCACACACTACACAATACACTACACTACACTCACACAGCACACACTACACTACACTCACACAGCACACACTACACTACCACTCATCAACAGCAACACACTAACACACACTCACACAGCACCACTACAATCCACAACTACATTACAATCGCACACACCCACTACACTACACTCAAAGCACACACTCACACACTAACAGCACACACTACACTACACTCACAGCACACACTACACTACACTACACTCAAGCACAAACTACATACACTCACCCAAACAAAGCACACACTACACTCAACAGCAACACACTACACTACACTCCACACAGCACACCCTACACTACACTCCACACAGCACACACTACACTACACTCCACACAGCACACACTACACTACACTACCACTCACCCAGCACACACTACACTACACTACACTACACTCACACACCACACACTACACTCACACTACACCACACAGCACACACTACACTACACTCACACTACACTCACACAGCACACACTACACTACACTCCACACAGCACCACACTAAACTACCACTACACAGAACATCACGACACTACCCTTACACAGCACACACTACACAATTACACCCACCACTACACTCACACAGCACACACTAAATACAATATCACACACATGCACACATCATACACTCAAACAGCAACATACACTTACAACTCACACCAGCACACAACTACCCCCCCCCCACACTACACTACACTCACACACCCCACACTACACTACACTACACTACACCACACAGCACACACACACTACACTACATACACTCACACCGCACACACTACATACACTCACCAACAGCACACACTACACTACACTCACACAGCACACACTACACTACACTCACACAGCACACACACACTACACTTACCACAGCACCCACTACACAATAACACTACACTAACTTCACACAGCACACACTACATAATACACTCACACAGCAGCACAACACTACACTCACACACACACACTACATCACACAGCCCACACTTACACTACACTAACAAGCAACACGACACTCCATTCACACAGCACTACCACGACACTACACTTCACACAGCACACCCGACATACATCACACAGCACAACGACACTACCACTAACAAGCACACACGACACTTAGGAACTCACACAGACACACGACACTTTACACTCACACAGCAACACGGGACATACATCACACAGCACACATCACAATACACTACCACTACCCTCACCAGCACACCTACACTACAGTACACTCACACGCACACAATACACTACACTCACACAGCCAACACACGTCACACGACATCACACAGCAACACACTACACTACACTCATCACGAGCACACACTACACTACACTCACCAGCACCACACTACACATACAACTCACACAGGCAACCACTACACTACCGCACAGCAGCACACACTACACTACACTCACACAGCACACTACACTACAATCACACAGCACACACTACACTACACTCACACAGCACACACTACACTACACTCACACAGCAACCATAACTACACTACACTCCACACGCAACACTACACTACACTCACACAGCACCACACGACATACACTCACACAGCACAAACTACATACACTCGCACACATAAACTACCATAAACTCAACAGCACCCCACTACACTACACTACATTCAGCACAGACAAAGACACGACACTCCACACAGCACAACCCTACAATACACTAACCACAGCACACACTACACTACACTACAACTCACCACAGCACACACTACACTACACTCCCACAGCACCAAGATTACACCTACACTCAAACAGCACACACTACAACGACACTACACTTACACTACACTAACACAGAACACACACATACACTAAATCACACAGCACACACTACACGACTACATACATCACCAGCAGCACACTACACTACACTACACTCACCACAGCACAACTACACATACACTTACACTCACTCACACAGCAAACACGACACTAACACTACACTAAAAAAGAACACACTACACTACCTACACTCCCACACAGCACACACTTACACTTACAATCGCACACACACAGCACACAAAAACCTACAATCACAACAGCAAACACTTAAAAACCCACGACAGCACACACTACACTACACATCAAACAGCACACACTACACTCACAGCACACATACATCACACAGCACAACTACACTACCCACACAGCCCACTACACTACACTCACACAGAACACATTACACTACATCACACAGCAACACACTAAACTACACTCCACACAGCCCACACACACTACACTCACAAAGCACCACATACACTTACACTACACTCACACGCACACACTACACTACCACGTAACTCACACAGCACACACTACACTAACACTACACTCACAGCACACACTCACTACAAGAACAACTCACAGCACACACTCACTACACTACACTCACACAGGCACACACTACACTAAAGACAATCACAGAACAACATTACATACACTACATCACACGCAACACTACACTAAAAGACACTCAAAAGCCCACAAGACCACTGAAACTACACTTCAAAGCACAAACTACAATACATACACTCACACAGCACACACTACACTACACTACACTCACACAGCACAAAGAACTAAACTAAACTGCAAAAGACAAAAGACACTTAAAATAAAATCACACAAGCACACACTTACAATACACTTACATCAAACAGCACACTCTACACTAAACTACACTCACACAGACCCAATACACGACACTTAACACGCCACAGCACACATACACTACACTACACTCACAGCACCACACTACAGACACTACATCACCACACACACACACACTACACTCACTCACACAGCACACACACACACACTACACTCACACAGCACACACGACACTACACTACACTCACACGGCACACTACACTTACATACCTCAACAGCACCACTACAATACACTACACTCACACGAACACCCTACATACACTACACTCACAAGCACACACTACAAGACAAAACGAACAACGAAACACACATACAATACAAGACACTACACGCACACACAGCAACAAACTACACGAACGACAAGACACTCAAACAGCACACACGACAGGAAAGACAAGTACACTAACACAGACAGCACTACACTAAAAGACACGTACACTACACTACAAAGCACACACCTCAATCGGCCTTAGTCCGTCGGGATCACGTAAATGCAGGCAGGGAGATGGAGCAGGAAGGGAGCAGCAGCCCCGCGGGAAAAGGGGCAGGCGCTCTCGTCAGGAGCGCTGGTTGGTGGACCAGTTCACTGTGTAGTTCGGCTTGAGAGGCTCCGGCGCGCGCTGTGATGCTCTCCCCCTATCAGATAGCACAACAGAAATCACCAAGCATATACACTTGCAGCCATGCCGTGTCAGGTAGACTTTTCTCTCTCCAATACTACTTCACCATTCTGCAATTCTTCAATGTGCCCATTTATACAACAGGCATTCATGCCTTACAAATCAAGGAGTAAGGAGTCAAAAGGTCTTGCACACTATCCATTTTGAAGATATCATTCCAGCACACTACCAAGAGAGGTCAGAGGTCATACGAGTGAGAGGTAGGGGTCATTAGTTGGAACAACTCCCAAAGGTTATTAATTCATTTTTTGTCATCAACATATTAAACAAAGGCCCCTTTATGAAGCGAGCAGCGAGTGCTCATGACCAGTATTTTATTACACAAAGCCATTCTTCTCAGCAGCATGGTGAAATAAAATTGAATGTCTGCTTAATACTGATTTAAGGTTGATTTGCAATGCCAATGTGTTGAGCTCTTTGTCTAAATGTGTCTTCTCTATAAGTCATTGTGTTGCTGGCTTTTCAGCTGGTTTCAAGGGAGGCAAAAACACATTGAGGGGAGAAGAAAGCACAGAAAACTCCACGTGATGAAGTGAAACTCCCTTTGCAGCTAGAAACACAGTATGACAATATGCAGACAGACATCGGAGATCCTCTGTATCACAAAACAAGAATATGCATAGAGGGGAATTCTGGATTCATGAAGAAATTAATGGAGTTTATTTTGGAAACATTTTCAAAACTTCTTATAAAAACAATAATACAAAAATAAAAATACAGCACACAGAAATTTGTAAGTATAACTTGTGACCTATCTTGCTTTTTGACACTTGAAAGTAGTTCTCCAGATTTTATTTTTATCAATCATTTATTGGGCCCAATTCACACTCCCATTTGCACTTCCACTATAGATTTCCATTCCAAAATTGATTAACCCCTTATCACCGACACTAGTTTTCAGCTCAATGACCAGACTTGATTTTTCAAATCTGCCCTGTGTCACGATAATTGGTTATAACTTCGGAACGCTTTAACATATCCAGGTGATTTTGAGACTGATTTCTCATGACAAATTTTACAACTAACATGAAGTACAATGTAAGGCTACATTCACACTAACGTATGGGGGACGTATATACGGCCGGCGTATATACGGCCGATATACGTCCCCCATAGGCAGCAATGGGCGCACGGCACCCTACGGGAGCGGTACGGTGCCGCACACGTGCGGCACCGTACCGTTCCGTACCCGGGAAAAAGATAGGACCTGTCCTATCTTTTCCCGTAATACGGCGCTGTGCGCCATAGGTTTCTGTGGAGAGGGGCTGCGCTCACCTCCTCCTCTCCCCGTACACTGCCGTTGCCCGGTACGGTACGGGCGGGCAACGGCAGTGTGAATATAGCCTAAGTGATAAGTCTTGCGTTTTGTTCTGAAAAAAAGAGAAAATTTGGCAAAAGTTTTCCAAAAATTCTTCACTTTCCAAGTTTGAAATGTTCTGCTTTCCAGACATTAAGTAAAACTACCCAAAAAGCTTGATGATTAACATTTACGGAATGTCTGCTTTATGTTGAGATGATATTTTATGCTTCCGGTCATTTTTCTGGGATGTTATGAGAAGCAGAACTTTAGGTGCGATTTTTCTCATTTTCATGAAAATCCCCAAAACTCACATTTTGAGGGACAACTCAGCTTTCAAGTGACTTTGAAAGGCCTAAATAATAGTAAAACCCCATAAATTACCCCACTATAGAAACTTCACCCTTCAACGTGTGTAAAACAACGTCTATTGAGTCTATTAACCCTTTAAAGAGAACCCGTCATGCAAAATAACCCCCCTAAACTAAATATATTTTCATAAACTGCCATTAGAGAGCATTGCCTCTATCCCTTCATTGTCCCTCTACATGCCTGTAAACCTAAGCAATGAGGTCCTAATGCTGTATGCAAATGACCTGTGAAATGTCCAATGAAGCATTAGCATATAAGCTGTCCACCTTATTCATGAGTGGGAGGCACAGCCACACCCCCAGTGCATGACTGACAGCCTGTATAATGATGTGAGGCTGTATAATGATGTGCTTCCTGGTGCTGGTGGCCACGCCCCCTGCAGCCTGTGTGTGTATGTATAGGAGAGATACAGCAGCTCCAGGCAGCCATGTTACAACAGAACATGTCAGATTCATGTGTAGCTGATGTCTATGTCTTTCACCTGTATATTAGGAGGATGCAGCATGTCAGCAGATGCAGCACACACACTAGCAATGCTTTACTATACATTACACACAGACATGAGCAGGGGGAGGGGAGGGGTGACAGCGGTGACATCACTGCCTCTGACCATGTGACCAGCCAAAAAAAAAAAAAAAAAGACCTGTCCTATCTTTTCCCGTAATACGGCGCTGTGCGCCATAGGTTTCTGTGGAGAGGGGCTGCGCTCACCTCCTCCTCTCCCCGTACACTGCCGTTGCCCGGTACGGTACGGGCGGGCAACGGCAGTGTGAATATAGCCTAAGTGATAAGTCTTGCGTTTTGTTCTGAAAAAAAGAGAAAATTTGGCAAAAGTTTTCCAAAAATTCTTCACTTTCCAAGTTTGAAATGTTCTGCTTTCCAGACATTAAGTAAAACTACCCAAAAAGCTTGATGATTAACATTTACGGAATGTCTGCTTTATGTTGAGATGATATTTTATGCTTCCGGTCATTTTTCTGGGATGTTATGAGAAGCAGAACTTTAGGTGCGATTTTTCTCATTTTCATGAAAATCCCCAAAACTCACATTTTGAGGGACAACTCAGCTTTCAAGTGACTTTGAAAGGCCTAAATAATAGTAAAACCCCATAAATTACCCCACTATAGAAACTTCACCCTTCAACGTGTGTAAAACAACGTCTATTGAGTCTATTAACCCTTTAAAGAGAACCCGTCATGCAAAATAACCCCCCTAAACTAAATATATTTTCATAAACTGCCATTAGAGAGCATTGCCTCTATCCCTTCATTGTCCCTCTACATGCCTGTAAACCTAAGCAATGAGGTCCTAATGCTGTATGCAAATGACCTGTGAAATGTCCAATGAAGCATTAGCATATAAGCTGTCCACCTTATTCATGAGTGGGAGGCACAGCCACACCCCCAGTGCATGACTGACAGCCTGTATAATGATGTGAGGCTGTATAATGATGTGCTTCCTGGTGCTGGTGGCCACGCCCCCTGCAGCCTGTGTGTGTATGTATAGGAGAGATACAGCAGCTCCAGGCAGCCATGTTACAACAGAACATGTCAGATTCATGTGTAGCTGATGTCTATGTCTTTCACCTGTATATTAGGAGGATGCAGCATGTCAGCAGATGCAGCACACACACTAGCAATGCTTTACTATACATTACACACAGACATGAGCAGGGGGAGGGGAGGGGTGACAGCGGTGACATCACTGCCTCTGACCATGTGACCAGCCAAAAAAAAAAAAAAATAGATGATTAGACAATGAATAATGTATGAAATAACTAGATAAAGGCTGGGATGGGATCCTTGTGAGCTGCTCCAACAGGTAGAGGTGACAGGACAAGTGACACAGACCTGATTACAGGTGTCCTTTAAGTGTTTCACATGGGTTAAAACAATATGGACCTGCGATTTAGAAACTTTAGAATTTTTTTGGAAAATAAATTAATTTAGGCCAAAACTGACAGTTTCATAATAAATGAAATGATGAAACGCACTGCAACGTTTGGTGGTCATTTTCTCCTGTGTGTACTGATACCCCATACTTGGTGGTAAACTGCTGCATGGGCGCACGGCCGGGCATAGGATGAAAGCAGCGCTATTCACAGCAGATTTGCATTGTCACATTGTACAAGCTATAAATTTTAATTATTTTTGTTAATGTGAAAATATGAGGCTTATTATTTAAGGGATTAGATACAATGTATAGATAATTAATTTTGGGGGTCTATAGCTTATTCATGAGATTTTATTAACCATTTCAACGGGGACACAAACAAAATCATCATTTTTTATTTTGGATTTTTAGCATTTTTTTCCCCCGCTCACCGTAACGTGAAAATAATATTTTATCTTTATTCTCTGGTTCACTACGATTGAGGTAGTTTATATAGGTTTTCTTCTCTTTTGCTCAATTTTACTGAGCAAAACCAATATTGTTTTTTTTTTTTTTACTTTCGACAACTTTTCAGGGCCATAACTTTGTATTTTTCAGTTGTATAATACGGGAATCTGTGTTTTATTTTTACGTTGTTCACCGAGCGGGTTCAATATTGATTTAGATTTATTGTACAGATTGATACGGACGACGATACCAAATATGTGGTATATCTGGGAAATTGTTGATTGATTTGTAAGCCTCCTAACATTTTAACAAAATAAAACAAAAAAAATAAAATAAAATAAATGATATCAACATTAAGCAGACATATGGTTAATGTTAGTAACCCATTTGGGAGCTTTCACCAAATTTTTTCATTAAAAAAAAAACATTTTATCCAAAAATATACCACTAGGATGAAGTACAACATGTCGTTAAAAAACAAAAGTGAAAATAACCTTTGTAAGTTAAAGCGTTACAATCGCATATGACACATGACAGATATGAAAAATCAGACTGGGTCCTTAAAGGGGTTTTCCCCGGAAACAAGTTAGGGCCTAACTTGGTCCTCGGTGGAGTCTCAGTGATGAGACACATACAGATCACGAGAACTGGGGCGTCTGAGGTACCTCCGTCGGACCCCTCATTGCTCCCAGAGATGAGCGGAGAAGACCGAGATTACCGTGAGCCGCTCTGCAGGGTCTTGGTCCCTGCTGGTTCTGTTTTGTAGGAACGGTTGATGTTGCCGTGATGCTGCACCCACTAGACGAGGTAGAAGTGGGTAGTAGGCAAATGCAATTTGATCAAAATGTCACAAAGAGCTGAGGTTTGTTTTGTTAATGTAGCCTAGCAGTAATAGATCATTGTGTATTTGTGTGGATGTGCGGTCCAGGCCTTTTTTATCTCCAAACGATGGTACGTTTTTAAGTTCTGTTCACATGGTGTGTTTTCATTGTACTTGAAAATCAATTGCAAACACTTTGGGCCAAAACGCATGTACATTGTTACAAGAGTGACCATGTTTTGACTTGTAAACGATTATCACTGACTTAAGGTCATTTTATTAAGCACTTGTATATTATCAGAAAGCAAAAGTGTTTTGTCATCCTTTAGGCACAATGTGTTTGCAATATATTACCAAAGTACAGGGGAACTGCCCATGAAAGAGCAGCTTTAGGTCACGAGTCACATGGGGCGGCTGGACTACAGGATAGCAGTATAGGAACTGTCTAATCTACGACGACTCTAATTAGCAGCAAAGTACATGGAAGTAGCATGGTGCACTGGACGGGAGTTCTTGCGTCAAAGAAATATGATCCTAGGACTCCCTGTCTGCCAGCCAAATGGCAATGCCGCTGCTGTAACAGGAGTCCAGTGCACTTTGCTCAGTCGTTCGGATTCGACCAACAGATAGTCCCGTTTCCATGGACCAAGCATTTCCTTAGAAAATTGAAGAGTAGTATTTTTACTCAGCCAGAAAGAAAAAGAGTTAGTGCAACCTTTGCTGCTTTCGGTACACTGCCAAGCAGGAATGAAATTTGAGTTTTGACATGCAAATATTAACCTGTCCCGCCAAAACAAAAATTACAAAAATTAAAACCTCCTGTACAAAAAATTTTTGGGGGATTTTGCCATCTTCTGGCACTAATAACTTTTTCATACTTGCTGTACGGAGCATAGGGAAGTGTCGTTTTTTTGCGACTTTTGAGACGTTTTCAATGTTATCATTTTTAGGACTGTACGACCTGTTGATTACTTTTTATAGAATTTATATATATTTTTTAAAATGACAAAAAGTGCCATTTTCGACTTTGGGTGCTATTTTCCGTTACGGGGTTAAAGGACACCTATCATCAGGTCTGTGTCACTTGTCCTGTCACTACTACCTGTTGGAGCAGCTCACAAGGATCCCATCCCAGCCTTTATCTAGTTATTTCATACATTATTCAATGTAAAATCAAGTGCCATTGTTTACTTTGGGCGCTATTTTCCATTGCGGGGTTAAACCGCCTTGAAAAACTTTTATCATATTTTAGTACTATCGGCGGGCATTTTCGGACCTTCGATAGCTAATGTGTTTTAATGATTTTTTACTGTTTATTATATTTATGTCTGTTCTAGGGAAAGTGGGGATTTTAGGTTTTTATTTATCCTTTGTTTTTTTTTTAACTATTGGCTCATGCTCGTGTGGAGAGTCCGTGGTATGGGCATGGAGGCTTCTGCAGCAGTCCTATAAGTAGTTGTGTGACTGTGTCTCATGTCTCTCCACCATCCCCTCCCGCTCCTGTCTGCTCAATCATTATAGAAGAGGTATTGGACCGTCACCAACTAAAAAATTACATTCCTGGCAACAGGTTTTGCTTAAAGTACTGAAGATGTAGTGGTATGTTTTAATATAATACAAGAAGGATGTTGAAATGTGTGAAAAATAGGATATTTTTCTGGTACAAAAAAAATCTTGCAAAGGGATGATTTAACAGGGGGAACCATTAAGGGCCTATGTAACGATTAGAGACAAGCGGGTTTTACAAACAGGTCAATATGGAAGTAAGAGAACAAATTTTCTTCAAGCAACTTTGAGCAGCATAATGAGTTACTGACAGAACCTTCTTTTTCACGGCATGACAACCTGTAGCCAAACCAATGGCTTTTGTTCAGGCCTCCAACTACACAACAAACGTCAACCCTTAACCTCCTAATAATGCCATGGGCCTTTTCACACACAAGTTAATTAATTTGACATATTTTTAACGAGCCTTGAATAACACTAACCCATTATAACTCAATGGCTTTTTTCAGACCTGAATATTGTTTTTCGTTAACACATGCTTGTGCCGGTTGTTTTTTTTTTGTTGTTTTTTTTAAATATGTGAAGCTGCAGATCTATTTTTTGCAGGAAAAAATGCTCTAGCAGGTTTTAGGGGAGGCACTGCAGTCAGGAATAAATACAGTGCATTGGTTTTGGCTCCTGGTTTTTTAGCTTGCAAACTCTTTCTAGTGCCCATTCAGTACTTCTCCATATATGTACTTGGTATCTTAGAGCAAACCTGTCAGGCGATTCATACTTCTATATGTGCGGCATGTAAAAAAAATAATAAAACCAATAATAAGGGTACGGGCGATGCAGACGTTTTTTAGAACAGACCACGTGGGCGTAACCAAATGGCAAACACTTTTTACATAATCAATGCCCATTGCCAATATTAAGAAATAAAAGCTGACTGACCCGTTTACAAAAGTTTAACCGTTTGTCATGGGATAATTTGGATACACTATATCAGTGGGTTCCAACCTGTGGGTCTGTGACCCAGCGGGGGTCACCCACACGCATGAGGAACTGTATGCGAGTCCAGCATTAAAAGGTTTTAGAACCACTGCACTATATAATCTATGAGGATCCTCGTAAAAATGGAAAAAATGTCAGTTTTTAATGTCAATAAGATTCGACAAAGTGATATGCTTGTACTCCCAATCTATTAGTAGGGTGACTCTAAAAACAAATTAGACAGATATCCACTACCCACAAACATGCGATCAAACAGCTCTGGCTGTATCTTAATGAGATCTTTACATGCTCTCAACTACCTCTCACCGTCCCCATTCAGGATTTACTTTTTGGGCAACTTCTCACCATGCTGTATCCCTCATAGCAAGGATAGTTCACAAAGACAAATCCTTACAAACAGAGGCTCATGAGGTATCAAGTTGCTATATAAGTATACAGTGGGATTCGTCCTCTTGTTCCACTTAGTAACCTGTCCTTCTCATGGAGAGGTAATCACTTGGGTTCTCCCAGAGCTTATGTTCAGTGGAGCTATTGATGCAATACTTTTGCAATTGTCCCCAATCGGGTATTAATGTCCTCTGCGAGCCCAAACACTAAGCTTGCAGAAGGTAGCACTATCTTACTTATCTGTTAGATGATTGAAGGCAAACAAACACTGTTCGGACCGTGTTTGTCCTATGGGTACGTTCAGAGTAAAGCTGGATCTTTTCCTGGCATAGACACTTGGGTGAATATATCCTTACTAGGGACTTACTGCTACAAATCATACCCTGTTCCCTAGAAAATAAGACAGTGTCTTATAATTAGTTTTGCTCCTAAAGAGCACTAGGTCTGAGTTTCAGGTGATGTCTTATTTTTTTTTTCCATGAACAGAATTTCCATTTATCGTTGAACAAAAAATTCAACTTCCTCTCCCTCCATTATGA
Organism: Engystomops pustulosus; assembly: GCA_019512145.1. Lineage (NCBI taxonomy): Eukaryota > Metazoa > Chordata > Amphibia > Anura > Leptodactylidae > Engystomops > Engystomops pustulosus. The sequence goes on from CM033644.1 coordinate 60,744,406, forward strand.
CTTTCCAAACTCTGATTTTCCTGCTTGTATTTCTTTACTCCATTTCTATTAGAATCATTGGCCCCTATCTCTCACACGTTTAGTAAAGCCTTTCCATACAACTCCTCCTATCCTTGTGGCTGCTGGGAGCACATTTGCAGCCAACACCAGTGATTTACTACTTCCATGAAGCTCCCCATTTCACAACCTTCTGTCGTTCTAATATAAGACTAATGTATGGCTGGGCAGAAGCTGCTGCATTACTGGCCGCTAGGTCTTAGTTTTCAGGGATGCCTATAATTCTAATACTGAACAAAATTGACTAGGTCCTTATTTCGGGATGTCTTATTTTAGGGAAACAGGTATAACACCAACATTCTCTCCCCCTATCAATAGCACAACATACATCACAAGCTTACACTTGCAGCCATGCCGTGTCAGGTAGACTTTTCTCTCTCCAATACTACCTTAATACTTCACCATCCTGCAATTCCTTCAATGTGCCCATTTATACACAGGCATTCATGCCTTACAATCAAGGATAAGTAAGTCAAAAGGTCCTTGCACCTATCCCTTTTTTGAAGATATATTCCAGCACACTACCAAGAGCAGGTCAGAGTTCATAATCGTGAGAGTAGGGGTCATTAGTTGGAACAACTCCCAAAGGTTTTAATTCATTTTTTGTCATCAACATATTAAACAAAGGCCTTTATTAAGCGAGCGCGAGTGCTCATGACTCAGTAATTTATTACACAAAGCCATTCCTTCTCACACATGGTGAAATAAAATTGGATTTCTGCTTAATACTGATTTAAGGTTGATTTGCAATTGCCCAATGTGTTTGAGCTCTGTTGTCTAAATGTGTCTTCTCTATAAGTCATTGTGTTGCTGGTTTTTCAGCTGGGTCAAGGGAGGCAAAACACATTGAAGTGGGAATAACGCACAGAAAACTCCACGTATGAGTGAACTCCCTTTGCAGCTAGAAACAACACATATGAACAATATGCAGACACCACGAGATCCTCTGTATCCCAAAACACGAATATTGCATAAGGGGAATTTGGATTCATGAGAACTTAATGGAGTTTATTTTGGAAACCTTTTCAAACTTCTTATAAAACAATAATACAAAAATCACAATACGCACACGACATTTGTAAGTATACTGTGAACTATCTTGCTTTTTGACACTTGAAAGTAGTTCTCCGATTTTATTTTTATCAATCATTATTGGGCCAATTCACACTTAACCCATTTGCACTGTCCACGATGATTTTCCATTCCAATTGATTACCCCTTATCACAGACACTGTTTTCAGCGCAATACCAGACTTGATTTCAAATCTGCCCGTGTCCACGATATTGGTTCTACTTCGGAACGCTTTTAACATATCCAGGTGATTTTGAGACTGATTTCTTCATGACAAATTTTTTACCACTAACATGAAGCAATGTAGGCTACATTCACACTAACGTATGGGGTACGTATATACGGCCGCGTATAGGGCCGATATACTTCCCACATGGCAGCAATGGGCGCACGCACCCTACGGGAGCGGGTACGGTGCCGCACACGGCGGCACCGACCGTTCCGTACCCCGGAAAAAGAATAAGTACCTGTCCTATCTTTTCCCTAATCCGGCGTGTGCGCCATAGTTCTGTGAGGAGGGGCTGGCTCACCTCCTCCTCTCCCCGTACATGCCGTTGCCCGTACGGTACGGGCGGGCAACGCAGTGTGAATATAGCCTACGTGATAAGTCTTGCGTTTTGTTGCTGACAAAAAGAGAAAATTTGGCAAAGTTTCCAAAATCTTCACTTTTCCAAGTTTGAAATGTTCTGCTTTCCAGACGTAAGTCAAACTACCCAAAAGCTTGAAATGATTAACATTACGGAATGTCTGCTTTATGTTGTTTGAGATGAATATTTTATGCTTCCGGTCATTTTCCTGGTATTTTATGAGCAGCAGACTTTAGGTGCGATTTTTCTCATTTTCATGAAAATCCCCATAAACTACTCACATTTTTGAGGGACAACTCAGCTTCAATGACTTGAAAAGGCCTAATAATATAAAAACCCCATAACTTACCCACTATAGAAACTTCCCCCTCAACGTGTGTAAACAAACAACGTCCTATTTATCTATTAACCCTTTAAAGAGAACCGTATGCAAAATAACGGCCCCCTAAACTAAATATACTTTTCATAAACTCCATTAGATGAGCATTGCCCTCTATCCCTTCATTGTCCCTACTCATGCCTGTAACCTAGCAATGATGTCCTACATGCTTTACTGCAAAGACTGGATGAATGTCCAATGAAGCATTTAGCATATAGCATGTCCACCTTATTCCCAAGAGTGGGAGGCAACAGCACACCCCAAACGTGCATGATCTGACAGCCTGTAGTAGCGATAGATTGCTCTGCTGGCTGGTGGCACGCCACCCTTGCAGCTGGTGTTGTGTCATGTTGTATGGTGTTGTTAGGAGAGTACAGCAGCTCCAGGACACGCCATGGTACAAACGCAAACATTCAATTCTGGTAGCTGAATGTCCTTGTCTTTCTCACCTGTATTTAGGAATGGATGCAATGTCAGCAGATCAGCACCACCTAGCACTGCTTTACTATACATTACACACAGACATGAGCAGGGGAGGTGGGGAGGGGTGACAACAGCGAGGGACATTCCTGCCTCCTGACCATTTAGTCACCAGCCCAATTACTAATAAAAGAAAGATGACTTTACAATGAATAATGTATGAAATAACTAGATACGGCTGGGATGGATCCATTTGTGAGTGCTCCAACAGGTAGAGTGACAGGACAAGTGAACAGACCGATGAATTACGGTGTCCTTTAAGTGTTTCCCAACATGGGTAAAACCAATATGGACCTGCGATTTAGAAACTATGAAAGAAATTTTTTTTTGGAAATACATTAATTAAGGCCAAAACTGACATTTTCATAATAACTGAACTGATGAAACGACTCAAACGTTTGGTGGTCAGTTTCTCTGTTGTACTGATAACCCCATACTTGGTGGTAAACGCTGCATTGGCGCACGGCCGGGCATAGATAACGCAGCGCTATTCACGCAGATTTGCATTGTCACATTGTACAAGCTATAAATTTTAAAATTATGTTTGTTATGTGAACATATGAGGCTTATTCTTTAGGGATATATACAATTTATAGATAATAATTTGGGGGTCGATAGCTTATTCATGATATTTATAACCATTTCACCGGGGACACAAACAAAATCATCATTTTTATTTTGGATTTTTAGCATTTTTTTCCCCCGCTCACCGTAAACGTGAAAATAATATTTATCTTTATTCTCTGGTTCACTACGATTGAGTAGTTTATATAGGTTTTCTTCTCTTTTTGCTCCATTTTACCTGAGCAAAACCATATTGTTTTTTTTTTTTTTTACTTTCGACAACTTTTCAGGGCCATAACTTTGTATTTTCAGTTGTATAATACCGGGAATCTGTGTTTGTATTTTTACGTTGGTTCACCGAGTCGTGTTCACTATTGATTTACGATTTATTGTACAGATTTGATCGGACGACATACCAAATATGTTGTATATCTGTGAAATTGTTTGATTGATTTGTAAGCCTCCGAACAGTTTAACAAATAAAACAAAAAAATAAAGAAAATCATATATCAACATTAATCATACATATGGTTATGTTAGTATCCCATTTGGGAGCTTTCACATCATTCACCACTTTTTTTTTTCATTAAAAAAAAAAAAAACCATTTTATCCAAAATATACCCGAGGATGAAGTACAACATGTCTTAAAAACCACAGTGAAAATAACCTTTGTAGTTAAAGCGTACAATCGCATATTGAGACACACTGAAGATATGAACAATCAGCTGGGTCTTAAAGGGGTTTTTCCCCCCCGGAAACAAGTTAGTGCCTAACTTTGGTCCTCGGTGAGTCTCAGTGATGAGACACATCCAGATCACAGAACTTTGGCGTCTGAGGTACCTCCGTCGGACCCCTCATTGCTCCCCAAGATTGAGCGAGAAAACCGAGATTACCTGTGAGCCGCTCTGGCGGGTCTTGGTCCCTGCTGTTCGGTTGTAGGACGGTGTTGATGTTGCCGTGATGCTGGCACCACAGACGAGTAGAATTGGGTATTAGGCAAATGGCAATTGATCAAAATGTAACAAGAACTCAAGTTGGTTTGGTTAATGTAATCCTAGCAGTAATAGATCATTGTTGTATTTGGTCTCGATTTGCGGTCCAGGCCTTTTTTATCTCCAAACGAGGACGTTTTTTAAGTTTCGTTCACATGGTGTGTTTCATTGTACTTGAAAAATCAATTCAAACACTTTGGGCCAAAACGCATTTACATTGTTACAAGAGTGACCCTGTTTTGACTTTAACCGATATCACTGACTTAAGTCAGTTTTATTATTATTAGCCCTTGATTATTAGCCGAAAAGCAAATGTTTTGTCATCCTTTAGAGGCAAATGTGTTTGCATATATACCAAAGTACCGGGGAACTGCCCATGAAAGAGCAGCCTTTTAGGGGTCACAGTCACATGGGGCGGCTGACTACGGATAAGCAGTATAGTAACTGTCCTAATCTACGACGACTTAATTAGCACAAAGTACATGGAAGTAGCATGGTGCACTGGACGGAATTCTTCTTGCGTCAAGAAATATGATCCGAGGACTCCCTGTCCTGGGGGGCCAGCCAAATGGCAATGCCGCTCTGTAAACAGGAGTCCAGTGTACTTTTGCTCATCATTCGGATTCGACCACCGTATAGTCCGTTTCCATGGACCAAGCATTTCCCTTAAGAAATTGAGAGGAAGTATTTTTAACTCCCATAAAGAAAAGAGTTATTGGCCAACCTTTGCTGCTTTCCGGTACAACTGCCAAGCATGAATGAAATTTGGTTTGACATGGCAATATTAAACCGTCCCGCCAAACAAACATTACAAAAAGTAAAACCTCCCTGTACAAAAAATTTTTTGGGGGATTTTGCATCGTCTGGCACTACTACTTTTTCCATACTTGCTGTAAGCGGAGCATAGGGAAGTGTCGTTTTTTTGCGACTTTTGAGAACGTTTTCAATGTTATCATTTTTAGGACTGTACGCCTGTTGATTACTTTTATAGAAATTTATATATATTTTTTAAATGACAAAAAGTGCCATTTCGACTTTGGGCTTATTTTTCCTTAACGGGGTTAAAGGACACCTATCTCAAGGTCTGTGTCCACCTTTCACCTCTACTGTTGCGCAAGCCTCACAAGATCCCATCCCAGCCTTATCTAGTTTTTCATAATTATTCATTGTAAAATCATCTATTTTTATCATGTTAATGATGCTGGTCCACATGTCGAGGCAGTTGTGATGTCACCCCTTTTTAACCCACCTCCCCTCTCCTCCCCCTGCTCATGTCTGATTTGTAATGTATATAAAGCATGGCTGTTGTACTGTATCTGCTGACATGTTGCAATCCTCCTAATAGACCTAGACACGGACATCAGCTACACCTGATCTGACACGGTTCTGCTTAACATGGCTGCAGCCGTGGAGCTGCTGGTATCTCTCCTATACACCACACATCACACACAGGCTAGGGGCGGGCCACCAGCACCAGGAATCACTCTTATACAGCCCACATCATATACAGCTGTCGTCATGCACGGGGGTGTGGCTGTGCCTCCCACTCATGAATAGAGTGGACGCTTTAAATGCAATCTTCATTGACATTTCACAGGTCATTTGCATGACAATCTTTAGGACCTTACTCATTGCTTAGGTTTACAGGCATGGTAGAGGACAATGAAGGGAATGCAATTGGCTTCCTCTAAGGCAGTTTTAATGAAATATATTTAGTTTACGGGGTTTTTTGTCTGACGGGTTTCGCTTAGCATGGTTAAAAACGTATATTTTAATATATCTGCGCATTTTTCGGACCTTTCGATACCTAATGTGTTAGGATTTTTATTGTTTCTTTATATTTGCTCAGTTCTCTAGAGGGAGGGGGGGGGGTGATTTGAATTGTTATTTTTCACTTTAATTTTTTACTTTTCTTCTTTCAATTTTACTTTTAACTATTTTTCAGAATCCATATGGTACTTTAACTAGGATGCCCTGAACGATCCTAAATATACAGGTCCCATAGAGGAAAGAAAAAAAGAAGAGAAAAAGGAAAAACTGCGCAAGGAAGGGTGATAGGCAAGGTATATGTAATTTAGTCGCGCGCGAAATTCCCCAACGACACCTTCCTTCAACATGCTTTATGCTACTAAGAGTACCTCCGGCGTCTTTTGAGTATGGTGCGGACTCGCGGCCTCCTCTGGCGCATGAATGGGCAACCGCGCGGCATGCCTGACAATCCTCGGCAAGATGGGTGCCCATTGCGCCAAACACCTGCAAACCAGTTGCTGGCCTCGATCGCGGGTGTTACCAGAAGCCTTTGCTGCAATATCGCAAAGTTTGTAACGGCTATGGAGAGGGCGCGCCGTGAGCCCTCTCCTGCACCCACCCGGCATGTGACGTAACATCCACAGATGTTTGCATTAATTTTAATGGATTAAAAAAAAAAAAGAGAAAAACAAACGGTTTAAGAAAGGTGGGTGCATCAAATCCTTCCATTACATTCTCCTCAGGACAGGTTTCTGTGATTTTCATTTGCACATTTTAGAAGTGAGATATTTTTTCCTTTTTTGGTTACTGTAGCACGAGAATTTTATTTAAAGCGAATGGTATTTTTTTTTTTAGAGCTACTTAATGTATACAACATTGTATGAACTCTTTCTGGATGGGATACAAAATAAATTCTAATCAGTCATGATTCTTACATTTGATTTATTTTTTTGCTTTCACCTCGCATTGTAACTATGAGTTTTATACTACTCTTACGATTTTTTTTTTTACTCTGTTTTGATGGGGCTGTTTTAGGGCTAGTTTGTGGCCGGTGATTTGCACACTGCCAATTCACATTCGACTGGCTGTTGTCTATAGGCAAAATTTATGTAGTGGGTAATTTCTGTTTCGTTTTATACAAAGTTTTTCTCCATTAAGGAGAATTGCATGAATGGTACAATCATTGATACAACACAAATGAAAAAAATTGGTGCGTTGTTGTCTTATAGGACTTACGGGGGTATCCCATCTGGACATCACGTTTTATTAAATTATTTGACATATGTAAACATTTTTTCAATTGGATTTTTGTTATTAAAAAAATGTCCTGTGTGAAGAATAATTTCTCATAATGTCGATAGTTGTCCCTTAGAAACGAGATGGCTTCTTGGTTCCAGCCCGCCTCCAGTTTGGCAGCAGTGGCCAGACATGCGCTATTGAGTCCTGCCTGACCACATGCTTCTGCGTTCATTACTACAGACGGCTGTGACATGTAGTAACTCCTGGACATTATATATACAAAAAACCTTTTGTTTCTTTGTGCAATCCCTCCAGCAGAGGTGGCCGTATCCTGGGACACAGTCTTGTTTCTAAGGGACCTTATGAGTTACATTTATGAGAAATTATCTTCACACAGGAACATTTTTATTAATAACATCTAATTGAAGAAATGTTTATATATGGCAGATGAATGAAACTGAATGTGACTGCACAGACGAACTAAGAAGCACATCAGATGCCCCCTACATATCACTGAAAAAAAAATATATATAAATACTAACCTCTCCACCGCTCCTCTTCATTTGATCCCGGTGTTGTCAGTCACCTGTCTTGACACACGGGAGCACTTAGAAGAACAAACTTATAATTAGCAGCTGGGAGAGCTGGGACAAGATAGCTGACTCCCCCCCTGGCTGCTAACTACCAGTTTTCTAGTTGATCCCGGCTATCAAGACTAGCGAAGCCCAGTGCTGGGATCAGGATTAAGAGGAGCATAGATATTTATTTATAGGGTTTTTTTGTTGGTGTTTTTTCAGTCGTTGGATTTCCTTTACAAAAAAAAAAAAAAAAAATAAATAAGTAAAAGCCAATAAGAAAAAAAACTTACTTAGTATAACAACAATCGTTCCGGGTCCCTCCCATAGGTCTTAGTATTGTGTCACCTGTTGATATATACTGGCTTCCAAGTGTCATACTTTCTACAAAGAATGTGGCCTAAATAGAAAAGGTCTCAGAATTGTTTATAAAAAAATATACAGTTTAATTCTATTTGACTTATCTCGATCAATACCGATTACAATAGTTAAAGACTATATTTAAGACAGCATTAAAAACAAATGAATAACAAAAGGAATCTGTAATGTCTTTTTCTGATGGGATGTTGTCCCAAAAAATGTTTATTGATTTCTTTCAGTGTATAATTAGTCTTGTGTGTTCATACTGGAAAAATATTAGTAGTACGAGACAAAAATAAAATTAAAACTTAGTGGATGAGGTCTAATCTGTTTTATCGTTAACACATATATTCGTTTTAAGTTTGCGACCAAGGTGTAGTCTTCCAGGTGGTTTGTGTTTTTCAGGTCATAAGGAGCTTTGTATTGCACGCGGCACTGAAGTACGTTACTCCAAGCCAGGTTATTTGTATTTTTTTCAAATAGAAGTCCCCCATGTGAATACTCTACAACATTTATGATTCACCTGGCGGACTATTCTGTTGAAAATACAACATAACCTTGCTCCGGATCTACAAGGTACCTTCAGTGCGTGGCACTACAAACGCTGAGAACACGTACATCAGATCAGCTAGTTTGGGCTGCGGTAGGTGAAAACCCACGATGCCACAAGCCGGTAGCGGCGTCACAACAGCGTCTTCAATGGCGTTCTCAACGCCACTGCAGAAAAGAGCTACCCAGCCTGCACAGCCTAGAGACATACTACACAACGTCCTCCAGGACTACAAAGCTGTAAAATATGGCATAGCTGGGATCAGAGTCTGCAGAGGGTAACACGACCCACTAAAGGGTGCAGCATCAGCCCAGCTGAAATACCAACTACCGTATGCTAAACAACATAACAATAGCTCTCTTAAAAAATGAAAATGGTACTCATATAAAGTTAAAATTATTTGAAAGAATCGAAATCTGCCCAATAACAGACTTTTTTTTTTTTTTTTTTTTCTTTCACTTTTAATTTATATTTCAAAACGTGTTACTCCAGGCATAGGGCCCATGACCTTAACACACAAACTTCCCTGTAATACTTACCTGGTTCCGCACTTCAACGCATCTATGCCAATAAAAACACAGCTATAGACCTCATCCGCTCATTTTACTTTTTATTTTTTGTCTATGTAAATCGTATTTTTCCATGTTGAACACAAAAGACTATTATACACAACTAAGAATCAATAAAATTTTTTGGACCTACATCACAATTCAGAAAAGACATACAGAGTCCTGGTTTATACAGTGTTTTTAAATTGCTGTCTAAATACTGGTCTTTAACTATGTAATTTGGGTATTGTATCGTATAGTCAAAAAATTACAACTTTTTATTTGTTTTGATAACAATCGGAGCCGTTTCTAATTTTAGTGCCCACATGCTTTGTAGAACCTCTGTTTCATTTGTCCCCTTTTGGTGAAAAGGTTCGATGGTAGACATAGAATGGAAAGGTTGGAAACTGATAAGTGTTCCACTACAATATCCCCCAGTGTCATACTTTGACTAACAGAATAAATGCTGCTATCGCCACAGAAACATTTGAGTTAAAAAGATGTTTTTCATGGTCAGCATTACCATGACGAATACAACACTTGGATTAATTCTTACCATCCAATGTAGTAAGTTGGATTGTGAATGTACCCAAAGTGACACCCATCAAGAAGCGTCAGTGTTACATGCAATGTGATCTCCAAGTCCTGGACTGCTAATCCCTCTATGGGTCAGACGTCTGATGTTATTCCTGTGGGGTTTTTTTTTTCATCAAGCTAGGGAGCACATCCAGTGTCAAGCAAGATATATTTTGACTAGACATAAGTTTAGAGCTTGCATAAAACGTGGCCCGGAAATATAGCTCCCAATTACTCCCCAAAATAATTAGTTAACAGTTGATGTTCCATACATCTAATATAGCTACTTGCTAATCATTGAAGGTCTCAGTGCAAAGATCCCGCACTCATTAAAACGAAGGGTCCTCGGACCCCTTGTGGCTTCTTCGATTAATCGAGCAGACGGCCGCATCTGACCGTTCTGCTCCATTAATCTCTATGGAGCTGCCGGAATGGACCAGCCAGGCCATCTCCGCCAGCCTCTGACGACCCTCTTTTCCTACACTGAGACCCCACTGATCATCAATTTGATGCCCTCTCCATAGCATAGGCCTAACTTGCCTTCGTGGGAAACCCCCTTTATCTCCAGAGCAATGAGGGGTCTGACTAAGGACCTGGACCCCGGGTTCTCGTATCTGTGGGTCTCATCACTAAGACCCCCACCCATCAGCAAATTGGCCCGATCCCAGCTTGTGTGGGACAACCCCTTTAACAATCCAGCCCCGCTCTATTTATTTACTGCTGAATCACCTATTCTCACGATCGACCGACCTCAAGTCTGAAAAATTAGAATTCTTATCTGCGACATAAAAGCCTCTTGGTAGCAGGTTATAAAATGTCCCTTTTTTATTCTATTCACTCCGGAATAAGGATTATGACAGGATGCGGAACATTTGATGGTCCAGGGCCCCCTGCTCAATTTAAGCAGCACCAGTGACCGGAGTACATCAACAACCCGTACACCCATAAGGAACCCTCAGAGCAGACCGAAAAATAAATCCCCTCCTTTTCCTGGCTACCATCTATTTTTCTGCACCCACCTGTGCTTTTCGCTCTCCTCCATGTGCCACATTGTCCACGTGTTTGTGCGGGTTCAGCCCCCTAAGAACACAAGCAGAGGCGCAGGAGAGCTGGGAGCAGTACAGTGCATTACATATTACCATCCTGGTTCCTCTTCCTGCCCTGGGTCTGTCTCTCGGGATCCTGACGGCCGTCTCACACCGTAGCCTCAGGAGTAAGACACAGAGTGTATCGGCAGTAAATGTTGAGAAAGGACTTCTCTGCTGCGCAATCATCGCTACCCAGCCTCCTGCACCATGAAAGCTTTCCAATCAGTTATAAACACCTCATTGTCCATTGATCCGGTGTGGGAGATAACTGGAGGCTTCACGGGGGTGTGGCCTGCAGGTGGCCTGACCACAGGATGTGCACCCCTGTTCAGGCTTTTTATTTGAGATGAATGTGGCTACACTTTATGTACATTGTCAGTAAGAAGCTCCTCTCTACAGATCAGAGGAAAAAGCACTGGGAAGTAATGCCCGCTCTTCATGTTACAACTCTCCGAGTCGCACAACATTTTTCCATCAAGTTAATACGCCTCTTACTATTTTTTGTAGAGTATTTTTCATTAATTCATTTCATTAATACAAATTAAACAGATCGCCATATATAATGTGTATGGTATTTATACAAGAAATCACTTGGTCCCAGCACACAATACGTGTGGCTCTCAGCTGATATTTATAAATCCCATTCCTTTGACTTTTTCCCATCACAATACAGTTTAAATAGCGGATTCCAGACCTATCAGGACGAAACATCGGACAGAGTACTTACCCTAGTAAGATATACATACTAGATACCACTGGTAGTGAAGAAACTAAACTACTAATAGGCCACCGTTCATGTGAATGCGGCTGTTTGTGGCCATCATCTATTGGCTTGAGCACCTCTTTATCCCCACTCCCACAAACATTTGCGTCTGTGATTCATGGGGCACCTCCTTTTTCCCTGAGGGGGGTGGGATAGGAAATGCACAACAAGAAAGCTATCTGTAGTCCACAGGTCTCAGACGGCAAGAGACAGATGGTGGTGCTCTCCGAAATACACTATGGGCAAATTATATAAAGGGAAAAAAGCAACACCATCGCCAAGTAAGCGTTAGTTTGAGAGGCACCTTTTGTAATTAGGTGCGCCAGCTGTTCAGTCTGCAGATCTAACTACCGATTGCCTCACTATTGAGCCATAAGCTTGAAGACCCATGGGAAAGAAGTATAACATTGCTACCAGGCCAGTTTCCCATGATGCAGCCACTAGGTTACTTCACACTGCTGTTTGGGGACGTGATACGGCCGCTGTATGTACGTCCATACTAGATCCCCCACTGTGTGGCAATGGGCGGCACGCAGCCACCGGATTGGTACCGTACCGCGCACATGTTCATCTGAATTCGCCCACATGGTTTGTGTACATTGTACGCATGATAGGACATAAACACGGCAAAATGCTCACAAACACAATGTTACAGTTTTCATATCATCATGTATCATGATTACACAAAGTAAAATCACAGAAAGATGAGTAAATAGTGGTTGAAAAGGTGAACACTGTCAGCATTGACTATAACTGTTCATGTTGACACGTAACCACAATTTCTGTGCACCATATTCATCCCGAAAAGTAACACTTCTTGCTCTACCTGCCTATGCTTCGAAGGGCTCAGACAACTGCCCAATGCAGAGCCTCAAAAAAATGCGTATGTGACATAATCTGTGTTTATCGGATTGTATCCGCATCGTTTTTTTTCAACTTCTTAAGTTGTGTTTGAATAAAAACGATGGGTTTTGAATCACATTTTTGCCCTTCCTAGTTTTTTCTATTTGAGAAAAAACAGACCGCATGACATCCGTGTGCCGACGGTGTTTTTTGCTATCCATTGACTTCCATGGCGGTCCGTGGTCTGACATTTGATGCTGCAATTTTTTTATCTCAACGTCGCCATCGTGAAAAAAATAGGTCTTATGCCATATGCCAAAAAATTAAAAAAAAAAAAAAAAGATAACCATACCACCTCAAAACTCCCATCAATGAAGCCAATAACATAAAAAATATTTTGCACACGTGAATCCATAAAGGTATACCCTCACCGGCCCCTTTATTAGGTACACCATGCTAGTAACGGGTGGGACCCCCTTTTGCTTCAGAACTGCCTCATTTCTTCTTTCATCTGATGGGTCAACAAGGTGGCGGAAGCATTCCTCAGAGATTTTGGGCTCATATTTACATTATGCATCACCAGGTCCGCAGATTTGTCGGCTGCACAAGTCCTGAGCGAATCTCCCGTTCCCGACAAAAAAGCAAAAACACCACATCCCAAAGATGCTTTATGGATGAGATCTGGTGACGTTGGAGGCCATTTGAGTAAGTACCTCATTGTCATGTTTCAAGAACCATTCGAATGATTCCCTTTTCTACGGCGCATATCCTTCTGAAAGTACCATCATGTTGGGTACATTGTGGTCATAAAGGGATGGAATGGTCACAACAATACTCATGTAGGCTTTGGCAATTGCAACGATGCTCTCATTGGTACATAACAAGGGCCCAAAGATTCCAATCAAATATTCCCCACACCATGACACCACCACCATCCGCCTAAACCGTTGAACAATGCAAATGGGGGGAGTATCCAATCTTCTACTGTCCAATTTCGATGAGCTTGTGCAAATGTAGCCTCATTTTTCCTGTTCTAGCTTGAAAGGATGCACCCTTGTGGTCTTCTGCTGCTTAGCCCATTCTGCCTCAAAGTTCGACGTACTGTGCGTTCAGAATGCTCTTCTGCCTACCTTGGTTGTAACGGTGGGCGATTGATCCTGTTGCTTTCTATCACTCGAACCAATTCTGCCCATTCGCCTCTGACCTCTGGCATAACAGGCATTTCCTCCCACCCGAACGCCGCTCAATGATGTTTTTTCTTTTTTCGGACCATTCTCTGTACACCCTAGAGATGTTGTGCGTGAAATCCCCAGTAATCAGCAGTTTCTGAAATACTCAGAACCAGCCCTTCGTGCACCAACAACCATGCCACTTTCATGGTGCTGTCACACGTCGCTTTACTGCATTCGTTTAAAACCATTGCGAATCTTTTAACACGTTAACATCTGTTTTACTTAGGGGAAAATACCCTTCATCTTATCAATGCGTTTTTAAACGCATGCATAAACGCGACGTGTGGACCGCACCCTCAAAGGCACTCAAATCACCATTCTTCCCCATACGATGCTCGTTTGAACTGGCAGAGTTTCTTGACACTGTCGACAAGCTAAATCACTGAGTTGCCGCCATTGATTGGCTGATTAAAATTAAGTGTTACGAGCGTTGGAGACATGTGTCCTCAGAAAGTGGCGGTGAGTGTATATACGCAGTACCTTGTCGACAACTACTCTTAGAACAGAGCGTTCTCCTTCTTGCGTCGTCTCTGCCTAATGACCAGTCTGTTTATGGTGTATCACGGAGCTTTCTTTTTAGCTCTAGCCCTACACGTCATATTGGCCAAATACAATGGGGAAAAAAGGCAGAGTTTAAGTCACATAATTTATGGCAGCAGTACATCCGCTATAGGAACAAAGAGCCGAGAAAATCCAACACCCCATTTCTTCTCTACCATCACATAAGCGCCAGCACACCGGAGTATAGAAGAGAAGTTCTGTAGATTTCGGGTTAATCAATGATTTTGCTCCAATTTCCTCGACTCTGTATGTTCTCATGTTCATGTAGTCAAACCATCTATATAAACCACCCCACGGCCCAAACGCCCCTTTTGTTGTTTTCTCAAAACCATAGGAATTGAGCAGGGATATATGGAAAGGAGGCCAATCCTATTTTGGTCGATATGGCTCCACGAGTGACATCTATGTAGTTATTCGTCTGCATATCCCGTTAATTGCTGTGACCTGTAACTGTCCCCCATAAGGCTACATTACCACTTGCAGCTCGGAGCACATATTGCACACAACAAATTTCCAGCCAACTTATGGCATGCCCATAAACTCTGCAAAATACTCAACACCCTAACCATCAGTCAACACGCGACACATAATCCTCTATTCCTTATATAAATAGATGATACAGAGTAACAATACACAGAAAACCTGACACATCGTCCCCCTCCGGACTAAGCAGCTCCTCAGCGCGGCGGTTAACATGAGTACTGGGAAGCTCGGCATCACATAACTGCTGTAGGACAACATGTGTTCTTCGTTTTATGCACCTTTATGACCTTGACATTGCTAAACAGTCACTTGTGTTGATCCTAGCTACCAAAACAAAGTGTACAATGGCTCATTGTCACGCCAATTTAGTCCCCATCCCAGCCAATGCCCTTTATTCGATTAAAAACGCCTTGCAGCCCTGCAGATCACATCACTGCTAGCTACAAGAGCCTCACCATTTTTTCCCCCCCCAGGCAGATATGTTTATTAGTATTAATGGTGTGGATGTGTGATCTGTGTTAAGTATGCAGGTGAATCTACACTTTCCTGGGATCAACCCCCACTAATCTGCTCGCATCAATTTAACCTGTTAGGTCCTGACTGAATTCTTTATGCTACATGTATTTCCTGCCTCGCGTGAATTTGCAAGAGGGACCAAATTTATTCTGCCGCACAAACACCTTCGTAACAACATGCAAACCTGATCCTCCATATCTGCAGCGACGCTTGGTGTCTTGCACAGCTGTCACCAAACCATGCCACACGTCTGTTACTGTTACAATAGAATGACTTGCAAGAATATATAATGTTTTCCATTAACCGCAACCAACAAGCCTCAAGCACACACACTATTATTAGCTGAGGCTGGCTATTGTATCACAGCCTCACACTTAATACAAGCACTAGGTGTATCACTTTATTAAATCTGTAGAATACACAAGGGGGAGGGTGATTGTAATTATGCATAAAATGGTGTCTATACTTATTCAATCAAGGTCCTGCACTCAGGGATGCATTTTGTCCAGGAAATATCCATGATACCAGCTTGCAAAGGAATTTAAACAGCCTCTCCTACCTACCGTACCCCCCTCCCCAACCCAGTGCAATATAGGGGGGAAAATAGAGGTATAAGAAAGGCTTTCGTAGTGCATAGGCTTCCATGAACCATAAATCATGCATGTGATAGCTTGGGGGCATATCATGCCATAAGCCTCCTAAAACAGGGGTGAGTTTTATCCATCCGTATTAGACACTCCACAATTCTCATTCTAGTGACCTGATGCTAAAAAAACAATAGCAGCCAGCCATTCAGCAAATGATACTACGATCTGACCACCTTTGTTATTCTTGTACACGATCTCATCCCCGAGGAGAGAAATGAGCACATCCAGCCTAAGCGTGTTTGAGGGCGATACAGATTGTATTTACCAGCGGCACTATGACATTGTACACATCGCCTGCATCCATCCCTGCAATCTCCTATGTGCATGGAACGACAAGCGCAGTCATCATCCTTCCCTTGTAGCTGCAAAATGGAATATCTTCCCTGCCCCTCCTCCAGCCCCATAGACGACCTCATCTGATCTCCACTTACCAACTCTATGAGTACACTGACCAGGCTGCAAGTGAACAATGAAATGTTGCCAGGTGACTATCTACACCAGAAGGTCAAGCCATAACCTCAATTCTGAAATGAACCACATGTCCGTCACATTTATGTACATGTATGATCTGAGATGAGAACAGGTCCACATCAGTTCCACTTGAACAAAGATGAGTGTACATATCTACATACATGTAAAACAAAGCAGAAGCAAGGTCCATGGCCGGATCCATGACGAGATAACCGGCGCATGTATGAGATGACACGACTTCTATGCATGCCAACAGTCATGATAGATACAGACTGAATTGATGATTACAGTCATAATTTAATGTATGTTTATTGGCAAGAACAAATTGAGCAAAACACACCGTATTTTTCTCTGGACAAAATTGTATGTATGAATTCCTCATATTTATGCATGTATACCACAACTATATGGATATAGCCGCATGCACAACTCGTATGCACTATTTTAACACACACGAGTGAACATGTACCCAGTAATGCAGTGACATTACATACATAAGAATGAATGCGCCCGTGTTTGTACATGCCATCCTGCCGTCATACATGTCAATGCATGTAGTAGGAGGATGTCCCATACAACATGCCAGATGAATGAATGACAGGGCAACAGGGCCTCTGCAGCTTACTCCGATGAATTTCTTGATCTTCTGTTGCAGTTATTGGCCTCTGTGCCCTGCATCCTGTCCCACCAGAGCTTGAGTGCCCCTGGTGAGGCTGGGTCAACTGGGAGGCTGCTCGGCCGCGCTTCTTCACAGCGCTTTGTTGTGTTTGCTTCCTCTGCCATGAGGATCGTGATGCTGGGCTCGGTGTGTAAGTTGAGGGAGTGGGGAGGTGTTTTGTAAGCAGATACGAGGAGCCTGCACACTAGGCCTTTACCCCGACCTCGATATATCGCCTCCCGTTGTCTGGGGGACATGACGGTGGCAGCTCGGGCCGGGGAGGGTCTGAGGGCAGCTAGTGCCCGTCACGGCGTGGAGCGGGGTGAGGGGCATGGTGGCTGGAGGACGGGGAGTCGGAGGGCTAGCTGCTAGTAGCAGGATGGGAGCTGGCACAACCGTGCCAGCTGGGAAGGGGCATTAAGGTAAAGCAGGCAGAACTGCCCCTCACAGCTGCGCTCCGCTAAATCACACCTGGTCCCCTGCAGCCGAGCCAGCCAGCCCGCCACGCGCTCACTGGAGAGGAGCGGAGGCTGCGCCCGTACTGCGCAGGCGCACTGATCCTAACAACACTACTACACACATCATGCCGCCTGACAGAACTCCCGCTGTCATCTCCATCATCACCGGCACCGGCCACTGGCGGGCGTATAGCATAATACACTACCCGCTCAAAACAACATGTATATACAGATCTAGTCAGCATTATAATATGCCTCCCTTCCTTTGATCAAGACAAATTCTACCTACTCCAATCATAATCTAATCTATAACAATACAACTTATATTAATACTATTTCCTTTCACCTTTTTGTATCTAAAATGTTTCAGTTAATGTGTAAACTCTATACAGACACAATCGAATCCCCCCCCTTTTTGCATAGATCCAGAATATAAATACACACAACCCCCCCCTCCACAACCCAGTTTTAACCTCTGAGGCGCGTTCCACGTTCCGCTAGCGACGCTATGCACAGAGAGGACTCGGGCCGTGCATATGAGTTTCCAAGAAACACATGCGATCGGCCCGAACCCCGACCCCTAGCAGAACGTGTGAATTCGCCCCTTAGGGTGCAGTCATACGTTGGTCTAAGGCAAGTCGTTTAACCCCCTAAGCACGGGTTTTTTTCACCCCTTTTTCGCCTCATTTCTTGCTCCACCCTTCAAAAATCCTAACGTTGTGGTAACAAATTTTATTTCTCTGTCCACTTATTTCTTATTCCATGCCCGTGTAACTGGGAAGCTGGAAAAGTATGGAAAATATCGGAAAAAAGCGTGTTGCCGCACGGTTCCTGTGGACTCATTTTTTAACGACGTTCACCCGTGCGCTGAAATAACACCTCCATTATTCTTTGGTCGGTGCGATCACAGTAATACCAAATTGATGAGTTTATTGCGTTTTAAACGCATTTTCAAAAGTTAAAACGATTGTTAGAAAAAGTAAATAACTTTTTTCATACTGTGGTGTACGGAGCAGGTGTGAGGCGTTTATTTTTTTGTTACTAAATGCACGCGACTGTTTTCATTGGCTACATTTGAGGTCTGTGGCGACATTTTTGATTTTTTATGTGTAAAAGTCGCATTCCGGACATTTGGGCGCTATGTTACTAATGGGGCATTTTGGGACCGGCGAGACTATTGTGTCTGTGATTTTTACTGGTTATTCTGTTTTTTATATCAGTTCGATGGAAAGAGGTGTTCTGAAGTCTTGGGTTGCCTTCTTTTTATTATTTTGAAACTTTTTTTTACTATTTCTTAGACCCTCTAGCGTCATTACCCCTAGTCTGATCGTTCCTACCATATCAGCTCCTCGGTTCCGTACAGATAGGCCTGTAGGTTTGTTCTAAGTTGAATTTGCATTAATTCAGAACTGTAATTTATAATTTTGTAGCTACAGAAAAAAATATTTTTTGTCTCTGTGACAACTGTATTTTAAAATGTTGGGGGTTGCAAAAACTTGGATCAACACTAAAGCGAATGCATACAACCCCCAGCGCAATACACCCCGGACACCTGTGTAACTGTTATAGCGTTTATTGTATTATAAGGGCTAAAGTAACAGTAAATAAACCACTCCAAGGTCCGTTGTAGCTAGGGTCTTCTGTATGTTCTTTAATAAGGGGACTTCCTGTACTGCATACTACTTGTATTTCATATATTGCATTTTTGCACAGTATTCCCTTGGTCAATGAGCCGCTGTCTCATTGTAACGAATCGCATAATCTATGCAGCCTCGGGTCTGACAAAGACCGAGCTGTCACGCAGAGGGCTTGGAATACAGCTTTCTCTCAGGCATGGAAGCACAAAAGTGCCATTTTTTACTTTGGGCGCTATTTTCCATTGCGGGGTTAAACGCATTGAAAAAACTTTATCATATTTTATTAGATCGGGCATTTTCGGACGCTTCGATAGCTAATGTGTTTATGATTTTTTACTGTTTATTATATTTATGTCTGTTCTAGGGAAAGTGGGGATTTTAGGTTTTTATTTATCCTTTGTTTTTTTTTTAACTATTGGCTCATGCTCGTGTGGAGAGTCCGTGGTATGGGCATGGAGGCTTCTGCAGCAGTCCTATAAGTAGTTGTGTGACTGTGTCTCATGTCTCTCCACCATCCCCTCCCGCTCCTGTCTGCTCAATCATTATAGAAGAGGTATTGGACCGTCACCAACTAAAAAATTACATTCCTGGCAACAGGTTTTGCTTAAAGTACTGAAGATGTAGTGGTATGTTTTAATATAATACAAGAAGGATGTTGAAATGTGTGAAAAATAGGATATTTTCTGGTAAAAAAAAATCTTGCAGGGGATATTTAAAAAGGGGAACATTAAGACCATATGTAAAGATTAGAGACACGCAGGTTTTACAAAGAGGTAAATATGGAAGAGAAAAGTTTTTCTTCAAGCAACTTTAGAGCAGCATAATGAGTTACTATACCTGCTTTTCACTGCCAGACAGCCTGTAACCAAACCAATGGCTTTTGTTAGGCCTCCAACTACAACGTCAACCCTTAACATCCCGTAATAATGCCATGGGCCTTTTCACACACAAGTTATTTGACATATGTAACTAGCCTTGAACACTAACCCATTATACTCAATGGCTTGCTCCAGACATGAATATTGTTTTTCTTAACACATGCTTGTGCGTTTATTTGTTGTTTTTTTTAATAGTGTGAAGCTTGCAGATCTATTTTTTGCAGGAAAAATGCTCTATGCAGGTTTTAGGGGATGCACTGCAGTCAGGAATAAATACAAGTGCAGTGGGTTTGGCTCCTGGTTTTAGCTTGCAAACTCTACCTGTTGGAGCAGCTCACAAGGATCCCATCCCAGCCTTTATCTAGTTATTTCATACATTATTCATTGTAAAATCACCTTTTCTTTATTATGTAAATGAGGCTGGTGACATGGTCAGAGGCAGTGATGTCCCCCTGTTACCCCTCCCCTCTCCTCCCCCTGCTCATGTCTGTGTGTAATGTATAGTAAAGCATGGCTAGTGTGTGTGCTGCATCTGCTGACATGCTGCTTCCTCCTAATATACAGGTGAGAGACACAGACATCAGCTACACATGAATCTGACATGTTCTGCTGTAACATGGCTGCCTGGAGCTGCTGTATCTCTCCTAAACACACACACATGCACACACAGGCTGCAGGGGGCGTGGCCACCAGGAAGCACATCATTATACAGGCTGTCAGTCATGCACTGGGGGTGTGGCTGTGCCTCCCACTCTTGAATAAGGTAGACAGCTTGAATATGCTAATGCTTCATTGGACATTTCACAGGTCATTTGCATACAGCTTTAGGACCTCATTGCTTAGGTTTACAGGCATGTAGAGGGAAAATGAAGGGATAGAGGCAATGCTTTCCAATGGCAGTTTATGAAAATATATTTTGTCTGACGGGTTCTCTTTAAGCGTGGTTAAAAAAAACGTTACATTTTAATAGATCGGGCATTTTCGGACCTAATGTGTTTATGATT